>CM077244.1:30096648-30546648 GCA_039654775.1 Spinibarbus caldwelli
ATTGTACTTATTTTGTCTTCTGGGAAACATGTAAATATGTATGTAGCTTCTGAAGTCCAGTACTAAATAAAAACATATGATCGTTAAACAAAATGAGAGTAATTTACACATCATCATCCTGTTCAAAAGTTTTCACCCCCGGGCTCTCAATGCATTGCGTTGCCTTCTTGAGCATCAGTAAATGTTTCCACCTTTTGTAATAGTTGTGTATTAGTCCTTCAGTTGTCCTCAGTGTGAAACTATGGATCTCAAAACCATACAGTAACTTTTGGAAATGGTTCAGATATGCAGAATATGCTTGAAAACCAAAGAATGTTCAGGAGCTGGAGGATTTTTCTGAAGAACAGCAGGCAGTTGAACTACTCAGGACAAACAAGGGACTCGTGAACAACTATCACAAAATATAAAAACATGTGGATCATCCAGGAAATGACACACAGTATTAAGATTCAAGGGTATATGTAAACTTTTAAATGGGGTCATTTTTATAAATTCAGTTATTATTTTGTCTTGTGGAGTATATGCAAACATCTGTTATGTAAAATAGCTTATTCAGGACAGTACTAAATAAAAAATAACATGCAATTTTCATGATCCCTGTTATTTTGTTTCAATTATTAACATTTTGCACATTGTGCAAGGGGTATGTAAACTTATGAGCACAACTGTACATGGTTAGGTTAGCAATAGTGCCTAAGCAAACACAACTAATTAGTTTTTGACAAAAGTAAGCACACTAACCATAGACTCGACCATGTTGGGCTTGGAGTTGCGGAGAGTCTTGACAGCGTAGAACACATCCACCATGTTGTGATGGTGCACCATCTCCATTATCATGGTGCAAGCACAGAAAGTGCCACTGCGTCCACCTCCATTCCTTAAAGACATCAATGCGTTGTTTCATTAGCATCTTCAAGAAAAGCAGCGACTTGTAACACATGAAGGAACGGGATCTGAGCAGCACACTTTTCAGAGCTTGTGTGGATTATTGTATTAGAGATGTCTGGAGGGGATAGCTGTGAAAGAGGCATATTTGTGCCACCACAGAAATCTGCAATACTTCTGAGCATGAAGGAATGGAAAGTACCAGTGCGCTCTGGGGAAAAGTCATGCAATAAAAATGTCACATCCTACAGAGCTAAGATCATTTCCCTTGGGCTACTGATAGAGGAAGGGCACCCCAGCGCAGATGCTTTGAAGCGCAATACGCTGCGTCTGTGCCACGCTATCATTAATAGTGGATAGATGTATTAAACTACAGGCAAGTGCAGGTGGCAGGTACGAATCCTGAGGCCAGAGCACCAAGAATTCTAATACTGAGGAAAATGAAGACATGAAAAAGCGGCCAGTGATTAAGCGCTTTAAGCAGATTTTCACTGTTGGGTGGCCAGGAGCAAAAGAGACCTGGGTTGTATAATCAACACAATGAAGCGTAATTGCTCTCCAATTAGCATTTGGAAGCGGAGTCGTGTGGAACTTACAGGCAGTGCACTACAGTGCGACCGTCGCCGCACTCCCTCTGCCACTTCTGCACTTGTGCCAGAAGGTTGAGAAAGGCCTTCTTAGAGTCTGGGATTTCACGATAAGCCGACCAGCGCAGGAACTGGAAATGTCGCACTACCAAATGACCTTCCTGCAACTGAACGATAAAGACAGAGGGAACAAGAGCAGAGGAAAGAGAAAACATTAATAAGAATAAAAGAGAAGTACAGCAGCAGGTCAAAGAATTTTGCTGCTGTTTTCTCCAGATAGGGGACACTTTGGTATCCTATTACAATAATAATAAAAAAATAATAAAAAAATATATATATACAAAATCATTATATTTAATAAATTATTGTACATAAAAGTTGTTTTAACAATTAACTATTTGAAATGACTAATAAAAATAACTATTTGAAAAATATGTTAAGCAAATAATTTTAATCCTTTCTACAGCATGATGGGAAATAATCATAATAATCATATATTTTTAAGAAATGGCAAACCTCGCAAACAATAAAAGTAAACTAAAACAGTTCACATATAATATTTAGTTTGACCTCCTGAAATGAATAAACAACATTATCTGAACAACACTATCTCACTGGACAAAGCACATTTACCTAGTTTATTAAAACTCCAAAAAATGTACCTACAATTATAATGTATCCCTATTTCCAGATTAAATAAATACTAGAGGCAATAAAACACCAACATTTACTTTTTACACAAATTATAATTACAGTGCAGATTAGTGATTAATTAAAACTTATTTTAGCACGGTTCCTTACACAATATAACCTCAAGACACTTTTACCATAGTGCATGATTTGTAAACTAATATGGGTCCCACGGTTGCAATTTATTTTACAGTATGTGCACCTACGTGGGTTTACAGTGCACTTACCTAAGAAAGTACTGGGTATTATGAGGTAAATACATGGGTTAAGGTTAGGTTTAGGGGTAGGGTTAGTACCTAGTTATTACCCAGTAACTGTAATTACTATAAGGAGTACAGATGGAACAGTGACATAAAGTGCTACCCGTCCCACTTTATATTAGGTGTCTTTAACTACTATGTACTTGCTGAAATATATTGTTTTGTGCAATGTACTAATTGTGTTCATACTGAATTGCAAAACACATTTGCTGCTATTGAGGTGGGATATATAAGGTCAGGGACAGGTTTGGTGGTATGGGTAGGTTTAAGGGTGGGTTAAGGTGTAAGGGATGGGTCAACAGTGTAATTATAAATGTAAATACAGAAATTAATAACAGATATAATTACAGGAAGGTGTTTTTAAACATAAGTACTATGTAAAAGCATGTATGCACACATTAAGTGAATTGTATAAAATGATTAATTTAAATGTAAGTACATAGCAGTTAAAGACACTTAAAATAAAGTGGGTCCCTAGTATGTTTTGATGTTTGCACACAACCAACTCCATATGTATGGCTTTACTAGCATAGTAAACTTGCTTGGTAGCCCACTCGGTACAGCATTGCAATTGGGTACAAGCCACAATAAAAGAGCTTGTGGTCAGGTTTAGTGTAGGTAGTATGTGGTGCTTTTAGCGCCACTCAATGCACACTTCATTTTGAAATTTCCAAATTCACTTTCTTCAGTTTTAGATAAAATGGAACACACTTTTAGCACCATTTCACTTTGAAAGCATCACAAAATGTGCAAGAAGCATTGCAATTCACAGAAATGTCACCATGCGCACATATTTTCCAATTTGCCTAGGTTGAAAATGAAGCTTAAGCACCTTTCACTCATTTTTTTTTCAGGATCTATTTTGCATCCTGTTCATGGAATATTTACTGTATGTCAAACACTCATTTCAAAACAGCACACAATGTTCAGCTGGATTCTCTGAGCATTAATTAGCATCTAAATTACTCTAACAAATCATAAAAGCATTGTTCTGTCTTGGGGCTGTCTTTTTTTCTTTATCTAGGGATGTCGCCATTTAGCAACATGATCTATCAATAACACTCTACGCCTTGTACCTTTTTGGGGAAGTGAGACTCATCGTTCCAACACGGGTGGTTCTCTCTGGGGTCCTGTGAAGAGGCAGTATGGGACAATTTCTAACAATGACATGGAGTGTTTGCCCGGCTTGCAGAGTCTCAAAGAGACAGAGGGGACGTGGGGACTGACAGGGGCTAGCCAAACTGACACAGGCACGGATGGGAATGCGGCTAAAGGTTGACAGCCTGGCTGACAGGAGTGCTAAAGGGGGCTAGCAATGAGAGGTGCAACACTTGGGACAAGATTTCAAAGAGACAGGATGTTGACAATGAAACCATCAGGGAGGACTAAGGTCAGCTAGAGGTGTGAGAAAGTGCCTTTTTATTCAGACAAGTCAATATCAGAAGCACAGACCACACTGAGAGAGACTGACACAATACGAACAACTTTATCTCTCTCACACACGCACATAAAGTGACAAATAAACAGCTCTAATTCCAGCAGAGCAGTGCCACAAACACTAGTTTGTGAAATGGAGACTTTTAATGACTGACCGCACTTTTATACCTTTGCTTTAATTTAATCGGTATTGAATTCCTTTTCTAAAAGTCTCAGAAAAGATCATTTAGCCATTAGCCTCAGTTAATTAACCTTTCCGGCCCTGAACTCAGACAATCTCCAATCTTTTAAAAAAAGCTGTACGTTAGAAGACGGGTCATTCGTCTAATGAGGTCTGATTTTAATGAGGTTCTGTAATAAATGTCAGTGCTAACACAGCTCATGATTGGAAGGCACATACAGGGGATAACATATATCTGAAGATGACTTCTTTGGCCCTATAGACTCACCCGTGTGATGTTGGTCACCCTGAATAGGCGAGTGACGACGTTGTCGTCGGTGGATCTGGAGAGCAGCTCCACCGTCATGGGTCCAAACTGCTGCATGCCCGTTTCAGGCCAATACTGCAGACAGGGCTAAGAGAGAAGAATCAATTACACATGTAAATTGCTATTTTAATTCACTCCTGTACACAGGATACATCAAATGTGTTGTTTAATAACAGCGCAGTGACCAACTATTGACATAACTGTGACCAACAATTATGTCCACAATGATTTTCAAAAATTTAGTTTGAAGTGCCATTTATTTTATTTTATTTTATTTTATTTTTGAATTCATGTTAGTTTTCATTTGGTTTGTAAACATACACACAACTAAAAACCAACCAACCAACAAACTTTTTTTTTTTTTTTTTTTAATTTCTGGTAAATAATGTAATAATATTTAAAAAATATATTTTTATTGTTAATACTGAATTTTTAGTATTACATTTTCAATTTTAAATATATCATATTTAAAAACTTGATTTAATCTCATTGTGTCAGGAAAAAAAAAGATCAAAAATCACATATTTGTACTCACTATGATATAATTAATGTTATGGCTTTTTTTTATGTATATGTTTATGTATGTATGCATATGTATGTATTTATTTATTTATTTGGGTCAAATGACAGACACAATGGCACCCTGCATGCCTGTTACACTTTACAATAAGGTCCCAGTTTAATGCATTTAATCTGCATTAATCTAACGTAGTTAATGCATTAACTAACAATAATTTACAATCAGCAATGCATTTTTACAGTATTTAGAACAAAGATAGTATCTTTCATTGTTTATGTCAACTACTGTAGTTAATGTTAACTAATGGACTGTATTGTAAAGTATACATTTGTACCTATTAGCCTAATAACATTTTAAAACAAAACAATTAATTAATTAATTCATTCATTAATTAATTCATTCATTCATTCATTCATTCACTCACTCATTCATTTTCCCTCATTATGATCTTGGAAATACCACCCTAAGTTTTTTTTTATTTTTTTTTTTATTATTATTTATTTATTTTAATTTTTTTCCACCTAACATTATGGCCCACATAATCATAGAAGATACATATTACAGTCAATGTCTGCAAAAAAAAAAAAAAAAAAAAAAAAAAAAACATTAATAGCAGACAGAGAAAATGGGCATCTTGTGATTAGGCGAAGGGTGAAGATAGACAGTGAAAGGATAATGGAGTCAAGGAAATGCCAGAGATAGGCTAATCAGCACTGAAAATCCAATTGCGGCCCGCCAAGATAAATAATCCTTGCTCATTTCTCCATATCGCCTGCATTTTCTAGTCCAATCTTCCACCAGATTACCATTTGCTCAATGTGTCAATTAATTTTCGCTCACGCCAGTTGCAGACAGATCTAATCCAGTGCAGTGTTATTTGAAACGAGCAGGCGTGAAACAGCTTCTGCCATGTATTTCCAATGAGAGATACAGAGATTTTGATACAGATGAGATAGAAATTGATAAATCCTTGTCACAGTGATGCGTATTAACAGAGTGACACTGTGCCGAAGAAGATAAATATTCATCCGAACACACTCAGACAGATCAGAAAAGGGTGACTGTAGCAGAAGGAGAACAGAGATATTTCTAGAAAGTTAGATGACTAACGGAGTGTGATAATGTCTGGAAAAATATTCACACACATCAGATGGAAGACAGGAAACTGAAATAACTATAAAATAATCTTGTGCAGATCACTTCACTCATGCAAACACACACACACACACACACACACACACACACACACAAACACACACACACACACACAGGTATTATCAGGTGAGTCTTAAATATGACGCACTCTAATTTTGCATTCAGTGGAATAATGTGCACCAGAGATGCTTTATCATGGAGAACGGGTCACAGTGCTTGCCTGCAGGGGGGAGAGGAGTGAAAATCACGGGTAGGTTGGTATCTCAGTGAGTTTGTCCTTTCCATTGCCAATTTAGACAAGACAAACACATTATCAATGTAGGGAGTCTCAAATGAAAGGCACTTTGTGTGTTTGCTGTTCACCCAGAGTGAGAATTATGGCCTCCGAGGGGGTGGGGGTGGGGGGGGGGGAGGGGGTGTTGTCTGACATACCAAAAATGCAAAAAAAAAAAAATAGCTTGAAAACCCTTAAAGACTTCAAAACAAACGGGTGTAGGGGGTATTAAAATATGCACGGTTATTTTCGTCTCTAGCCCATACTGACTTTTCTTTTCTCACATGTGGAACAAAAAGTAAAAACATTTCAAATCACAGTGAATCTAACAATTTTTTTTTATTGTAATCTGGACAACTTTCATATGTGAAAACTAATTTTTTCAATGTAATGCAATGTTTTATTTACTCTATTATGCTGGCTGCAAAAAAAAAAAAAAAAAAAAAAAATTATATATACATATACTGTACTAGGGATGTGCATCTCCATTACTGAGTCCGATGCAATACACATCTCGATGTACATCTAATACAATACATTAAAGATACATATGAAGCAGCTACCAATGTGATACGATACCATTCACCCCTATTATGATGAAGTGCAATCCGATTTCGATTCAATTCAACACAAAGTGATTCAATGCAATATGATGCAATGGGGAAACAAATACAATTCAATAAGGTACAGTTCACTTTTATTTCTTTATTTACATTTTATTATTTATTATTTTATGAATTGCAAAGGATTTTTATCAAACTCTCCATCTCTCTTATAAAACCCAAAGTGTTTCCAAATATTGGATTTGTAATTGTTTGGTGGAAGATGCAGCTCTACCTCTGCCATGTTAATCTATAGGCTATTCTGTGTGACTCTAAGGACATATCTAAAAAAAAAAAAGAAAATAAATAAATAAATAAATAAAGTTCGTCCAGTGTTCATTCTGACTGAATGCATTGACTGGATGTTCTACCTTTCTGTCAACCTATGTATTTGCATACTTTCGTGCAGCTAATCCGATGTTGAAAAATACATTTTTATTCCGTTACACTGGCATTGGTTTTATAAGACACACAAAATGTTTGGGTTTTAATTGATACAATGAGCTTGTGGAGTTTCTTTTCGACAGTTAAGCTAAATTCAAATTAAAAGTATTTCTGATATGTTGGACCTTTTTTTTTTTTTTTTTTTTTTTTTTTTTAAGTAGTCTATTTTCACCTGTTGAGACATGCCTTCATCTTTATAGAACCATAAGAGCTGTGTTTGTGATGTCTGAGTTGGGGGAAGCATCACACGTGAAAGGGATGTTTGCAAAGATTGTTTGACAACGCTTTATTTTTGTTGTTCCACTAAATGACACTAGTACCTTTAAGATCTTAAGGAGCACTTGATAATTACAGATAGTGTATGTTTAATCAGGGTTGGAACTGGATTCTGCAGATAGGTAGATCTCCAGGAACAGGCCTGAGAACCTTGTGTTACATCATCACACCACTGGCCACGCCCACCAGTGTTCAGTCACTTTACAGCTGACAACCATCAGCAACAGGGGCAAACACAATCCATTATAATCACTGACACTGTCTGCACTGAATACAGTATAGATGTTAAATTTTTGACATACTCCAAGCACTTGAGCTACTCCAGACAACAGGGCAAATGGAAGAGTAAATGAGTGTTTGCTTTGACATGTCCAGTTTAAACAGCATGTTTGCATCGCTACAGTTTTTATTATGAAGTGGATAGTTTATTTTAATGGTCTTCTGGATCATGTCGAAGGATTATATGTTTGTTCGGCTCATTTGACTGCAGAATTCATGTAAATAAGGCATATTCTGAAAAAGCAGCCAGCTTTATATATATATATATATATATATATATATATATATATATATATATATATATATATATATATATATGTGTGGGCTGTCAATCGATTAAAATATTTAATCGCGATTAATCACAATTTACTTGCACATTTTTATCTGTTCTAAATGTACCTTAAATTAATACTTTTCATGTTTTAAATACTCTATTCGACATGGGCAATGACAAATATGAATTCTTTATGAAATATGTTTATTATTAGTGAAACCATAGTTAACAGAGCCTGAAGACTAGACATGTTTTAAAGATCATAGATGTGTTTCAAAGAACTTGCTCATGTCTATTAGACACATGAAAAAAGAAATACCAGGTTCCCATTACTTCTCTTTCTTTGCACTGAGCAATTTACTTACACAAACCTGTTTACATTTCCGCATGACAGGGCTCACTTCTTCTGAACATGCAAAATGTACATTTATTATTTATTATTACATTTGTTTGCCTCTCTGTGCCCACATACTGTATTTTGATACAGCTAAATTCTCAATAAAACTGTTTTCATTTATATATTTTACTGTTTCTGTTGTCAGACAACGGAATGAATATGAAATAGTGATTGAAACGTGACCAATAGGACTAAATAACCAGCTCTCCCTTCCAAGATGTTAATCTTCACAAAAATCCTGATTTATAATCCAGCCATCGTCTGATAAAATCAAACAGGATATACATAAGATAAAGACAATAGCTGTGCTGTGATTTCGGCTATACTTGCATGTTAAATTAGAGAAGCGACATAATATGTGTTTTAACTGAAAGCGCTGTTCCTCTCATCCGCGCGCTGAACAGAGCAGATGCAGAGAGAGAGAGAAAGAGGTGTGTGCGCAGCGGGAAAGAGAGACCTCGCTCGTGCGGCAGTACCGGCGAGTCTCAGAAACTAAATAAGGTTTGGGCAAACCCTATAAAGATTGCTCGCTAGGCGCTTTTTAAAAAAAAAAAAAAAAAGAAAAAAAAAAGTTGCTAAAGTGGTCTGAAAAGTCGCCAAATTGGCAACACTGTCAGCATCTCCATCCATTTCCATTTCTCCAACTATAGTAGTACGGGCTAGGCCACGGGTCAAACAGAAAATGCGCGCTGCGTTAATCGTGCTTTAATAAAATTAGTGCCGTTAAAATGAATTTGTGTTAACGCGTTATTAACGCGTTAACTTTGACAGCACTAATATATATATATATATATATATATATATATATATATATATATATATATATATATATATATATATATACATACATACATGTAGTAGCTACTGCAAGAAGCCACAACGGTCTGATTACAAGTTAATCAAACAATTGCAGATGTACGAGACAAACCTCCACAATTTGCTGTTCTGGATTTTACAATTTGGTGTTCTGGATCGTGTCGGAGGATTATATGTTTGTTTGGATCATTTGACTGTAGATGTTATGTAAATGAGGCACAGTCTAAAAAAGCAGTCAGCATATGGGACACACAAGTATGAGACAAAACTCCACAGTTTGCTCCCCATTTTAGTTTGAACAAAAATGCAGGTATTCATGGAAATCAAAGTTCAGTAAAGGGTACAATCTAGACCTGAACAGTTTTATGAATGAGTGCCATTGTGTGAATCTTATAGTGAGTATTGTAAACATTGTGGGTTGTTAACCTGGCTCTCTTACCCAAGCTGAGTTGGACTGGTTGAGCTGGTTGAGCATGACGATGGAGGTACAGCCGTAGTCAAACACCAGTCTCCAGAAGTCTGCGGTGGTGGTGGGCAGGGGGTGAGGGGTGACCACAAACGCAGCCGGCAGCAGGAAGCTGTCCATCAGTGCGGCGTTTATGTAGTTGTTGCCGTCGCCCTCGGTGGAGACGAGGAACGCCAGCGCGCGGTCAGGCGGCAGCACATCCATGCTCCGGTTCTTCTCACGGTTACGGGGCAGCAGAGACACGCTGCACTCCTCCACATCCAGGTGAGGAGTCACAGAGTTCAGAGTCTGAAGAGACAGAGTCAGACACAGAGAAAAGACAAGGGATCAAACGGTGACTGAATGCACTCAAAGGATGTGCAATGATAAAACTAAGTGAGACAATGAGAGGATGATGAAGAAAAACTATGCAGGCAATTGCTAGAGGAAAAAATAACCAACAGAGAAAAAATGGAAGAAGTGTAAAATCCCATGAAGGAGAATGAAATTCTTCGTCTGCCACTAAAACATAGAGCACATGATAACAGATTACTGCCTTGAATAAGATTTTTATTGCACAGCAATTGGCAGTTTAACTGCTCAAGACAATCATGGGAAAACCCAGAAGCCAGATTCAATTCACGAGTAAAATAAGGTCTATGGTAAACATAACTTGATGATACTATTGTTGATAATATTTTGTTGTGCAATGCACAACTCACTAACTCACAGCACAAACGTTCATACAGTATGGCTTACAGTATGGTTGTGTGTAATTTATATTGTAGAGTAAAATGTCCAATATTGTCAATTTATATATACCACAGACATTGTGCTACTCAAAAATTCAACCCATAATTTGAACCCATAGATAATTAGTTTTTTTTATTATTTTTTTTTTTTTTAGGGTTTTGACATCATGGCTGCTGCACACATTATCAGCTATCACAAAACATAGAAACAGTTGTTGATTAAGTGTTTATTATTCTTATTCTTATATTTTAGTATTATGTATTCATGGTTATAGTATTTATTACTTTGAAATATTTTTATTTTTATTTTTTTTGCTTATGTTTTAGTATTTTTTTCAATGTGTTTTTGCCATTATTATTATTATTATTATTATTATTATTATTATCTATTTGGCTATAATTTATTTTATTTTAGGCTTAGTTTTAGTAATTTAAGTAAATGTACTAGTAACTAGTTACTAGTTATTTTGCCATTATTTTGTATATTTAATTATTTAATTAAATAATTAATAATGTATTATTATTATTATTATTATTATTATATCTGGCTTTAATTTATTTTATTTTATTCTTAGTTTTAGTAATTTAAGTAAATGTACTAGTAACTAGTTACTAGTTATTTTGCCATTATTTTGTATATTTAATTATTTAATTAAATAATTAATAATGCATTATTATTATTATTATTATTATTATTATTATTATTAAAGTTTATAATATAGTTTAAAAATAACAACACTGCACTGGTCATTCAAAAATAAAACAACAAAAAAAAAATAAATAAAAAAATAAAAGCTGTTAGTTTAGGAATAGGGTTGATTAAGGGATCTAAAATATGGTCATGTAGAATAAGGTATTAATATGTGCTTTACAAGTATTAATAATCAGCCAATATGCTAGTAATATGCATTTTAATAAGCAACTAGTTAATAGTGAGAAATTGATTATTTTGATTATCTTATTATATTATTATTATTTTGTCTTGTGCATCTGTTGAGTGAAATAGCTTAAGGCAGTACTAAATACTGTAAAAATTAAATAAATCTATTATATGCCCCCTCTTTTTTAACTATTAACATTTTTCAGATTGTAAGATGTATGTAAACTAACAACCTCAAGTGTAGACAGATGCAGAGAAAAGCATTAGAAGCTGAAATGATTTTGTCCCAGGCAAATAATGTCTACAACGCTTAATGGCTGAGAATAAATGCACACCGGTCACATATGAATACTTCTGCTATGAAGCTTGAGGTGAATGAATCAGAGTGAGAATTATGCAGATTATTACACTTGATGGGTAAAGTGCTTCAATCCCGATTGGTTCTGACAGCACAAATGGGACATTACAATTATGATTATAAAGATTACATTGACTGTGAGGAGGACAGGGACAGGTACACAGTCTCAGAGCGGCAGGCATGAAGCCATTAATAGCTTAATGCTAAAAACACACGTGAGTGGAACTGTAAGGTGAGGGAACACCTCATTAAACCCTCTCTAAATGAATGAAAATAGACTCTACAGCTGTTTGACTTCATCACGGTTTGAGCTGTGAGTTAGTATGCATCACTTAACCTGGATGAAACAAAATAACATGATTTGCATAAAGCCTCAATGGAAATATCATAAAATTAATACAGTTCATACAAACCCAAGCCTCTATGATAGTCTGGTCTCTACATTAGTATATAGTGTATACCTTTTTTTAGTAGTTTTAGTTAAAAATAAGTTCTCTACACGACTTGAACCCCTTCTTCAGTGTAAGTCTGTGGCATTGTTTTGCTTTTTTTCTAAGTTAACTTGTTTTATTCAAGTCAAAATATTATTTAACATCACTAAATAAACCTACATGCATTCATTTATACCAATAAAGCCAATTTCAACGGGATAAATCAGGTAGTAACTGCAGATTACCACTTTTTACAGTGTTCTCTCTCGGCTCATAGTAAAAAGAAAGAACAAAAAAATTAAAATGCATGAGGTTTTAATCTCTGGCTTCAATCAGTGCTCCTAATTTTCCCAAAGACAACTCCAATTACACACCATACATCAGGCAATCTCAGCTCATTTTTCACTTAAACGATTATGCATATATTACGCTTGGTCTCCTAATATGGTCAGAAGTTTTCCTACACTATTTCTTGGGTGATTTGCTTGCTGAATTCACTTAGGAAACTGTTTTCATTTGTCAGTGTGTTTCAGCAGTACCTCCCACTTGGACCAATCTCAGCACACAGCCTCTCCCTGGGTCTAAGCAATGGGATGCAGTCAATGTACTTGAACAAGTGACATCCACAGTGCATTAGCAGAGTCCACAACATTAAATTGGGCTGTAATTAGACTGCAATCAGGAGTAATATTGCTGGATATTAACTTGCTAAGAAAGTAATAAGCAATAGGCATGATAATGGTGGTCTCAGCTCATGGGTCACAAAAAGGATACATCGTTTTTGTGAGGGGGGAGGGGGGGGGGGGTGGGGGGGGGTAATAATAAGAGTGAATTTTTAAAAAATGTGATCAGTGACTCTATTCACAGTTTGAGAGTTCTGGGGTCAGTTTTTTAAGAATCATTTAAGAGTCAACTAGGTGAGTTCATGAGTTCCAGGGTCATTTTATTCACAATAAAATGACCCTGGAACTCATGAACTCACCTAGTTGACTTCTCTAGTTGAAAAGTGAAATAATAATACAATTTATAAGAACTGATTTCTTTTTAAATATACTTTAAAATGTATTTTATTCCTGTGATGTCAAAGCTGAATTTTCAACATCATTACTCCATTCTTTAGTGTCACATGATCTTTCAGAAATCAAAAGAACAGCATTTATTTTAATTTATTTTTAATTTATTTTAACTATATATATATATATATATATATATATATATATATACACACCAGTGTAATAAATTCTTGCAGAATAAAAGTGTTAATTTCTTGCCCAAAACTTTTGAATGGTTAAGTATCACAGTTTCCACAAAAATATGAAGCAGCACAACTGTTTTCAACATTGATAATAATCAGAAATGCTGCTTGAGCAGCAAATCAGCATATTAGAATGATTTGTGAAGGATCATGTGACACTGAAGACTTGAATAATGATTAAGCTTTACATTTTTAAATATATTCAAATAGAAAACAGTTATTTTAGATTGTTATAATATTTCACAATAGTACTGTTTTTTACTGTATTTTTGATCTAATATATACAGCCCTGGTGAGCAAAAGACAAACCTTTTTTTTTTTTTTTTTTTTAATATTCAAAACTTTTGGCTTTGTAGAGTATATTAACTAAAACTTAACTTAGCCTAAGTGTCTAAATACATGATACCAATCTGGTTAGCAACATCCTGGAAATCTGCTTCAGACTCTATGGCCAACAACGAATGTGAGGATAGTATTTTATGAGTCATTTGTCCTCATCTCATTCGCTCACCTGAAACTCTTCACGCAGTTGAGAGGTGTTGGTCTGAGAATCCACACTCAACATGTCCTTATAGGTGAGCACAAACTCGCTGATGGGGATGGCGGTCTCTCCGCACAGACAGGCCTCTAGTATGGCATCATGGATGAAAATATACTGCTCCTGAAAGAGAGATTGACATAGAAAGACTGCTTCGAAGAAATGAGGCCATGTCAAAACATGCACGATGCAGTGTCCAATTATTTGCTTTTATCTGGCTTTAATTAAAAACGATGTGACAAAATGTCAGAAAGATTAATTGAAGGGGGCAAATATTAGCTTAATTTAGCAGTGTAAGAGGGAAATGTCAAAGTCAATCAAATCTATATTCCCACGTAAAGATGTAAAACAGTTTTGCACTCATCTACAAATGGCCATCAGCAGAATGACTTTAGATTTAAGAAGCTGTGGTAAATGACAATAGTTATCATTAGAAATAATTACAGAAATTTTCTGAAGAAAATGTGAGTTATGCTTGCCCGTGCAAACAAGCTGCCATGGTGGTATGCTTTTCTGGGTGGTTGCCAGAGTGTTGCACTGGGGTAGTTAAAGTGTTTAGAGTGTACGTGTTTTTTAGGGTGTTTGGGTAGTTGCTTATAGACCTAAGTAATGCAGGCTCATCGGAAAAACGTGCCTGTGGCAACATTTCTGAAAATTATAATACATTGCTTTTAACATTTGCGACACTTTCAAAGTGAAATCTGTTAACGCTTTAGTATGTTGAATGTTGTATGCATCACATCAGTTCGGAAATGAAATGTTCGGCAAGTGGTGCTACATGGTTAATGCTGTATCGCATTTAAAAACAACATACCACTTACAATAAACCCTACCATAAACCTACACGACATGTGATGCAAATATTAAAATGTATTAGTTTACAAATAACGCACTGCAGTATAAGTGTTTTAACATGTTTTACAGCACACTAGTGTTCACTGCAACTGGAAACAGCAGTGAACTGTATTTACAGATATGTTTTTGGAGTTTTGTAAACATGTAGGTAAAGACACATTGAGTCCAGTGAGTCAAAGGATCAACTAAGTCTATTCTGGTCTCTTGATATGACATGGGGCTCACGTCAATGTAAGATGGGATTTTTATATTTATTTTTGCAAATATTTTTTGTCAGTGTCACAATACCAGGAGACACGGAAGCCAGGAACAAGGAGACGAGGAATTCACAAAACGAGAGTCTTTAATATTCCACAGGGTAACACAGAGCACAGGCAGGGGAAGACATTATAGGACCAACAAACACTAACTGAAAGGACTGGGGCTTTTAAACACAGGGAAATCAGAGGAAGACGAGACACACCTGGAGTCAAATTAACACAATCAACAGGACAGAAACTGGGTCACGGAACACATGGGGAGCAAAAACACCACAAAAACAGTCCAGGGGCATGACATTACTCCCCTCTCCCGGGAAGGTGCGTTCTGCGCTGTAATACTTCCACCGGGGAGGGGGGAGCGGGCAGACAGATTCCAGGGAGGTGACGAAGGAGGGAGGATCCAGGGAAGAGACAGGAGGGACCCGGAACAAGAGGAGTCCACCAGGACACAGGCCACAGCCATGATCACGGCCCACGGTGGAGCTGACAGAGGGAGGAGCCATGGAGGAGGGATGGGCGCCGACTCCAGGGGGCCGACCAACGGCAGCGGAACAGGTGGTGGAGGAGCCCGAGGCGGAGACAGAGCCGAAGAGCAAGGGCGACGGGGAGGATCCGGTGGCCCAAGGTGGAGCAGATGGCGTCGGCGACTGAGGCGGAGACGGGGATCCAGAGGGCCGTGGTGGAGCCAGAGCGACAGAGGACTGAGGAGGAGCCGAGGGGATGGAGGAGCCTGACGGAGCCGGAGGGATGGAGGGATGAGATGCAGCCAGAAGAGTGGAGTCCCGAGACGCAGGATGGTTGACGTCAAACCAAGGCAGAGCCGGAGGGATGAGGGAGCCTGGCGGAGCCAGTAGACCGATGGGCCACGGCTGAGAGGAGGGAGCTAGGAGCCATGGTGGAGCCAACGGGTCGATGGGCTGAGGTGGAGTCCGGGCTTCGGAGGCTGGAGACGGAGGTGAGGGAAACTCAAGACCCGGCGACGCTGGAGGATGGCAGACCCGCGGCACTCGCACAGCATTGATGGTGGGCTGAGGGCGAACAGAGGGGCTGCCAGATGCCAGCAGTGGAGGAGCCAGGAGCAGGTGGGAGGACGGGCATTTGTGAGCCTCCGGGCTTCCAGAACTGAACTTAGGAACGGGAGCCGACACTGGAGTGCGCTTTCGGGGAGTGGGCACTGGAGGGCACTCTGGAGGAGCGGAGCTGGCTGGGACCAGTGGAGACGAAGGGGACTCAGGAGACTTGGACTTGGGATCTGTGGCCCTCCCTGGGCCAAACGGGGAAACCGTAGCCCTCTCTGCCTTGCTGTGGCACAGTCCACGCACCATACTCAGTTCACCCTCAGCTGCAGTGCAGGGGGCGGAGCTCCTCTCCGCGCTCTCACTGTCCGCAGTAACCTCCATCGAGGCGGGCATTGTTGCCGGCTCACACACCTTGACTGACGTCATCAGAGGCTCTGGCTCCACGGCGATCCTCAGCACTGTCGCTCCATGCTGCGATGGCTCGTCGGTCGCGGTGGGCTTGGGCATGCGCTCCGCGCAGCAGGGAGATGGTGGACTGGGCACTGGGTCGCGAGTGGAACTGGCGAGATTCTCCTGGGAACAGGCGGGGAACGGAGATCCATTTCTCGCCAGTGTCCACTCCACAAAGGAGGCGAAATTCGCTCAAGGGCCATCCTCGGACGACGGCGCTCTGCACACGATGTTCAAACTTGCGTCGTAGAACGCACAGAGTGCGTCGTCCGGGTAGGTGGTGAAGCTTGCGAGGACCCGAAACAGTCTGGTGTGACCCTCGAGCGATTTCTCCCCCTGCTCCAGCAGGAGGAGGAGAAATTCCAGGCGAAGGAGGGGATCCATGGAAACACAACAGAAAGTAAAACACTGGGTAAAACAGGAAATCAAACGGAGGGTACAAACACGGAGGTAATGGTTTTGGTCGGTCCTTCTGTCACAATACCAAGAGACACGGAAGCCAGGAACGAGGAGATGAGTAATTCACAAAACGAGAGTCTTTAATCAGGCCCGTAGCCAGCTATGAGGCCACTGAGGTCCGGACCTCGGTAAATGTTTCATGTTCAAAAATAAAATTTGTTCTCTGAATGACTAATTTGCTGTTAAACTCCTCATATGAATGTCTGCATGACATGTATAAATCAGTTTAGACAGTTTGCAAGAATTTTAGCATCCGTGGTATGAAAATGATCGCTGCGAGACGCTGGCGGAGTGAACTTGAGAGAGCAGTGATGAGTGAGGACGCGGGCGTAGCCTCTGTGTTGCCAGATCCAGCTATTATAAGCGGTTTTAGGCTTGTCTTTTCCACTTAATTTGACACCTTGTAGAAAATGAATAAAGTAGGAAGTTGTAGTTTAGGATTAGGGTCAGCG
This sequence comes from Spinibarbus caldwelli, assembly GCA_039654775.1. Classification (NCBI taxonomy): domain Eukaryota; kingdom Metazoa; phylum Chordata; class Actinopteri; order Cypriniformes; family Cyprinidae; genus Spinibarbus; species Spinibarbus caldwelli. The sequence continues at coordinate 30,114,187 of CM077244.1, forward strand.
ATATCTTTATCTTATCTTATTTGCAAAAGATTTGAAATAATTTCGGTTTATTTTTATTTATTTTTCTTTTTTAATAGCAACATCTGGCAACATTGCATCGCCACCTGGCACTCAAATTGACAGTAATCAAAAAAGCCCATGGACAGGTTATTGCTGACAGGATACAATATTCGTTAAGGAAAATGAAAAATTATCATGATATCATCTGTCAGAAACGTTATAAACGTGTCATAAAGTATTTAATACTAGTAAACAGATCTGTAGAACAAGTAGGTTACATGATGAAATTAAATTAAATTAAATTAAATACGCAACACTAGCCATGAAGAAGCTATGTCATTCAGTATAGTAGTTAAATTTTCACAAAGCATGTTATAAACATTCATAAGAGCACCAGACAAAATTATCAGCTATAGGCTATAGCAATGGTTATTAATAAAAACTATAACAGTAATATATTGTTGCATGAATAATAAACAACTGATAAAATTATCCACCCCTAACTATTAAGTATTAACAAATTTTGATGCAATATAGGGTATGATTTAAAAATTATCATCCCTCCAAAACAGAGAAAACATCTTCCATCTTCTCACTAATTTTCAAAGCCTGGCTATGGCCATGTCTTTAATATTCCACAGGGTAACACAGGGCACAGGCAGGGAAGACATTAGAGGACCAACAAACACTGACTGAAAGGACAGGGGCTTTTAAACACAGTGAAATCAGGGAAAGACGAGACACACCTGGAGTCAAATTAACACAATCAACAGGACAGAAACTGGGTCACGGAACACATGGGGAGCAAAACCACTACAAAAACAGTCCAGGGGCGTGACGGTCAGATATTTTATAATCGTCAATCCAATATCTTATATTTCTACAGTCTATTTAATATCTCTCCTCAACTAGTCATATGATTTGAAGTGTTGTTCAGGATGGATTGCATAACGAAGTCTAATTAAGTAAAAAAAAAAAAAAAAAAAAAACTATAACCTTAAATATGTGCAATAAAAATAGTGATTGCCATATCAAACAAGCATCATAGAGACATGAGTGTCACTATTAATCTCTAAAGTGTTTTCTTTTGATTCTGACTCTTTCACTCTTTTAGTATATCAGAAGGTTAAAGATCAGGCATGAGCCGTCTGTTTTATCTCTGTCGAGGGAGTACACTAGCTTGCCGTCCTCAATTTATATATAATCAGCAACAGTGTGTAACAATGAGGGCAGAGATTTCTTATGCATTATAAAGCAGTCTAGACAGCATAACAAGATGTGTTTCATGGCCTTTCTTTTATCTTGAAAGCATTCTTGTGATATTAAGCGAACAGTGATTATACATTGAATTATGGTTTCTTCTTTGTTGTCCAGCCCCTTGAGGGTTGACTTGAATGGGAAAATATTCACAGCTACTTTTGTCCATCAGTTTATTAACATGCAGTTCGCGAACTCATTCACATTTACATAATTGTTACATAACTGAATGAATTGAGGAAAAAAAATACAACGAGAATATAAATTATTCAAAAGTAACACATTTTTATACACAACACACTTTTAATATTTCTAAATCTCGTTTACCAAATTTTTAGTTGTAGTCCATTGTTTTTAAATACTCATTTCTGTAAAGAAAATACAGAAGTCGAAAGCAAGGCATAATAGAAAACTGGAAGTTGGCCTGAAATATATGATAAAATTCATCATCCTACTGCACTTGTATTAGAGATGTTAACATCACAATGCAACAAGAATTACCATTTGCAAACTATTTTATTTTTGTATTTACAACTGAAACAGGATATTCAATGAGAACAAATGTGGGACTTGATTTCATCCATCAGGATTTGATGGATATTTTGGAATTCGGGAAACAGTGTTCAAATCATCCAAATGAACCAAACTCTGATGTCAAATGAACTGGGTTAAGCACCAAAAGTGCTTGTGTGAAGGAAAAAAAAAAAAAAAAAGAAACACTAGATAAAATAGCCAGCCTAGTTTAATGACTAGCTGATTAATGGATCCTTGTGACCCATCCTTTGTTTCTGATAATTAAGTTTCTTACCTCAGTCTGGATCATGTTGATACGCCGTGAGCAGAGCGTCTTCACACAGTTATAAATGTCCACCACACCCTCACACTCCGCCATATCCAGCATCACGTCCAAAACAATGTAACAGCCGGTGCGGCCGGCACCCATACTGCAGACAGACAAATAATGACACAGCTGAAGGAACAATATCTCAGTGGACTGTCGAGCTTCTTAAAATAAATAACAAATAACAACACATGGGCCTAGAATGAAATGAGAACGAGTAAACAGAGAGATATTTTTTTTATAATGTGAAGGTGGCACCGTTGTAATGTAGCTCTAGGTACATACTAGTAAATTGGCTGTTTTAAGTAGAAGTACTTCACAAATTGAGTTCAGTCGATTCCTAAATATACGTGTAGGGTTGGATGAAACTACCACCACAGCTCTTTCAAGCAGAACTTTCCAGGAGTGACTACAACAACCGGCTACTGCCACAGTCAATTAACCCAGCTCCCAACCTGAGTCCTCTCGAAGCTTTAACTTCAGTAGATGAGCCTGAGTACAGAGTCTACACGCTTTTCCATGGTACAGTGATATTATCAGTTGGCAATAACGTTACTTTGATATACTGAAATTAAAACCCGCCAATCAAACAAATAGGGGTAAAAATCAGTCATGGTGGGTGGGTTATTATTAATAAACCATATCCTACAACCAGGAGCCTCCAACACTAGCAAAACAAAGCGTAGCGAGGGTAAAACAAACTGAAGAAGAGCCTCATTTAATCAAACACATTGTTTTCTATGAGTGTGCACACACCTTTGTTTAAATATATTCTTGAAGTGAAGTTTTGACTGTATACTAGTGATTAGATTCACTGTTTTAGATTTCCAGCTTTAACTTGTGAGCATTAGTAAAGTATGATACATCAGTTGTTTGGTATCTGTCAGATGTCTGAGGTCTATATATATATATATATATATATATATATATATATATATATATATATATATATATATATTACACATATTTTACACCACAGTATTTACAAAGTATTTCTAAATATTTAAATTCAGTGGTATCACCATTAAAGTAATAAACATGATGGTGCTTTATGCAGATGCCAGTAAGAAAATGTAATGTGGGTTGGACTGGCCATCATGACAGTGAAGCATACTAATGAAGTGCTTTAAAAAAAATAAGAGAAATATCCCAGACAATCTTGAATGAAGCACTGCTGCAGTTTAATTAAAAGATAAAGCGATAATGTTAAAGCACATAAAATAGAGCGATAAATTGAGGAACACATTACATCACGTGACTTGCGCAAAATATGTTACATTTTCAGGATAAATGTGGACCATTGAGTCTTTAGGGACCAATGAACATTTCATCAGTGTTCAGAGATGATTCACTGAATTGGTTTTCTGTCCAATTTAGTTTTATCTGATACATGGATGTCTTCCGCATAAATAAGTGAGATTGTGGGGCAGAAACGCATCCTTGGACTGGTGAACTGCGGGTGTGAGCATTTTTCTCTTTATAATAGGCAGCAGATGCATGGAAAATATCAAATATCTGCAGATCATCAAAAGCAAAAACATGCTTTCATATTTGAGATCTGAAAGCATTGATACTGCCTTAAGATATTTTTTTAAAAGGTGAAGTGGAGGCACAAAAACTCACAGGAGCTTGCTTAAGACATATTCACATCTCCTTAACTAACAGCTGGAGTAACAACTTGTATCCAGTTGTAATCTTAGTTGTAAATGTTAGGGGAAAGAAATACACATCTGAGAAAGCTTCTAAAATGTAATTTTTGGTGATACAGATCTTTAACTGTTAGTTCTCCATATGTTATAAGGGTTATCACTAGTGGGATATTTTCACTGACCACATTTAACATAAAAAATGGTGCAAAAGCAGGAAGCAGTGCTCGATTACCTGCAGTGGACCACCACAGGGCCAGCGTCGGGCGGTGTGGAGGCTTTGACCCGCCGGAGAAAGGCCAGCAGTCCTGTGGCATGATACGGGACACCATGCTCCGGCCAGTTTGTGAAGTGGAACTGGCAGACTTCATGTTTAGCTGGGTAACCCCGCTGATACAGGACAAAGTTACTCATTAGGAAAACATTAGACACAACATTTACTCATTAGAATGTTTTTACTAAACATGTTCTTATATATTTTTCCATGATTTCATAATTTTATCAAAATAACACATAGACAATAGCTCCATTAACTAATTTACATTTAATAGCACAAAATGTTTGCAGAATATTGACAAACATCTCAAGAGTCTCACCCGTTCCATGGCAAAGGTGCGTACGGTGTATTCTGCCAGCGTTTCTGTTTTCAGCAGAGTGATTTTGATGTCTCCATAGAGCTCACTGTCATCAGGCCAGTATTTACAGCACTTCATCTGGACCACACACACACACACACACACACACATACATACAATTACCACACGGCAGCTACAACTGCAATCAACAGATTTAAGAGTTGTACAATCTGTTACAAATATTACAATACAATAAAAAAAAAAAAATATATATATATATATATAAATGAATAAATAAATAAAAGTTGTTACAGCTAAATATATTAGTTTATGTATATATATATATATATATATATATATATATATATATATATATATATATATAATTGATAATAACAATAATAATAATAATAATAACAACAACACTTTTAGCCAAACTAAACAAAACAAACCCATGATTTTCAATTAAGGGCAAACTAATCATTAGAATCCATGTACAATATAACTGTGAATGAGTCTGTTGAGGAATACAAATTTTAACAAAAATCTAAAATTTGCCATGCAGTAACTATGATGTTACAGTATTATCAACAACTGTAGTAACCATGGTATTGTGGAGGAAAGGGGACAAAGAAAAGCTCAATTAAATGCCAAAGATGGCTGGCTGATAAAAAACACATTAATCAGATGGAATGTTCTCTGGCTAATGGGGTTTCATGGTAAAGTTTATCTTCAGTAATGGTCAGCAGTGGGTCAGTGTTCGGTAATGGATGGTGTCCATTAGTGGGCGGAGGGGGCGGCTGGGCAGCCCGAGGCAGAGGTAGACTTATTCTACTCACTCTCCCCACCTCCACCAGTTTGGTGATCATCACGATGCTGTAGCAGTTCTCCTGCCAAACCATGCGCCAGAAGTCATAGATCATGTCCTGCTTGGGCCCTGCGGAGAGAGAGACAGAGCAATGAGCTTTCATGGAGAATTGTGGGAGGTGAATTATTTGAGCGCAGGATAAAGAGAGGATTGAGGTGGCTTTGTGAAATAGCGGGTCGCGACATCCACAAGGATTATATAAGAAAAGAGAAAACAGAGACGGCGAGCTGCTGGGACGAGAGAGCTATCGGTTCATATAGAAGACAACGAATGGAGAAACTGCTGGCAGTGAAAATCCAGTGAGTGATTGCAGCAAGAAACTAGAGTTTGAACTTTTTTCTGAAGAAATGCACTGTAAGTGATTGCAGGATGCTAGGCAGTTACTAAGCTGGTGTTTTCAGTGCGCTGCTGCTGTTACAGCTGTGTATATATATATATATATATATATATATATATATATGCAGTTGCCCCCCCTCCATATGGTCGGTCATGGAATCTCTGATGTCAGCGCAGGCCTGGTTGTACTAGACGGTGCTAAATACCCTCAAACAAAAGTAAAAGCAGTTAAAAGATCTGGGAAACTATCTAAAGTGTTTTTGTAGTGTTGAGCAATGTAGCCAATCAAAGACATATCTGTTGATTTCTTCAACGCAATGGCCAATCAGAAACGTTAGAGTTTTCAAAATTCACTCACTGCCAAAAGAGCCGGAGTTTTGCACGCTCATGAATCGTCTCATGACTAAGTAAGTGCAGACGCGATGTAAATCGCGATGAACTTTGATGACTGGTTCTTTTAGTGATAATGAAGGGAGCGTGCTTTGTGTGTTATCTAGGCTATAATCCATTCAGAATTTGAATAAAACTTTAGTTTTTCGGACACATGCTGCAAAGTTTCGGGAATGATGCTGGATTCATTCTCGAAATATCAGTGATAAACAATGGACGGGACAAAAATCCCTCAGTGATTTATTCTGGAAGCGGTCCTGGCCAAACTTCCACAGACAGCACGCATTCTGAGCGAGATTCAGTTCACGGTCTAAAAGCGTATGTAAACTTTATTGAGATCGGGACATATCAACCAGTAATTTAATTTCCAGTAATGGACAGTAGAAAGTTCAGAAATGAATGGTATGCGATTTATGACAGAATAGTCCCACAAATGATCATTTATTTTTTCCTCACGTGTCTCACCACAATAAAGTCACCTCAAGTGACACGAGAAAAAGACAAGGAAAACTTATATGAACATCAGAAAAGCAGCGCGCACATTTCTGCTTAAAAATAAAAGGCCATCAACTGACACTTAAAACGGGAAGCATGCCATTCAAATCAGCAGCAAGAGTCAAAGTTACACAGTTTAGTAAACGCAGGCAACCTCTTTAAGTTATTTTTCACTGCGCTGTATTGACACAATGCGTTGCAATGTAGCGCATTGTTTGATGCATAGGCTACATCCAAAAAATATATATATATATTTTTTTTTCTTGCCCCCCCTGACTTGAGAGTCAAATGTCGTCCATATATATATATATATATATATATATATATATATATATATATATATATATATATATATTTTTTTTTTTTTTTTTTCCCAAAGACAAAAACATTCATACAAAGTAAAATTATTTTTAAAGCAAATCCATGATCCAATATGTATTATGAAGACCTTACCATACTTAGTCAATATATTTTCTTTAGACACAAGAAAAAATGTTACTCAATGTAGGTCAATACAATAAAAAATAAATAAATAAATAAATAAATAAATAAATAAATAAATAAATAAATAAAAAATGTCAACAATAATAATAATAATAATAATAATTATTATTATTATTATTATTATTATTATTATTATTATTATTATTATTATTATTATTGAGACAATGTAAAATTAGATAAGATAAAAACACAAATGTTTTGTTAGTCAATTCTCAATGTTTTAAGACAACCATAATTGTTTATCGTAATATATCTTTAAAATATTTATTTTATTTTTTAAAAATTACATATTTTATGTATTATATAACATTTCTAATTTGAATGTGAAAAGTAAGACTGATTACCCCTTGTCTACTTCTAGTTGAAATAAGAAATTAGCTCTTGAAGGGATAGTTCACCCAAAAATGAAAATCAACATTATTACCTTTAATCTACAGCCTGGGTAGACAGTTCTCAGCACGTTCTTGACTGTCTGGAGCATGAACTTCCTCTGTCGCATAATGATGCATGCATGAACACATATTCACATGTAAGCTGATGGTGCTGTTTACAACGCAGAGCGAGGACTCACTAGCAGTACCAGCGTCTAAAGCTCACAATGTAAAAGTTACAATGGCTGATGGTGTGGAAGAGGACGACATGGAATTTTACAGCCCTACTTGTTCAAACCAGAATACTCCGACCAAGAACTGAGAGAGATGACCAGATGAGATGACGCTGTTTACAATGGACAGTGAGGACGCGTGTGAGAACTGATAGAAATGGAGGAATCAGTGGATCAGACATCTGTGAAAAGTCAAACGTCACAAATGGGATCATACACGCAAATGCAATCTTTTTTTGAATTGGTTCCAGCAACCAGGATAAGCACACGTAAGTACCATTTCGACAAACAATAAAAGGCACGAGTCCTCACTGTCTGTTGTAAACAAACAGCATCAAATCATGTGTGATGGTCTTCTCTCTCAGTTTGCACACAAGTCCTCACTCTCCACTGTAAACAAACAGTGTCATCGGCTTACGATAGAGGAAGTTTGCACTCCAGACAGTCGTGAATGCGCTAAGAACCGTTTGCTCAGGCTGTGGATTAAAGGTAATAATGCTGTAAATAATGTCCAGTTTCTTGCACAGACTGATCGTTTCGCTTCATAAGACTTCAATATATCGCCGGGAGCCACGGGTATTAATTTGATCCTCTCTGCACTTCTACCTCGTGAACTTTTTGAAGTGTCAAAGTTTTGGTTGTGTGGACTTTAAATGGAGGGATAAAGATCTGTTAGGTTTAATTAAACATATCTTAATTTGTGTTTCACAGATGAACAGAAGCCTGAAGGGCTTAGAATGACAGTGAGTAATGAGATGAATAACTGATGAATTTTCATTTTTGGAAGAAATATGCCTTTAACAATATCAGTGTGGGATGGTTTAGAAATTGTAGTTTATTTTGGTGGGCTAGACAATTGCTTAAATCACTAACCCAAATATGTGTAATTGTAATAGCAAACTAATAAATCTAATAAAGCACTTATCATTACTATGAATGACATGAGCTGAACCTCTTTCATTCTCACTCTCGTCTCTTTCTTTTCTTCCTCATGTATTTTTCTGTACACACATCACACATGCATGCCACGCAGAAATGTGTGCGCATAGAAATATTGGAAACATTAAAGGAAAGCTGCTGAAGGTTTGTAATGCAGCACTGTGAACGCTTTGCCCTCGAGCGAGGAGTCTGTTATCTTCTCTACCTGTTAAAACAATTACAGCCAACAACAGGTGCTGCGCTTCCTGAGTTCCTGAGCAGCTCTCCTGCTATCGCCCGCAGCTACATCCACGAAAAATCACATCTCAACACTCTGCTTTACAGCTGGGACGAAGCCGAGGTTATTCATGAGGAATAATAACATTAAAACAGAAAAGTTTTCGAGGTTTAAATAGAAGGTGGGGAGGCATTTGTTCGACATTGTTTTTGTGGGCATACTGAAACGGCTTTTCCCAGATGACAGCATCAGAACACATCCAGCCCAGGTTAAATAAAGCACCTCAGGAGAAAACTGCTGCTAACAACAAACATATTTAACTTTTCGTATGATCGCTGTTTGCTAAAATATGCTTCATTAAAAAATAAATAAATTAAAAAAAAATGCTCAGAAGACCTTAACAACTGCACCTCAGAGCTGTCAGCAACATAAAAATGTGCTAAAATTGCTTAGAACATCTTACCAATCACTTAATAAAAATACTCAGCATACTACTGCTGCATTCCATTTTTACTAATTCCATTCATCACCTGGAAGAAATAATTTTTAAAGTGTTTCCAAAGATAACGTTCTTCTGTGCTTGTTATCATTATAGTTGTGGTGTGGACTCTGCTATTCTTTTAAAATAGAATGATTTTATAACTTTATATACAATCTGTATGTTTATCATTATGAATATCATTATAGCTATCATTCAACTGTATAGCAACGACATTCTAACAGTATGTTAACTAGTAACGACATTACAGCAACATGCTAAAACACACTCACAACGTCTTAATGGTTGTAGCAGTTTGCTGTTAGCAACCAAATAGCAATGCACTAAAAACTCTTAGCATGTTAAAAAGCTCAAAGCGCCTCACCATAGTAGCATCATGCTAACTGTACACTATCTAGAAATATTGCAGCAATATGCTACAAAATGTTCAAAAGTATAGCAGTTTGCTGTTAGCAACCACATAGTAATGTGCACAGCAATGTGCACATCGGGCCCCGCGGCAAATGAACCGAGGTCAGGCAAAAAAACAAAACAAAACAAACAAAAAAATCATGGTACTACATTCATAAGTGTTAGCATCAAACAAAAAGAACAAGCAAAGAAAATGAAAAACAACACCCAAAGCACCCTGTCATTGTAGTGTTCTGAGTTTTTCATGCACCATGACATTATGCAAAAATCCTGTAATAATCTAGTTGTCATTATGTCGGTTTGAGTGGTTTGGGGTTGCAGCTGCAGGGCTGATGGGGAGATTTGTATTAAAGCTCACTGAGTCATGAGCACATCTGTATGTGGTGCTGTTTCGATGTGAACATACAGATGGCCTTCACAGGACCTAAAGCCAGTGTAAACCTTCAGATAGAGTACAAGCCTAGCAGAGCCCACACATGAGTGTGTGTACACCTGCTCAAACAGAGCGCAGCAGTGCGTGTGTTTGTGTTTGGAGGGAGTCTGTGTTGATCAGTGGCCCCGGTGTGTTGACGACCAGCATGAGTGAGAGAGAGCAGATGAAATGAGATGTGTGCTGTTTACTGCTGCAGGAGAGCTGGGGACCCACAGAGACAAAACTACAGACCGCTGAACACATCCACGGAACAAGAGAGAGAGAGAAACACTTCACTTCAAACCTGTGTGATGCTTATAATCAGCTGTACACTACCGTTCAAATGTTTGGGGTCAGTACAATTTTAAGTATCTTATGTTTACCAAGACTGCATTTATTTGATATAAATACAGTAAAACAATACTATTGTGAAATATTAATACAATTTCAAATGACTTTTCTATTGTAATATATTTCAAATCGTAATTTATTTCTGTGATCAAAGCTGAATTTTCAGCATCACTCGTCTTCAGTGTCACATGATCCTTCAGAAATCATTCTAATATGCTGATTTCTGCTCCAGAAACATTTCTGATTATTATCAAAATTGAAAACAGTTCTGCTGCTTCATATTTCTGTCAAAATTACAAAAGAACAGCATTTATTTAAAATACAAATAAATGTCTTTACTGCCTATGAACACCTGGCTAATTAAAAGTACATACATGCACTGGCCCTGATCAATTTATTAAACATATTTCTTTCAGATATATTATATGCCGATATATTTCAACTCATTTTGGCCAATAGCCAATGCTGACATCAACATATGTATCCCTTTTGTTTTAAAACAATGCCAAGTCTCTCCTGTCCAGAGATTATAAACAAATTATTTTTAATTTTGGTTAGTTTTGAGCAAAACCTCATTTGTTAGAACTAAATAAACAATATTAAAGTTCTGAAGAATACATTGAATGCTTTGAAAACTATAATAAAATCAATCACTGGTGTATTTTATTTTATTTTATTTTATTTTTTTCCAGACAGATGTGCAACATTATTATTTTTTCCTTCTTTTTTTTGTATATTTAACATTTGTAGACGGTATATATATATATATATATATATATATATATATATATATATATATATATATATATATATATATATATATATATATATATATTACATTTACATTTAGAGACTTACAAAAGAGGACAACAGAAGTAATCAAAATCAACAAAAGAGCAACAACATGCAAGCGATATGACAAGTCTCGGTTAGCCTAACACAGTACACAAAGCAAGGTTTTTTTTTGTTGTTGTTTTTTTTTTTTTTATAAAGAAAACAAGTAGATAGAATACAAAAAAAAAGAAACAGTGTTTTTTTAAGAAAAAAAGTAGATAGAATAGAAAAAAGCAAAGCTAGTATTAGTTTTTAAAGAAAAAGTAGCAGTTAGAGAATAAATATGCAATTGACAGAGGGTCAAGGGTGTGTGTGTGTTGTTGTTTTTTTGTTGTTGTTGTTTTTTTATAAAAAAGAAGACAGATAAAATAGAATTAGAATAGAGAGTGATAGAGTTAGAGGATCAAATAAAGATGGTAGAGATGTGGTTTTAGCCGTTTATTGAAGATGGCTAAGGATTCAGCTGCTCGGATTGAGTTGGGCTGGTCATTCCACAAGGTGGGAACAGTTAAGGAAAAAGTCAGTGAAAGTGATTTTGTGCCCTTTTGGGATGGCACAATAATGCGTTGTTCACTTGCAGAACACAAGCTTCTAGAGGGCACATAGGTCTGAAGTACTGAATTTAGGTAAAGGGGTGCAGAGCCAGAGGTGGTTTTGTAGGCAAACATTAATGCCTTGAATTTTATGCGAGCAGCTATTGGTAGCCAGTGCAAATTGATGAACAGAGGTGTAACGTGCATTCTTATCGGTTCATTAAAGATTAATCTTGCAGCAGAATTTTTGATAAATTGTAGAGGTTTGATGAATTGGCTGGAAGACCTGCCAAGAGAGCATCGCAATAGTCAAGTCTGGACAGAACAAGAGCTTGAACAAAGAGTTGTGTTGCATGTTCTGAAAGAAAGGGCCTGATTTTCCTAATATTGTATAAAGAAAATCTGCAGGACCGGGCAGTTTTAGCAATGTGGTCTGAGAAATTCAGCTTATCGTCAATCACAACTCCAAGGTTTCTGGCTGTTTTTGAAGGAGTTATGGTTGATGAGTCTAACTGGAAGGTGAAATTGTGATGAAGTGATGGGTTTGCTGAAACTACAAGCAGTTCTGTCTTAGCTAGGTTGAGTTGAAGGTGACGGTCCTTCATCCAACAAGAAATGTCTGTTAGACAAGCTGAGATGCGAGCAGCTATTGTCGGATCATCAGGATGGAATGAGAGGTAGAGTTGAGTGTCATCAGCATAGCAGTGATATGAAAAGCCATGTTTCTAAATGACAGAACCTAGTGATGTCATGTAGCCAGAGAAGAGAAGTGGTCAAAGAACTGAGTCCCGAGGCACCCCAGTAGCTAGATGTTGCGACTTGGATACCTCACCTCTCCAAGATATCTTGAAGGACCTATCTGAGAGGTAAGACTCAAACCACTGGAGTATATATATATATATATACACACACACAGAGCTGGGAAGTAACTGATTACATGTAATCTGGATTACGTAATCAGATTCCAAAAATTAAGTACTTGTAATTAGCGTAAATTACATTTTAAAATACTTGTAATCAGACTACAGTTACTTTTTTATGGATTACATGATTACATATTATTCACACAATAGCAATAAATTATTCATAATTCATTGATTCTTCCTAATTTCTCTTTTTCATCTTTTAAATTTTCCTTTCTAAAATAGCCTACTGATTATATACATATATAATATGTATATATAGTCCAGTTTTGTAGACATTCACACAAAGATCAGACATTAGTCAGGTGGCGACTGCATTTGATCACTGGATTTACAAAAATCATTTCAGGTTTAAGAAGGGTTTCAACATTGCATCAACTACTGATGAACACATTCATTTTTATTTTAATTACTACTCTGTTGGTTTTTTAACCATGTATTATTAATTATAACTAATTAAAATGCACATATTCACATTATTTCTTAGTTACATGTAATGCAGGCATTACAAAACTTTTTTTCATCTAAACCTTATTTGCCAAATATATTTGCTTTAAGTACCCCTGAGATTTTAAAATAAATATTTCAATAATTAAGTATCACATTTGCATGTTCACGGTTTTTTTGATGTTGATTAATGATCACATGGCATGCAGGTAAATAAAAATATTTCATCTTTTTTAGTAAGTGTTTTATTTAAAACAAAGTCTATAGAAATACAAAGACGGTTCACTCCTATATTTATGAATGGGAGAAACTGTAACGCGCAATCTGGAGGAATAGTTCCACCTTCTAAATGAAAGAGCCATATATCCCATAGAAACCTGGGGCATGTTCAAGCTCAAACCCGTTGAACGACATCTTTCCTGGAAACGGTGTGCAACGGGGTTTGAGATATGTTTTCTCATCAGCACCAACATGTATATAAACCACGCGGTATTAAAGAGACAGCTCGCACAATGGGTCCAAGTAAAGTCGTTTACAAATGTGTCCGCTAAAGCTCGGTATACGCAAAAATTTAAGATATTAGAAGACATGTTTGTCGTAAGAGTTTTATAGTAACTCCATAGCATATCAACATGATGATGTAGTTGTTTATATTTTTAGCTTCATTGCATTGCAAGTTTATTTATATACCAAATTTCATACACAATGGTAATTAAGTGCTTTACATAAGAATGGACGGCAAGGGCAGTGACTGTAACATCAAGCGTATCTTGCAGTATTAAACACGTATTTATATAGATTTCATCAGGCTCCGAAAAATTCTTCAAAAAGAACACAAAAAATGGCCTTCTCAGCTGCCATAGTTGCAACTCTTGCGTCATCAGAGCAGGGTGTTCAACGCACCACCGTTTTCGTTTAAAAAAATGTTTTGCAATGTTTTGTCGGGGCTGAACGCAGCCCTGACTAGACCAGTCAATGCACATGCGCAGTCTTAAGCACGTTATGACTCCACATGCACATTGGCTAGTCTAGCCTGAAAAATAAGCTTTTTAAACGCTATTTGAGCATAAGAAACAACATTCATGGGGCAATTAATTTCAGATTTTTGTTGCTGATTTGACATATGGAATTTAACTGTTAGTTCAGCGAGCAGTTTTTGAGATTTCAGGATTCTCCCATTCATTAAGATTGGTCTTGTATGAGCTGCCCGGAGGCATTGCAAATATGGCCGCCGAGTGAAGAGACTTTCCTCGAAAGGGAGTTTGTTTTAAAATTATTTATTTTCATTTTAATATTTTATGATTTAATTAATTGTCAGCTTTTTATTAAACTCACAACCCCCCTGCAGTTCCTTTACAAACCCTAGTTTGGGAAACCTTGATGTAATATAATGTTTAATGCACTTCATGTTGTAAATTACAGTGAATGGAACAAGTTTTCTTATTCTTTGCATTTTTTTTTTACATCATTATGGTACAAGATAATGCTATTTAAATCAATGTAATAAAAGAGTTAAATCAAAAGTAATCTAAAAGTAATCTGATTATATTACCTAAAATGAGTAATGTAACGGATTAAGTTACTGACTACAATTTTTGTCATGTAATCTGGAATCAGCAATGGATTACAATTTCTAAGTAATCTACCCAGCTCTGTATATATATATATATATATATATATATATATATATATATATATATATATATATATATATATATATTACACATTAATTAATAAATGTTGTGTCATGTTTGTGATTTTTATTCATGCAAACTACAGCTTTAAAACCTTTAAATCAAAACAGATTTGTTACCACAAACCGGATGTGTCATTCTGTGCATTCTCTAAATAAATGTGTGAATGTAAAACAGTGAATCTAATCACCTTTCAGGTGAAAGCCTGCTTCAAGAATGACCACACTGCTGGTGTGATCTTATTGCTGATACACAATGAGCTCATTTAACATATTGGCATAATTTTTCATATCGGGCTGACACTGATGTTTACGATGCTGATGCTTTACGTTATATAATACCATATTACCATATTACATTTTCAGTTGACAGTCCATGCCTTAATGGTTTATCATCTACAGCTGTTGTGCCCTGGATCAGAAAGTTGCACAAACGAATGTGTAATGATTAAGATTCAATTCTAGACTCTGTATTTGAATACACAAAAGGAAACATCCTAATCAGTCACCCTCACAAAAGAAGAGAGCGACATAAAGAGCAGTTAATCAGAAGCAAGTGCTGCTATGTTTGGATGCCAAGAGAGAAAAATAAGATCAAACGGCAAAAACAATATCTGCATATGAATCATTCAGACCTTTGTAGTAGAATTGGGGCACACAGACACACACACACACACACACTCACATTTAGAGGTACATTTTTATCAACAACTATAATACGCCACTCAATACAAATACACAAGTGATTTCAGAGCAACAGAATTATAAAGGCTCACCTTGTGTGGCGATGAAATGGTTGGAGCGCTGATACCCCTGAGAGAGAGAGACAGAGAAAGCATGCATTATTATCAATTAATGATATGTTAATTACATTTCAACAACATTCTGAAAACAGTTCATATTCTGACTTATTTCATATAAAGAGAATAATGTCTGTGCCACTTGCATCACCAAACAAAATTGCAAAAAAAAAAAAGCGTTTTTCCAAACACTCCCCCTGTCCTCCACTGCTCAGACAAACAGATAAAACCGTCCCAAACTCACGCCATTGTTGTCTCCAAACTCACGCCACTGTTGCAGTTGACTCTGCATATTAAGCTGAGATAGGAGAGAGAAATCATTAAGCTATCCGTCTAAAGGCTATCTATACCATTACCAGTAAGCTACTCTACAGTTACTGAATATGTTATATGTTTCTGCAATAAAATGAAAAATAAAAAGCACAGCGTAGAGATGGATGATAATATATTACAACCTCAAGGCCCTAATGTAGGCTACAAAAACACTAAATCATATAGAGGAAAACTTATGACTTAAGTGTGTGATTCGTGAGTGAGGCTGAGAATGTGACAACAGAACATGCATCTGTATCTCAAAAATGAGTGTTTCTTCTTGACATTTGATAAAACAAGTAAATATCCATATATAGTATCATCTGATATTGATTTTTAAGCTTTAAGAATTGAATTTACTCATGTCTAGAAATCCTAGATGCTGTTATCTCTGTTCAAACATGCAGTATCTCAATGCTGCTTTTCTAAATGCCAAACACAAAATGCAAAGCATGAAATGCCACAATCGACAGCATAAGATATCAGACAGCCAGCTCTTGGGTCACCAGTGGTGTAAAATTATAGTTACACTATAAGTACCTGACTGACTAGATTCCACAATTATATGAGATACAAAATGAATAGTGCGCCAAAGTCACTAATAGAAAAACAATATACATCAAGCAAAACTGAAGAACGAATTGGTGTGACATAATTTTGAACAGAATGAATGAATTTTGTTTTGGGAGTTTGTCATGTTTGTAGCTGTTATGTAAGTGGAAATCTCTGGATAATTTCTTCTGTTCAGTCCATTGAGGTCATACATGAGTAAAAAATATGAACACTGGAGTACTTTATAAATTCTATAGAGTATTGAATTATGACAGAAATGACACTGCTTTTTCATGTTTAATACTGTAAAGCTACCGGAAGGGTGCTTCAAAACGGACTCATAGAAGTAAAAACAATTTATGAATGCCAAAAAAATCACTAATATGGACAAAGTCATCCAGCTATCGCTGTGGCTGAGGTGAATAAAAAGCAGACACGTTTTGATTGATGAAACGTGAAGACAATAAATACACAACTGTGACTATGGTTTATGAGTGTTTCTCAAGTCGTCTCCATGTAATAAATAATATTGGGATAAATCAGTGCTAACTGACATAGCATTTATTACAGTACAGAAACTATAAAACATATTTTCTGCCTTATTATGTGATAATTATGGGGGGGGTTATAATATATAAACCAATCATAAAATTGTCATTAAGAAAATATAGGATAAAAATAGAGTAGAATACAATTTATTGGTTATTGTCCAGCAGTGTAATTAATTTCTTAGCAAATTAAAAGAGAAAATAAGAAGATGAAGAAGAAGACGAAGAAGTAGTATACCGGTCAATTTGGAGAAAAAAAAAAACATTTATTTACACTACACTACGATTTGTTTTCGATCAGATGCTTTTTGAACTGCTGTTTTCTCACAAAATAATGCTGTCATTTTTTTTTTTTTTTTTTTTTTTGTTATAGAGATAATACCATGCAGCACATTTTTTATATATATATTTATCTACAGTGAGTAGGCCTTAAATGCATGTTCTCACTTCAGTACATAATTCAAAAGTATATGATTGGACTGAAGATATTGCAGTAATTACTGCAATGAAAGCTTAAGCAAAGTTTTATTATATATCATGATAGTTATTTTATTCAGGCTTCAGCTTTTCCTGTGAAACACAAACAGTATTATCAAAAATTCAGTTCTGCTGTTTTCCATACATGTAAATGCAAAATGATCACTGGCAGTCGAGTTGAAGTCTTGCTTGATTCATAATAAAAGTATACATTACAATAGGATTTGAACCTGGTCCCTATGCATACGACAAGATTACCACTATGACTTGAGAAGATTTAGGAAGAAGTGCCAAAATTGTCACTGGTGCCTACTCTAAAAAAACAGGTGCATGATAACCCTGCATGCACATTTTGTCAGCATTTGTATGGCACACAGACATCCTGCCCACAGAATGTAGAGATTTCCAAATCAGTCAATTTATAGGGTCTCATGACAGTTCGGCTCTGCCTCAGAAGCCTGCTGTCTGTGTAGACAGTAGACTAGATCTTCTATCTTAATATATTCACCTCCTGTTACTGAAACCAGTGTTTAGTGAGGTTTGTGGTAGATTTCATTAAATGTGAATCCTTGATAAGTGCTTGCAGTGTCTTGCTGTAGTCAGAAATCAATACGATTCTTTTTGTGTGAAGAGCAGGGTGGCTTTATACAGTAACAATAATGAACCTTTATCTGCTTGTGAAAAATTAATCTGTTCATTCGCCCACGCTGCACCTCAGACCCTGCGTGTAGGGTTCGGATTGAAAGCTTTGCTTTTAGTCTCAAAGGTTATGCGGTTGATTGTACAGTAGTCAAATTTTTTTTTATAAAGTGCCTATAAATAAAAAGTCTATGTGCGTCTGGATGGCATGTGATGGTAGAAATTGGTAGAGATTTTGCATATAGCGTATGTACTACTTTTCAACTGCTACATTTAACTACATTTAATCAAAGTCACAAGGCCTTAATTAATTAATTTTTCATTTGTAAATTATGTAATACTGTACATGAAATTTTCCCAAACTGGCATTGTGTCATGTATGGATTTGCAATATACTATATACAATACTCAAATACACAATGAAGCCTGCACATTAGAAATAGTTTGCACTTTAACTGCACACTCAAAATACACTGAAGCTACAGCATACTAAACTAGAGACACACGATCAGACTGGAACAATAATCTGGAGCAAAGCAGACAATTTAACAGAGATTCATCTGTTCAACCCTGAGAAACACGCTACATGAAAGGCAGCAAAAAGCTGTAGAAAATGACAAGGACAAAGTTACAAGAACACAGGATAGAACACAAAACTCTTTCAGGAGAAAGAAAATATAAAGAAAAGATGTAGAGAAATGTCAGACCTCCTAGCTGTATTCTATACAGCATTGGCATATAAAACCGTAGCGCTGAATATTTCAACATGCATTCTCTTGATTTTCCCTTTCCTTTTATTTTCAAAGAAAACCACACAAAGAAACTGAAGCTGTGAATAACATAAAGAAAGTTAATCTGATTAAGCTTATTTGAAGCTAAAGCAAAACTGATTTTCTTAAGTTTTACATAATAGTTATCGATCCTGATTTTTTTTTTTTTATTAATTTATTTTTTATTTAATCAAACCATGCTATTCTTAGATGTTAAACCACATTGTTCCATGAGGAACATATATATAGCATGCAGCATAATGGCATAACATGTTATGGTATATAATCACAGTGCAAAAAATGAGATGGATATATATGGTTTTATCTGCTACAGATCATATATATCTTCCAAAAATAATAATAATAATGATAATAATAATAATAATAATAATAATAAAAACATGTACATATGTATGTTATGCTTTAAGCCAGGTTTTAAGACCAAGTTTATTTTGTAGACTTTAATTTTTGTCCAAGATAATTTAATCTAGATTTCAGAAGCCATGAGCTATGATTTTAAAGACCCCATGAAATCAAAAGTGGTTTTTAGTTCATGTCTAATAGTTTTAATTTCATATAGTTACAGTATATGTGTAAAGTAATGGATATTGATATGTCCCGCTGCACCTTTTTTTTCAATCAGATATATGTTGAAAAAAAAAAAAAAAAAAAAAACCTTTCAGGGGGTATTTAAAGCTTATGATTATTAGGCTGTGGGTTACAGTGATGCAATGAGATCAAACAAAGCTACGATAACCTCAAATAACAGAAAAAGCTTTGGGAAATTAAATGTCTGAGCGCAGAGCCATGAAAGCAGGAATAAATGAGCGATGGACAGATGATGACAGAAGACAAGAGAAAGACAAGTACTTACTTCCCTGTTTATCCGAATCTAAGAGATCCCAGACACAGAGAAAGAGGGATGGGTAAAATAAGAGAAAGAGAAACAGGATAATTAAGATGATTAGAGTAAAGAGGAAAGAAATAAAGACGTCAGAAGTCAAATCTTCCGTCCTGACCACCTGCAGTGAGGAAATCACTTCAAACTGACTGCAAATTACAGTTCAGGATTGCCATGCATTGTCCGAGAAAAATCCTCAAATAGTCTATTGTTCAGCTCTTTAGTGTTTAAATCAATGTGTTTTAGCAGCACAGTTAATAACCAAGTATAAAAAATAATTTTGTCACTTACTACATCATATTTCATGGCTAGGAGTGGGAATTTTAGGTAGTTTGCCGTTTTTATTTATTTATTTTTTATTTTTTTATTCAGCAAGTCACAGTCAAATTTGAAAACCATTCTTAATGCGTATACAGTTTTAGAAGCATAAAGGTGACATTCTTTCACCAGTTAAGTACAGTAGTTTTCATCAAATTATGTGTAAAGGACCCACATAAAAGATGTCTACTATGCAGTGAAATGCAATTCCACATTCAGTTTGGTCATTTAACACGTACTGTTTTCTGTAGCCAAAAACAGCAATGAACTTTAGAATGAACATCTTGTTGTATCTTGTAATTGTGATTTCTGTATAAATACATTTATTATTTTTAAATATATTTTAGAGTTAACTATGCTGACCATTGGGCCGTTGTTTTCTACAAGATAAACAAAACATTTTCAACTATTTTGTCCTAAGCAGTTAAACGTATGTGAATATTATTCTGTATATTTGTTTGTGCAGTCTAAGGGATTATTTTTTATGGTATACTGTAAATATCAGTACCGATATGCTGTCTTTGCACTGGATTGATAGAGAAACAATCATCTGTGAATCCTTTTATCCCAAACCCTTGATTAAGACTTTTTTTTTTCCTTTCAAAACATAGAATTGCCAAAAACAGAAACATTTTTGTAGCAATATTTTGGTGCACATTTTTCATGAAGCAGAGAAAATCAGTTCAAAAGAGATCTTCAAACTGTGCTGTTTCGTTTCCAATATTGTCTTATTTTGGTGTGTGAATCCATTTAACTTTCATCAATGGTGCAATGGTAACAATTACCTCAATAGTGACTCGCATTCAATAATCAAAAAGTCAATCCACTGTCTTCATTAATCACATGGGGATTTGATTCTTGAGTGTGAATCTCTATTGAGGAGGAGAGAAAATCAAGGCATCTGCTTTTTATAAAGGTGAAGTGACACGGCTTTACATTTTAGTATCAGACCTCTATAATCAGACCACATTTCTCATTACCCCAAACCTGCGCTTCAAGTGCAGCCCAAGCAGAAAGAGCAATTCAGGTCTGTTCATTTTGAAAGCACTGATCATAACAACAGCTCCTGAGAGGCTTCAGCCTTGAATAGAAATAAATGCTATTTAAACCTATAATAAAAACTGTAGAGCTGTAAAAAAAAAAAAAAAAAAAATGGACAAAACACCTAAAAGTTAGACTTAAGATCTTTCGAGTTCTTCACACTGCGAAGGTTTTGATTGCTCAATTCCACTGGATAACCTTTCCACCAAAAGACGGCAAAAATGGATTTACTGAGATTCTGGCTGAGATAGTTAGAAAATTGATGTTTCTTATGTGGGACAGGAACATATGTTTGAAAGCCGTTATCTATCAAACGTTTAGGATTAAGAGCAAAGTGCTCAGAATCTGCCTGACAGGACAGTGTCGCACGTCTAAGATTTGTGCTAACAAATCTTTATGGGAAAAGAAAAGACATATCTTCACTAAAATCAGACGTTTGGAGGCAGGACAATGGAGTCGCATGAATAGCTGAAATACTGTAATAAAAGAAAGGTTCATGAAGGAAGCATCAAAACAAGAAAGTGACAGTAAAGTCGTCAGTGGACACCTCTCTCAGTGAGAAAAGGAATTACCATATAAGCCATATAAACGTGTTAATATGTACACCTTCGCTAAAACCAAGAGTGAGAGAAACACCTCTTACTTGAAGGCAACATGTCCAGAGACAGAGGTGTGAACAAAGGAGTGTAAAGAGGAAAACTTACATCAATGTAGTTTGCATTGACATAGTCTGAGTTAGGATCGGCCAGGAGAGAATGCATTTTCACACGGTGACGGTCTTCTGTTAGGGATTAAAAATTCAGAACAATGCTAGTCAGTGATGATGATAATAATAACAACTTTAAGATGAATAATAAAATAATAATAATAAATAATATATAAAGCTATGCTCCAAATCCTGATGAGCCACCTACATAGGCTATGATAGCTGTGCTCTATTTTTAACTAATTTTAACTAAACTGACTGTTGTACCAAGTATGTGTGTATGGTTTACACACACACAAACACACACATATATATATATTTATATATATATATATATATATATATATATATATATATATATATATTAGAGTATTATCTTTGCAACATGTGCTGTAACTATAACATTAAACTATTTTGAATAACACTTACGGTCCAGAAGGGTGTCGTGTCGGCCCTTGGTCTTGTCCTTCTTTTCGTTTATGTCCCAGCCATCGAAGAAACTCTGCAGATACACAAGCCGAAATATTGAAATTATTATATGTGCTGGACAGATAACTACATATACTAACATTCAAGAAGGAAGTAGTATATACAGTAAAGATGCATTAAATTTATCGAAAGTGACATCAAAGTATGTTATAATGTTACACAAGATTTCTATTTCAAATAAATTTAGTTCTTCTTAAATTTCTTCTGAATTTCTCAAATGATCCTAAAAAAACATATCAAGGTTTCCATACACATATGAAGCAGTACAACTATTTTCAATATCGGTAATAATTATAAATGTTTCTTGAGCAGCAAATCAGCAAATCAGAATGATTTCTGAAGGCTCATGTGACACTAAAGACTGGAGTAATGATGCTGAAAATTCAGCTTTGATCACAGGAATAAATTACATTTTAAATTATATTTCAACAGAAAACAGTTATTTTAAATTGCAATAATATCTCACAACATTACTGGTTTTATATTTATATATTTATACTGTAAATATTTACTAGATGCAGCTTTGGTATCATCATTCTTGTTTAGGCAAACACCTTAGGCGCTATCACTGCTACATTTATATTTACGAACATTATAGCAACGGTTTTCCATCACATGATGATCAAATGATAAAGAAGAGCATTTAACTGTATCCTGCACAGCACTCAGAATTGCTCTCTGTACTGGGGAAAACTGTCCTGTGCAAATTGCGATCAGCACTAAATATGTGCTTATATTTGTTGCATTACTATATTTGCATAATTCCTTTAGTGAAGCTGGTAAAATAACAGACAATGCATGCAAATAAATGAAGCTATCAGTGTGCAAATCATTCTTAATGAATCCCTCCCATGCTTTTTCTTCATCATTTGGGGTCTTGTGCAGCACAAATTTAAGCATATATAACTTTGCATCCCTGTCACCTTTGCAGGCACTGTTTATTTATTTATTCTGAATGAGATAATAACGCATTTATCTTTTATTCATGTAATAAAAGCGTTGTAATTGCTCTCTGCCAAACTCAAGAAAAGCATGTAGCTGATGGTTGTGTGTGTGCATGTATGCACTGAGCCCTGCCTGTTTACTGCAGCTGTCTAAGTGCTTCCTAATGCCACGCAGTTTTTGAGTTAATGTGTGACAGCTGTTTAGCACACAGTCTCCCCGAAAGCAGGTGAAGCGTAGCACCTGGCAATTACATCTAAATGACTGTAATTTGAAAAAGACCCCCCAAAATAAGTGCAAGTCACGTTTTCCCACTCATCCATTAAGTCCCCTTCGCTCTCACATTTGATCAAGTCAGATGCAGTTAACAGAGCAGATGCATTATCAGGATGCTGATGTTAATTTCCTGTTGGGCACTTGTCTTTTTTTTTGTTGTTTTTTTTTCAGGAGTGTGTGAGAGTATTACTTTGTCCTAAAACCAAAGCTAATCCAAGATGGAAGCCAAAGTTAGAGAAAATGTAATTAGGAATATATTGTAATTCATTCTAGAAAATAATCACTGAATTGAAAATTAATTTAATAATAATATATCAAATTTCTTTTTTTCATCTTTATCATATACTGACAGTCACCTTAAAAACACAGGTGGCACAGAGCAATGTTGGGGGTCACGCAATACAAGTAAGGTGAGTTAAGCATTCAGATTAATTTTTTCAAGTAACTAGTAAAGTAATGAAAGTTACTTTTTCCCCATGTATTCACTGACTCCTCTCTGTTGCCATGTTGAGAGTGCAGATGCATATACCTTTTTTTTTTTTTTTTGGGTTATTAAACAACAAACATGCAAGCCCAGAGAACAAAATATAGAACAAAAGCTCAAAACAAAAGTAAAGAGAAATTCATATGATGAATCACAAATAACTTTTCCAAAAGCTTAAATAATCGCTTACATATTAAATATAGAAGGTGCACAGTGTCATACAAACAAATACAAAACACCATCATGGTTGCACACAACACTAAAATAATGTAATAAACATTAACAACATGCAGCAAGATGTAGCATAAAACCCTAATATGCATAACTGATATGGGGAGGGGAATAAAAAACAAAAAGGAAACCAGTATATCAGTGAAAAATTATTACATGTGAGCTGTCATACGGAGAATTCTGGAAATGTGAATTCACAGATTTTCAATGTATATTAAAATATGACATTTTTTACTCCCAAAACCTATATTTTACTGTAATTTCCAATTCGATTCATTACAGTGTTTCACTGTAGAGCAAGGGGAACTTGTCATTAACCTGTATTTATTTATTTAT
The DNA here is from genome assembly GCA_039654775.1 of Spinibarbus caldwelli. Lineage (NCBI taxonomy): Eukaryota > Metazoa > Chordata > Actinopteri > Cypriniformes > Cyprinidae > Spinibarbus > Spinibarbus caldwelli. The sequence goes on from CM077244.1 coordinate 30,138,784, forward strand.
ATATATATATATATATATATATATATATGTGTGTGTGTATGTATGTATGTACTGTGTGTATGTATGTATGTATGTACTTATTTATTTATTTTTACCACAGCATTTTTAGTCTTTTACCACTGAAATTTCAATCATTCTAAAATGTTATCTAAATGTGATCTAAAATCATAAATACTGACTGTAGAACAAAGCATTCAAATGAGTGTAACATCACTGCAATCACTGAAGCATGTTATGAATTAATTAATTTGATTTATTTATATATTTATTTATTTTTTGTGGGGGGGGGGGGATCTGCCTTGATTTTCTCTCCTCCTCAATAGAGATTCACACTCAAGAATCAAATCCCCATGTGATTAATGAAAACAGTGGATTGACTTTTTGATTATTGAATGCGAGTCACTATTGAAGTAATTGTTACCATTGCACCATTGATGAAAGTTAAATGGATTCACACACCAAAATAAGACAATATTGGAAACGAAACAGCACAGTTTGAAGATCTCTTTTGAACTGATTTATTAAAAAAGAAAAACTGAAATATCACATGGTCCTAAGTATTCAGACCCTTTGCTGTGACACTTGTATATTTAACTCAGGTGCTATCCATTTCTTCTGATCATCCTTGAGATGGTTCTACACCTTCATTTGAGTCCAGCTGTGTTTGATTATACTGATTGGACTTGATTAGGAAAGCCACACACCTGTCTATATAAGACCTTACAGCTCACAGTGCATGTCAGAGCAAATGAGAATCATGAGGTCAAAAGAACTGCCTGAAGAGCTCAGAGACAGAATTGTGGCAAGGCACAGATCTGGCCAAGGTTACAAAAAAAAATTCTGCTGCACTTAAGGTTCCTAAGAGCACAGTGGCCTCCATAATCCTTAAATGGAAGACGTTTGGGACGACCAGAACCCTTCCTAGAGCTGGCCGTCTGGCCAAACTGAGCTATCGGGGGAGAAGAGCCTTGGTGAGAGAGGTAAAGAAGAACCCAAAGATCACTGTGGCTGAGCTCCAGAGATGCAGTCGGGAGATGGGAGAAAGTTGTAGAAAGTCAACCATCACTGCAGCCTTCCACCAGTCGGGGCTTTATGGCAGAGTGGCCCGACGGAAGCCTCTCCTCAGTGCAAGACACATGAAAGCCCGCATGGAGTTTGCTAAAAAACACCTGAAGGACTCAAAGATGGTGAGAAATAAGATTCTCTGGTCTGATGAGACCAAGATAGAACTTTTTGGCCTTAATTCTAAGCGGTATGTGTGGAGAAAACCAGGCACTGCTCATCACCTGTCCAATACAGTCCCAACAGTGAAGCATGGTGGTGGCAGCATCATGCTGTGGGGGTGTTTTTCAGCTGCAGGGACAGGACGACTGGTTGCAATCGAGGGAAAGATGAATGCGGCCAAGTACAGGGATATCCTGGATGAAAACCTTCTCCAGAGTGCTCAGGACCTCAGACTGGGCCGAAGGTTTACCTTCCAACAAGACAATGACCCTAAGCACATAGCTAAAATAACGAAGGAGTGGCTTCACAACAACTCCGTGACTGTTCTTGAACGGCCCAGCCAGAGCCCTGACTTAAACCCAATTGAGCATCTCTGGAGAGACCTAAAAATGGCTGTCCACCAACGTTTACCATCCAACCTGACAGAACTGGAGAGGATCTGCAAGGAGGAATGGCAGAGGATCCCCAAATCCAGGTGTGAAAAACTTGTTGCATCTTTCCCAAAAAGACTCATGGCTGTATTAGATCAAAAGGGTGCTTCTACTAAATACTGAGCAAAGGGTCTGAATACTTAGGACCATGTGATATTTCAGTTTTTTCTTTTTTAATAAATCTGCAAAAATGTCAACAATTCTGTGTTTTTCTGTCAATATGGGGTGCTGTGTGTACATTAATGAGGAAAAAAAAAGAATTTAAATGATTTTAGCAAATGGCTGCAATATAACAAAGAGTGAAAAATTTAAGGGGGTACTTTCTGTACCCACTGTATGATGATATCTACATTTATGATTTATGCTGTTTATCTAAATGTGATCTAAAATCCTAGTTCCTCCTGAGGGTTTTTTATTTATTTTTTTGTTTTTTTGTTGTTTTGTTTTTTACAAGTCACAGCTGTAGACAGAAAGAAGCCATTTCGTCAGTCACTTCAAGTTCTGATCTTTCTATTGTATGTGTACACATTACATAATACACATTACTATAAAATCTGCTTCTTTCAATCTTATTTCTCAGGGAGACACTGCTATAACTGAGGTCCTGCAACAGGGATGCAGTGTTGATAAAGCTGTGCCAGCATCTGTTTGGATTGCACACTATTGAGGGAAGCCTTTGGAACATGCAGTGACCAGGGTACAAGGGATCTTCAATAATGTGTGTGTCCTGTTGGCTGTTCTGGACCTGTAGAGCTGAGCCAGAGAGGGAATCTGGCAGCGACTACTGTATCAGAGCACCAGATAATGCAGTGTAGCTGTTTCTTTGAACAATCATTAGCAGAGCCAAACAATAACAGAAGACGTGATTACACTTTCAATGGTGCCTCTGTAGAACCGTACTATATCTGAGGACGTTCATGGATTGATGTGCTTTCTGACAGACTGAATGTTTTCATCTGAGAGTGTCTGAGATGAGAATCAGACCACACTGACTGGAGAATCTCTGATTGCCTGAGAGGAAAGTGCTGGGGTGTGTTTCCTCAAATCAATGATCATTTCAACAGTGCTGCTGATGTCAAGACTGACAATTTCCCTTTTTAAATAGACCAATGACAGAGGTCATTTCTGCAAACTTCTATAGTTTGACTAAGAAATCACTAGAAGTGCAGTCAAAGGAGACCATACACATCTTTGTGGTGCATTTGCACTAATGGTTTGGCATTTGGAAAGAGCAGAATGTACTGCTTCGGATTTGTCAGGAAGACATCCATGTCCAAGAGTTTGGTCATTAATAGATCTGGGACGATCGTATAAAACCCCGAGCTAAAGTTCATAAATTATTCTGTGTGCCTCTTAGATCCAGATGTTGTAGAACAAAACGTAAGGCGATTTCATTTTCACAGCATTATCCAGAGCAGGGGTCACCAAACTCGTTCCTGGAGAGCCGGTGTCCTGCAGAGTTTAGCTCCAACTTAAACTTAAACTCCACCTAAACACACCTGTCTGGAAGTTTCAAGGATACCTTGTAAGAGCTTGACTAGCTGAAAATATTTTCTAAATTCTAAATTTAGGTCATTCATTTTCTTGAGTACGGTTGTCTTTAATGTAGCTGGAGATACTGGTCAGCTCCTACTGCCTTTTAACAGTTCAATTCACTTAAAAGGCTGAACACATCCTGTGCTCTGACCTCAAGGGCACTAATAGAACTTGTAGAAGATGGCAGAGGGTTGTTTCTGAGGGACACAATATTTCTTGCATTGCTCTTGGGTGTTTCAATTGTCCAAAAAGTGCCACTGAGGTGAAGAGAAATGCTAGCTTTCTCTGAGTCTTACAAAATCCCATATCACACTGGGTTTTCCCAAATGGCACAGGCGATGTGTACTTGTGGTTTAGTGTTTGAGAAGTAGGGTGGGACAACATAGGGTGTCCCATTTGAAAAGGGCTGTGATGTCTGTATGGACAGCATTTGGGCCACAGCTGCATGGGATAAGAAATGAGTTCTGATTGGCTGTGATTGTTGTTTCACTCTGCATTTGCTTTCAGTGAGGACAGACAAAAACACTTGATGCTGGACACTTTGTCTCTGGTTAGGGAACAGTTTTTGTATTTCTGTAGTTCAACCTCCCTTGCAATTACCATCACTCATTCTCTCTCTCTCTCTCTATCCATTGGTCCTGTTGTCATTGAAGATCACCCCAGGCTCAGCTGCCACACAGCGTGACATTCTCATCAAAGACCACCATTCTTTCGTTCTTCCTCAACCAAATCACATAATCAATATTTCTGTCTCACCTCAAAACATTTCTCTTGGTCTTGCTCATCTATTGAAGATAGTGATTCCTTGAACTCTAAAGCTACCCAGCAACAATGAAAAAAAAAAAAAAAAAGAAAAAAAAAAAAAACCTGTGAAAGATTGTTCTTATTTTGAACATCATTTCGAGGCAGACTGTCAAACAAAATATGCCTCATGCAGTTCCATTATCACATTGCTCTTTGAATTGACAAATTTCTAAACTCACTAAGGGTGCTTTCAGACTAGAACCTTTGCATGCTCAGGCTTGTTTGGATGATGCGAATTTTACAGTGAACTGGTGGACTTTCCAAACACAGGTGTGCACCTGCAAACCATACACAAGTCGGCTAAAAAGGTTGAGTACAGTCTAGGGCAGTGGTTCTCAAACTTGTCCTGGAGTACCCCCAGCCCTGCACATTTTGTATGTCTTCCTCATCTATCACACTCGATGCAACTCATAAGCTCATTAGTGGAGACTGCAAGACCTGAAGTGGGTGTGTCAGATATCGGGAGAACTGGTGTCAGCGGTGGTCAGCGCGCTTGGGTGAGCCGCGGACGGCTGCGTGAATTTCCCCGCGAACGGTGGGCTTGGGTGAGCCGCGGACAGTGGCGTGAATTTCCCCGCGAACGGCAGGCTTGGGTGAGCCGCGGATGGCGGCGTGAATTTCCCTGCGAACAGCAGGCTTGGGTGAGCCGCGGACGGGGGCGTGAATTTCCCCGCAAACGGCGGGCTTGGGTGAGCCGCGGACGGCAGCATGCTCGGGTGAGCGGCGAACTGGTTCTTGAGGGAGCCGCGGACGGCGGCAGGATATCCCCGCGGATGGCGGGCTTGAGAGAGCCGCGGACAGCGGCATGAAATCCCCGCGAACGGCAGGGCTTGAGGGAGCCGCGGATGGCAGCGTGAATTTCCCTGCAAACGGCGGGCTTGGGTGAGCTGCAGATGGCGGCGTGCTTGGGTTAGCGGCGAGCTGGTTCTTGAGGGAGCCGCGGACGGCGGCAGGCTTGTGGGAGCCACGGACGGTGGACTCGCGGCACTCGAGGCGATCCAGCCGAATTCCAACACCGAATATAGGTGGACTAGGGCGGGATGACAAGCGGCGACCTCCTTGCCGCAGGCCAAACAAACAGGAACAAAACAAAAAGTCTTTAAAAAACACAAAACAAAACGGTGAAAAGGGGCGCCGCTTACTCTTTGTTGGGTCTGGTCTTCTGTCACGGTGCACACAGGAGGGAAACGAGGAGACGAGGAATAACTCAAAATACAGTCTTTAATGAACTCCAAAACAGACAAGGCAAGGCACGGCACGGCAAGACAAAGCAGGGCAGACACACAGGAACACCGGGAGTAACAAGTAGACCAGACGAAAACTAACAGAACAGGCAGGAACTAAATACACATGATAATTAACTAAACACAGCTGAATGAAATCATAACAATCAAACTTGAAGAGGACAGGAACAGGAAGGACCAAATATGGGCATGGAGGGGGAAACACACAAGACAAGACGGACAGGACTGTGACAACTATATGGTTAGAGTTCGGATTAGGGTTTGGTTTAGAGCTACTTGCATGCAATTATGCATCATTTATTGCTATTATAATAGTAATAGTACTTCATATGTGCTTTAGTATGTTATGATATACAGGAGTCACTCCTGAGCTCATGATAGTTGTCATGGTGGTAGCAATAGCAATGCTCTGAATTCTTGTGGCTGTCAACAAAAATAACACGGATCCAAACACAGATATTGAAGTGTGCTGTCAGTGTCCAAAAGATACTAGTGGCTGTGTGTTACAGGTGTGCACTCTAGCAGTGTGGGCGATGGGCATGGGCTGTGAGTTGGCTATGATGCAGTGTATTTTGTTGCAGACTAGTAACAGACTTAAAACATCTAAGAGAGACAAGCTTCAGTTTTGTAATGTGTGAACATTGACCATCAGACAACTCTCCGGGCCACCTATGACATTACTATCAGCCATTACTATCAGCCTGTACCAGGTTAATAACATTTTTAGCAGAAATGCTGATATGAGATGGCCATAGAAACCATACTAGAGTTTCACAGCTACAGTCCTTTTCCAGTGACAGAATGAAGAGAAAAAATCTGAAGCATGGATTCTAGAGGAGGGATTCATGTGCCCCGCGGGCACAGATTAATGACTCAAAAAGAATATCTGTATTCTATTGAGAAAGTGTGGTGAGGGCAAAAAAGAACTGGAGGTATTATTAATACATAAGTGGAATATTTTTGAGAAATGTCTTTTTGTCAAGAGCTGATATGAAGGAACTTTGAAAGATTTGGCAGCACTTCACTCACATATAATGAGTCACATTCTGGACAACCCGATCTCATGAAAGTGCGTATAAATAGTATGCCAAATAAAAATGAAAAATCGTGGTATTGATGCGCAAAAATGGACTTTGGCATGTATATGTTACGCTATGGGTAGGATTAGGGTTGTGGGGTAGATGCATATCATATGTACTTGAAAATTGCGTATCATATGCACGCCAACACATTTCATATCATATGCACGCCAACACATTTTGTATCATATGCACGCAAAAACTGCGTATTATATGCATGCCAAACACGTTCGTATCATATATACACCAAAGTCCATTTTTGCGTATCAATACCACGAGTTTTTGTTTTTATTTAGCGTACTATTTATACGCATTTTCATGAGACCGGGCTCATTCTGGAACAATCTATGTTATTATTAAACACACTTTTTAGCATAAGGGCTAAGAGCTTCTTGCTGAATATATTCAAGAATATACTGTTTTAAAGTGCCCCTATTATGGGTTATGAAAGGTTCATATTTTGGTTTTGGGAGTCCCCAACAACAGGTTGACATGCATGCAGGGTCACAAAAAAACACTTTCATTGTCTTGTAATATGCATTTATTTTTACCTTACTTGCTCAACGACTCCCAAACGATTCACTCAACGATTCATTTTTTCCAAACCCCTCCTTTGCGTAACGCTAATCTGCCGTAATTGGTCCAAATGGTCTCATTTTCATTTCATAATGTCTGATAAAGCAGCGTTTGAAAGCGCAATGCTGCTTTGTGTACAGCGTTACCGGGGAAACCTCTATTTTTACTGCTCCAAAAGCGGCACCTAGTGGCATAGAATGAATTTGCATTTTCATTAAGACCAATGCGAAAAGACCAACAAGTGGGCGGGCAACATGCTAATGTTTCATGTTGACGTCAACATGAAATGGCTTGGGATTTGTTTTAAAAACAACTCCTTTCAATGATTCAGAGTCAACCCTTTCTTTTGAGAGACAATAACTTTATACACGGTGCACTTTCAGATTTTTGCAGACTTTGCAGGATGTTTTCATTCACACAGAGCTGTGTTACACACTGCATGAAAGGTCATTTTCAAAAATTCATAATAGGGGCACTTTAACGTTTTTGAAAGAAGTCATGTCTGCTCACCAAAGCCAACATCACCAACATTTCTTATTATCAGTGATGAAAACTCTTTTTGCTGTTTAAAGGTGCCATAGAATGGAAAACTGTATTTACCTTGACATAGTTGAATAATAAGAGTTCTGTACATGGAAATTACATACAGTGAGCCTCAAACACCATTGTTTCCTCCTTCCTATGTAAATTTCATGAACAAAAAAGACAACTGAAAAATAGACGAATCAGAACATAATACCGACTTTGACGTAACAGTCGGAATCACTAATAGTTACGCCCCCAACATTTGCATATACCCGCCCATGTTCTAGGCCAGCCACAAGCCGAACCATCAGAAGTTCTGCAGGTATTGTGAAGAAACAAGCGAGGACAACAGTGAAAATGGCAGATCATGGAAATAAATGTTATGTTCCCAGGGATTAAAGCAAAAAAAAATCTTTTGACTGAAAATTTTTCCTCGGCCAAACCCCATTCCACAGCCATACCTGTCACACACCCAGTTTAAGAGCCGTGTTTTTCTTCTTGTAATTAGGAGCGCTTTATAATTTAAAAAATTTAGGAGCACCTTCTAATCAATAATAAAAAATTCTGATCAAAAATTAGCCTTCTTAATACGAGGTGACATTTGACTCAAAGTGATTTACAGGGGCTTTTTCTTTTTACCTTTGTAAATGCATTTTTCTAATTTTATTAAATTAATGCAGTGTTTCCTCTAGGATTTATTCCAGCTGTTGTGGCAGGACTATTTCCCATGGACCACGTCCCCTCCCCACCCAAAAATCACCTTCACTCAGAATTGAATTTATTTTAACTAAAAAAGACAAGTATGTCTTTGAATAATTTAGTAAATAATAAAATAAGAACAAATAAATGAATAACAATCAATAGCACAAACAAAATAATAAGATACAAATTAAATTATCAGTACTTATTTTTTTTTTCAGTTAGGTCTAACTATAATTTATTCAACTGTAAAATAACACTGGATAGCCTTCACTGTATAATGAAAGACAGCAGCAGGTTTATTTAGGCTGCTGTCTCTTTAAGACCTCATGCATGGATCTAATATGTTACACATGCTTACACTATGCTTACTTTTCTTTTTAGAAGCTTTGTCCTCCTAATTTAATGAGGAGCACCTTCTGATCAATAATTAAAAATTCTGATCAAAAATTAGCCTTCCTAATACAAGGTGACATTTGACTCCTTAAAGTGACTTACAGGGGCATTTTCTTTTATGCAATGGCATCATTTTCATCTGTCAAATTCAAAAATTTATGTTTAAAAAAATATAATAAGAAGTAGAATAAGACAAATACGTTACCAATTATATGAATTTAGTATTAATAAAAAAATAATTTGTACTACAGAGGTGGCACATGAGAACACAAAAGTGGCTTGTAGGTACATTTTCAGACGTTTAATGAGGCTCAGAAGTGGCATGAGCGCAATTCAATTAATAAATTCTCGTGGAGATTAATGTTTTAAATATACAATTTTGAATACAGAACTATTAAATGATTTACATAACTGAAATTATACAGTAGCCCCTCAACTGAAACCGCCAGCAGGTGTCGGTAAGTCACTGATTTTATCATTGAATCATTCATTCAATTGATTCGTTCGAACGGCTGATTCATTCAGGAATGAAGCACGTGACTGTCTTTATGAATGGGGAATCATGAATCACTGACTCACTAGATTCGTTCAAAAATGCACTTTCATTCATGAATCTGATATGATTCACCGCTGCGTTTGCTTTTAGATATGCGCTGCAGCTCAGCTGTTACTTTATTTGGAACTATTTTTGTTGATGATATAGAGCAAAATCATGCAGTACTTGTTTATTGATCTGTTGTATTAAATCAATATCACATTGGCAAACTCCCTTAATAATAATTAAAAGCTGTCACTCTCTTTATCGCGATCTGTGGGCACACAGAAAATGAGAGTGCGTGAGTGAGTTCTCAAGACTCAAAAACACATGCAAATGTGATACATTCCGTCGGAACCTGCGGGAATGAGTAGAATTATTATTAACAGCCGCAAACCCGCACCGAAACTCAAGTTCTGCTCCGTGTTCTCTGATAATAACCCGACTGTGAATGATGAGAGCAGTGTTACTATGTTGTCAGTGAGAAGCTGCAGTGTGGCGGGGATGATTTTGGTGTGCTGGCAGAACAACAGCAACAATGCGCTACATGTTTCTTTTCCCCTCCTTTTTTCCAATTGACAGAAATCCATCGTTAATCCCTGACAACTTTTAAAATGGAGTGAACACGGATCAGTTTTTCAGTGCGCGGGAATATAAACCCGGAGTGGATCCAGAGCGCTGAGAGCGGAACCTGCTTCAGCTCCACTCCAGGCTTTGATCACATCCCCCTCAGCAGCCTGAATACACCTCGACTTTCCTTAATTTAAGGCCTATTCGAACTAAAATTAAGACAATTATTACACTATTTGAGAAATGTAAGCCTATTTACGGCCTTAAAATTACGAAAAGTGAATTTAAGACATTAAAGACAGGCGGGAACCCTGCAAATGACGGAAATCCGTCGTAGCGACGGAGAACTTTAATCCCTGTGTTCCAGGCTGTGCAGGGGATGTGAAGTGCAGGGGTGGGTTGGTGTCTGTATTCAGAAAGGCACGGAAAACAAATAACGCGTTCTAATAAAATAATGCGAGCCACTAAAGGGACATGGTTAGCTCCTTGCTAGCGGTAGTCTGTTACATTGCAGTACATACGATTTCACTTACCACATAAACAGAGTAAGGAGAAATGACTGAGGATGATGGCGAATGATTTACAGATCCTGAGCACCACTGACAGGCATCTGATCTTGTAAAATGTGTGGTAAGTACTGCCGCTCCGTAGTATAAACAGAGTTCGTGCGATCGCGAATCTCGAAAGCGAAAGTGAAAGCAAAAAGCGATCGTGCATTCGAAAGCAGTTTTAGTGCCCCGCATATTAATAGCGGCTCCCTGATGCCCGCATTTTATTAACAATATAATTACCCGACGATATAACTGCAAGAGAAAGTATTGAAATATATATATTTACTCCCTGTGTTTCCTTCCTGCTGTGAGCTACTGAAATGAGCCACACTTTGAAACAGCCAATCAGAGCAGAGCTCAACATTGAGCCGCACTGTGAAACAGCCAATCAGAGCAGAGCTCAATATTATTATTCATGACCCATCCAAGGTAAGGTAAGGACCCATCCATAAGGTAATAACATTTTATCCTAGGGAGAAATCCTAGAGTTGTAAATGCACATGTAAAACCGTTTCTGGAGAATTTTTGCCCTTACCTAAGCCACATACCTTCTATGTAGATATCAGAGAACAATTTAAAATATTGTATCAAAGCATTCTATGGCACCTTTAATATTTTTGTGGAAACTATCACTTTTCAGGATGTAGTGTAGCATTTAATTTAAATATAAATCTTTTGTAACATTATACATGGATTTAATTTTACTTTTGATCAATTTAAATGCTTCCACACTGAATAAAGTAAAAACAACAACAACAAAACCAACAGACCCCAAACCTGAATATATTGTGTGTCAAGAATGTCTGAATGAAATTAAATGACAAAAGTGATATTATATTTTGAGGAAAGAAATTGCATAAGAACCCATTTCCAAGTAGTTTGTTAGATTTCAAACAATAGACAAAAACAGCAGCGTCCAAAACAAAAACGATATTTATATTTTTATTTCTATCTATCTATCTATCTATCTATCTATCTATCTATCTATCTATCTATCTATCTATCTATCTATCTATCTATCATCTGTCTCTCTGTCTGTCTGTCTGTCTGTCTATCTATCTATCTATCTATCTATTGCAGACATTCATTTGAAGTGTAATCTAAGTGTCTAAATAATACTTGGAGCCAGTGTAGGTTCTTCAAATATCACGTAAGCCAATAAAGCTGTTTTTTTTTTTTTTGTTTTGTTTTGTTTTTTTTAGTTTGTGTGTTTGTTTGTATTACTAATTACACTTTTGCTTCAAGCTTCTCCTAAGTTTCCTAAGTTCCTTATCACTCCAACCCATTGTCTTTTATATTTGACCCAGCAGGAATATGCTTTCAGAATTGCTTGTCAAAACCCCTATAACCTCAACGGACTCTCACCTCATACTCCTGCTTGAAGCCGTAGCCCTCTGCTGTCTTCATCTGGTTGATGTGCTGGAGCAGGTCTGCCACTCTCACAGCTGGGTGCAGCTGCCCTGTGTGGTACGGAGAACTCTTCCTCCTGCAGTGCCTTCTGGGAGAACCACCCAGCAGGCTGCTGGACTCGTTCACCGTGCTGCGCTGCTCATCTGAGGAGCGAGAGGAAGAAGAGAGATAAAGATAAACACAAACAGACCGTGGCACAAAGGGAAGAAGCTACAGTGCGCTCAAAGGTAACTTGCAAATTGTAACGGGAGCAGCTTCACTGAAGGTGTGAATCGTAACGGCCGAGGGAGTTTGTCTTTCTGATACTGTGAATCGCCGTGGCTGTGCGAGTGTGAATTGAAGTAAAACTACAGGGGTAGAGATGTTAGAAAGGTGTTGTAAGAAGCGGACAAGCTGTGCTGGTCCAACTTGATGAAGATGGCCTGTGTAGATTCATTTTTGAACCATCTGCCTTCCATGTAGGAGTGTTGCCAGATTCTTTTACTGAGGCATGAGCTCCAGAGATATACTGCTGTGTCCCAGTAAAATCTTATTTATAAATCCTTGTCTGGTTATGGAGATAACAATATACTGATCAGAGAATCATTTTCCCTCATGATATTATTAGGTAACACTTTATTTGATAGTCTACTTTACACACTCTACTAACAATTTCTGCTAACCCTAACCATAACCTGACAGTCTACTAATATGCCAATGAGAGTTAATTGACGTTGCAAAGTTGTTTATAATTAGTAGAATGTCTAAAATAGACTACTGAAATACAGAATCTTTAGAAATAAATTTCTGTCAGCTGTTTAACTAGCAATGCATGATTTGCAAATGAATCACTACTGAACAAATCAGTCAAAAGTGTTTGCAAAAAACTTTAGGTATACCTTATATAGCTATATCTTATATAGCTAAAAGCTATATAAGAGGTCTGCAATCCCATGGGATCCGCGGGACCTGACCCAACAGAGTGTGGCACAGGACAAGTTTTTAATTGCTGAGAGTGGGTGTGGGAGGAATAGTGATGAATGTGTGGAAAGTGGGAGAAAGAAATGACTCAGGGGCTCCTGCAAAATATATTAAAAAAAAAAACAAAAAAAAAAAACAAGATAAAATAAAAGTTACTTAAATGTATTTTATGTTTTTAAAGGTGCATAATGCTATTCATGTTATTTGTCTGTTGAGCAACAAATGTGAATGGGAGCGGGACAAAATATGACACGTATTTGTGCATGAGCTGGACAGAATCTTGGGGGAGAAGGACTAAAATATCCATCCCACATAGGCATCTAGTCAATAGTCTGAATTTGGGAAATAGAACAGAATATTTCAAACCAGTGCTACACAGCCAAGTACATGACATAAGCACAAACATCTGGAGACAGGCAGGGAGCCAGTGCTCTCACTTTCCTGGCACACAACGACACTCGTCTGTTCCAGGGGACGATCAGGACACTGACTCAAGAGTCAGAGAGCAGTGGGAGGATCTTTAATATGTGGAGATAGATTATAGTGATGTGTATGCAAACAATGACTAATGAAGATGATCAGTGTCAAGTGTGTACTGTGACTGTAAACATCTCAACAACACTGTTCACTTGTGTTAACTAAAATAATTACATCGTGATAATATTGTTATTGCAATATCTAGAGAAACTACTACAACTACCACTACTACTTCTACTACTATACTACTACTACTAATAATAATAATACAATCAGTCAAATCTTCAAATTCATCTTTTATGTTTTTTATTTTGTGCTTTCTCTTTTTCGGTCAATGAATCACATTCAAATGAGTGCCAAAACCAGTTTAACGAGGCAGAGGAGGTTACTTATTGTTACTTGCAATAACCAGTAACCATAACTAATCAAGGTAACCATAACATAAGTGTAAAAAAAGAATGTACTGTTGATTGGCACTTCCTACAGACTAGGGTGTCTGACAATCAAAAAACAAAACTGCTGAGAAAACTTTTTTCAAGTACGGTTAAAGTTTCTCACTTTCATAAACTTTTTGTGTGACAGTACTACATAGACTTATCTTCATATTTTTTTCCATGTTATGGGTGGCAGCAATAAGGTGCAATACCATCACCTACTACGCTGAAGTGTCAGCTAGATGCGATTACTGGGACTGGATTATTTACAATTATATATATATATATATATATATATATATATATATATATAGATAGATAGATAGATAGACAGATAGACAGATAGATAGATAGATAGATAGATCTAGACATGTGGAACTGGGGGAGGTGGAGGGTTTGACTTATCAAAAACGGGCCTTAACACTTTTTACTGATTGATTGACTGATTGATTGATTGATGATAAGAGTTTTCTGTAACTGGGCCTTATTACTCATATTGAAGTAGACTGTGGTCATTTCCCATACCCTTCATCTGAAGATTAAAGTTTGTACGTGTAAGTAGCAACTCTTTCCACTGTGTGTGTGTGTGTGTGTGTGTTTTGGTGTTTCTGTGTACTCACTTCTAGCAGTGCAGTTATGTGAGTCCATGAAGGTGTGCGCGGTGCGATCGTCCTGTTGCAGTGTACTGTGCTCTGTTGTACTGCAGTCCAGTGAGCCCAGCTTACGCGTCTTCTCCTGGCGATACGTCATTACTGCCTTGTTTATGTTCACCTTCTTCCTGCTGCAGAGTATGAAAGACAACAAATGAAGAGAGACTGCAAGGACTGTAAATGAGAGGAAAAGAGAAACTACATTAAAAAATGGGTGGAAAGGATTAATAATAGAAGAGGATTGTGGGAAATATGCAATCAGCAGTAACAGGATCTGCAGCTCTAAATGTAGAGAAAATGTAGGTGGGACTTAGCCAGGTCAGTGCTATATGGTGGTTGTAGCATGTCCCCATGTTGTTGCTAGGGTGGTTGCTAACTGGTCAAAAGTCATGATCATCTCTATTTCTAGATGTGACAGTGGTCGTACCTCCAATATAAGTCTAGGGAAATTGTATCAGTTTATTTAAAAGCAATAACACACCTCTCCTAAGCCACATATCTTGATCAACAACACATGCATTACTATATAACAGCACTACGTTAAAAAACAGGGGAGATATTGACAGCAAAGAGACAAAGAAAGTAAGACAGCAATAGAAAGGACAGTAAAAAAAAAAAAAAAAAAAAGAAAAGAAAGAAAAAGAAAAAACATACATATTGAAAATGTGGCTAATCTCCAACAAATCAAAGCTAAACAACAGCGGCTGATGAGAAACGAATGGAACCTGATGAGGGAATGACTTACGGGTAGTAAGGGTATGAATAGATGTCCCTTCTGGAGAACATGAAGAGAGACAGAAAAAACATGTAAGTTAGCCTTTCTTCTAGTACATTTACATCTACGCACTTGGCAAATACTTTTATCCAAAGCAGCTTAACCTGAATTCAAGCTTTACATGTTTTAAATGCATGCATTCTCTGGGAATTGATCCACGGATCTGTGCTTTTGCTAGAATCATGCTCTAGTGTTTAATCTACAAGTTGTCAGGCAAGTTACCATGTTAATTACTCAAAGATACTGAGATAAACATCTGTCTTTAGCTTCATGCCAGATTATGACACATATGAAAGCACACTGGTTCCCAACTGGTTTCACTGCTTGGCTTTACTACGACTCTCTCAAATAATTTGCTGGTAATCTACTATAGTAGGTAGTCACAATTTATCTGAATCTGAATGAACAATTGTTTATTATTTTTGAGTTTCATATTCATTAACTATATGAGGTAATTGTGTTGGCTTCTTTAGAACATAGTTATTGCTTAGACTCTTCGTTTTCATACATTACAATGCCTTAAAGCCACAATAGTAACAATATTGTAGTGATGCACAAAACATCGCTCACACAAGTCACTTTACAAACAAGCTTATAAAACAAGGTTTTATAAAATATCTCTCTATGCAAATTTTGCAGAGCAATTATTTATGTGACTGTACCTTTATTTTGGCATGTGCTTGATGTTTAGCCTTGGTCATATGATGACAAATTACATTTTAATTGATGTGTTAAACATGACGCATTATGAAAACCTTTTAAGTTTCAGAACACAAAACGTCTGGACTTCTAGAACTTTCTAAACTCACACAGATGATAAACGACTACAATAGAGGTTTATGTCAAATATTGTGCTGTTTCTGTCTGTGTGTAGCACCAGCTGCTCTGCAGATCCCTCAGAAAAATCATAACTTTCAAAACGAGAGGTCAAAATTTATTTTTAAAAAGATCCCTGATTTCAGTCTGACATCAACAGTTTGAGTGGCATATTTTAGCACTCACTGATTTGTAAATGTGTCACAAAACGATTCAACTTTACAAGAGATAAATAAATGAATAAATAAATAAATGAATAAATAAATGAATAAATAAATAAATAAATAAATAAAAAGTCATCTGCTTAATGAGCTGTCTTTTATTTTTTATTTGTTAGTTAAATTTACATGTTGTGCTTTGGACTCACGTAAGCTTTTCACATGTAAAGGGGTCACTTTTATTCATAAATGTCAGAAACAATTTGAAAATGATCACGCTAATTTAAATTATGACTGATTTTTTTTTTGGTAGAAAATAGTTCACTTTAATGCCGTTTTTTTTTTTTTTTTTTTTTTTTTCACATGCAGTATTACTATGCAACTTATTTATTTATTTATTTATTTATTTTATGTACTCCTTTAGCCATGCTGGAGATGATTTACCAGCATTTAAGGGGGAAAAAAGCTCTTATTCATGCATGAGCATTACCTGTATGTGTGAAAACACTCCTCTCAGAGAGTAAACCAATGAGCAGCTGTACTTCACATTCAACATGAGTCATTAAATTACAGCCTGGGAAAAACACATTTCCACATATTCAGCCAGTCATTACAGCAAAATAAACCTCAGCATAGTGTGGAGATTACTTGTATGAGGCCTTTATTTTGAAGTAATGACCAGCTGACTGTACATTATAGCATTTATTATTACGCATCTGCAGAATACAGCAATTGACCAATCACAATGAAGTATTCCAGAGAGCCACGTAATAACAGTGAATAATGCAGTTCTGAGGTGCTTAATGTACCTGCCCTCGCTGTTCCCAAAGCGTAACAGAAGATTCTGTTAGAATTTGTCATGTCTGAACAATATTTCAACTGTGAGTTGGGAGCCGGTTCTAATTTAATCAGTTAAACCTTTGAAGCTGTGTTAAAGCGTTTTGCGTGCCGGTTTATTACTGTTTCTGGCCGCCACTGTTGCTGGTGTGATGTGACACTGTGAAGAACATCTAGAATTGGATTTGATTTTAATTGGATCTGAGCGCACACATGCTCACCCTTTCTTCAAAATAACCACGATGGCTCCCAGCAGAAGGATGAGAACAACCAGCCCCCCGGCACAGGCCCCCAGGATTAGCCCCATGTCCTCGGTATGCTGGGAAACCTCCAGAGCTCGCTTATGATCCTTACAGGCCTCTGAGAGGAGAAAGACAAAGAGTCAATAAATGGAAGTGAGAGAAAGACCAATGAATTCATATAATTTCTATCATGATTTTAGCATGGTAACGGATATTACAATGTTAATGTATTTGGTCTTTGTGGAATAGATCTGCTGCAAAGCAAGTACAGGAACTTGCTACTGCCAATGCATACAGTGATACGGTGCTGTGAGCATTTAAGATATACTGCTGCTGCACAAATAGCATATAAAATAACGCGTAGCAGATCTATAAAGGTGGAGCTGGGGAGGTGGAGGGTTTCAGAGGAACTCTGAAAGCGTGCTACGAAATTATCTAGTGAATGGCATTTAAATGTAAAGCAGAAAGCTCATTGGCTGTGTATGCAACATGAATGAATCAATTTTTGCCAAGTTTAACGCTTTGAATATAATCAGTTTGCGTTAAAGACCCATCAGCCTGTACCATCTAAAATTTCGTAACAAAACTCGGCATTTAGCTAAATATTAGTATTACAGTGAAACTACACAAATACGAATTTAATTCTGCTATTTAGGGCTATGTGAAATATCAAAAACTATTATTATGTTTTCTTTAGACAGTGTACTAGTCTGACAGTGGTCCTACATGGTCTTTTCCATTTTAAAATGGTTTACAAAAAAAAATATATGCAAATAAATACTGTTATTTATTACTATGCATTCATAGTGTCTTGATTATTTTAACTACATTTTACTGTATATTTTTACACACTACCGTTCAAAGGTTTGTAGACAATAAGTTAGTTAGTTAGCTAGTTAGTTCGATAGCTTGCTTGTTTGTTTGTTTATTGAAATAACTTACTTTTATTCAGCAAGGATGCATTAAATTGATCAAAAGTGACAGTAAACAATCTTATAATGTTACACAATATGAATGTTGCTCTTTTGAACATTGAATTTATGAAATGTATTGAGGTTTTCACAAAAAAATATTAACATTAATATTGATGTTTTCAACAAAAGTTTCTTGAGCAGCTAATCAGCATATTATAATGATTTCTGAAGAATCATGTGAAACTGAAGACTGCAGTAATGATACAAGAGTTATTTTAAATTGTTATAATTTTTCACAATATTGCTGTTATCACTGTATTTTTGATCAAATAAATGCAGTCTGGGTGAGCAGAAAATACTTTCAAGAAAAATAAATCTACCCAAACTCATGAATAGTAGTGTATCTGGTTGGTAACAAAGGCTGAAATATTGGTTCATTAAAAAAAAAAAATAAATAAAATAAATAAATAAAAGCCATTTCTCAACAAATAAATTAACATCCAGAGATATATTTGAATATCATCAAAACACTGAAAATACTGAGATATAATTTGCCCAGTCAAAGCCCTAATAAGCCAGCACAGCACATTATCTCAAGCAGCAGATGAGCAGTAGAAGATTAGAACAGAGGCCAGGTAACGCTGGCAACGCACGACTGCATGTTAATCTGCTGAAGGTATCGCAGTGGTTGGAGGGAGATGAAGAAACAGTTTATCAGCATCAAGCAGCACATGAACGAGCCACAGGGGGAGAAGCTCAACCCGGGGTGCCCTTGGAGCGAGAGCAGACCGGGTCTCTGGCAAATTGGGGTCAGGTCAGTGATGCACGGGTGCCCATTTCTGGTTAGATTACCAAAGGTCGAGCTCCTAAAGCTGAGCATACTGGAGGAACTTTTAAAACCAAGTTTTTACAGCCAACTTTGTCTCCTTTCCCAAATATTATGATGCCATATGGGCTTCCTGTTCCTTGAAAAATAGCACAGATTTCAACTCAAAAGTGATATGGGAACAGGCTGGAACATGCAGTGCTGACAATCTAGTGTCTTAAATTCAACACATTTTAGAAAGTTTGCCCACTCTGAAAAACAACCGAGGATTTGGACGCCTCGTTCCAAACAGGTTTGGCAAGAGCAACAGTTTTTTTTTTGTTTTGTTTTGTTTTGTTTTTTTATTCAATCCAGTTCAGAAAGAAACAGTCTGCAAATACACAATCTGGCAACATTTCAGTGAGCCCAGCATTCGACCATTCAAGAGTCCATTGATGACGGCTGTGCCTGCTGATCATAAACTTGACCAAGAGAATCACGAACTGAAACTGGCAGCCATTTTGAACATGTTCGTCCGGTTTTGTCGCTCTCTGCGTCTCCATTTTCTCTCTCTGTAAATGCAGTCAATTTCCAAACAGCTCCAGAGAACAGCATGAAATCTCTCTCTCGATTAATTTAAGCCCCTGCGGTGCTTCCAAAAGCAGAAATTGCCATTTGAAAAATCACAGGGATGGAAGTGCATCATTATGCCATCTGCTGTAGGGACATTAATTACAGTATCATTGATGAAATAAATTCCTAAATAATGAAATACGACGGTTAAAACAAGGAGGATAAAGGGACATATTTGGTGGGCTATGACAATATGGTAGTAGCAACTTTTTGCAGCATGTACTTCAACTCTTTAATCACTTTATAAAGATGAACTTGCACACTAATTAGCGAAATAATGAAGTAATTACTGCTTTCATAAAATAGCCACTCACTCAACTGCTAGCTTTGAACAAAAGCTTGCATCTTATTTTTACTCCATAGCATTTTGACATTTTGTTGCTGTTTTTTTTTTTCGTTTTTTTTTTTTTTTTTTCATTTCCTCACATAGCAGTAAGAGGTCAGAGACTTTCAAAGCCTTCCTACGGAACATTTCTGGATCATATGCACACTTGTAAAGCTTACTCACAATGAGGTTTCAGTAACACTTCCTATGAAGCCTGCATTTATAATGCATTATAAGGGTATTCGTTGTGCATTATAATGCATACATAATGCCTTATAAACAATCCTATAATATGCTGTAGCATCTCATGAATAATCTTAAAACCAGTAATAATACTTGCCTATTTCTGGTAAAAATGTTCAAAGCAAATATTATAAAGCTTCTTGGATGTTTGAAAGAAAACTTAGATTTGTCACTTTGCTTTAAACGGATATAGTATAGTATAGGATAGCAGTAATACTGTGCAGATCTTAAGTAAACAATATCAAGACGAAAGTAAAAGATACATAAATGGGATATATAATCCATTATAACCCAAGTGGATAAAATTATGTCCATTGTTTGTCCATTGTAAATCATACAGTCTTAATATGTATATCTACAAATAGGTAAGTATTTAGTATTGTTGTTATGATCATTCATGAGATTTTTATTTTTATTATTATTATTATTATTAGTAGTAGTAGTAGTAGTAGTAGTAGTAGTTTATTATTATTATTATTTTTAAATAATGCAGGCATTATGCATTATAATGCATTAATAATAACCTTATGATGCATTATAAATGCAGGCTTTCTAGTGTTGTAATGCATCATACTCTACATCCACAAATAGGTAAGTATTATATTGTATTTTAACTGTTATTATGATTATTTATCATATGATACAACATATTATAAGGTTGTTTATAAGCAGAGGTGCACATAAGTGGTACGCAGGTGCACATGCGCGACCAAAATAAAAAATGCACTGGGTAAATAAGTTCAGACCACTGACATGGTTGACAGCTGTTAATGCACAATTACCATTTTAGATTGAGAAACTGTAATACTGTATAAGATTTTTATTCAAACTGAAAGCATAAATCTAGGCTATCAGCTGCAGTTTTCAAATCACAATGCAAAACCATGACATTTCATTTACCGATGCTCTTCAGTTGGCAGAGTTAAACCTGGCAGTGCATATACTTTCTTGCCAGCAACCTGCTAAAATAAAAGCTTGCTAAAGTTTGAAATTGATGAAAATTCTTTTTTTTTTTTTTTTAAAAAAGTAAATATTAGCATTTAATTTTTAATTTTACTATAAAATATACATATTTTTTATTATTATTATTTAATACTCCCTTTTATTTTATTTTATTTTTATGATATTATCACACTGTTTTATAGTATTATTTGTCTATGATTACAAATAAATAAATAAATAAAGTGCAATAATAATAATAATAATAACAATATTATTATTATTATTATTATTATTATTATTATTAATTTTATTTATTTATTTATTTATTTATTTATTTATTTATTTATTATTATTATTATTATTATTATTATTATTATTTTATTTTTATTTTTTAATAGATATATTTAATGGGTCACACTATGTATGAGGGCCAAACCAAATCTCCAGGTGCTCTTATGAGAACCAGGCTGAAAAACATATGTGCACCCCTGTTTATAAGCCATTTTGCATGCATTATAATGCATTAAGAATACCTTTATAATACATTTTAAATACAGGCTTTGTAGAAAGTGTTACTGAGGTGGCTTTCTAAGCTTTCTCATTAACCACATCTGAAAGCAGCATCCCTAAAAAAAAAAAAAACATTAGAACAAAGAGGAACATGCTGGGAAATGCTGATTATAAATATTGATTATGAGAAGTTTTATGGGAAGTGTATGGCCACTCTGCTTTATGAATGCATTCGGTTTTGCATTGTTTTACAATAATTCAACAGCCCATCATTAATTAATTCTGCTTATACCATAATTACCACAGCTCAAGATATTGTTCAGATGTTTTATGTCAAAACATTTCTCAGGTTTTTGTTGTTAAAATATTATTTTGTGTAGAACTAATTTCAGTAACACTTTATTTTACAGTGTCCTTGTTACACATTACACGTACTTACTATAATAACAACAACAGTCAATTATGCAAAATTACATGCAATAATCCTAAACCAAACCCTACCCCAACCCCTTTAGAGTAAGTGGAAGTTGTTAGTTAATATTACTCAGTTCTTAAATATATAATTACACTGCAACAAGGACACCATAAAATAAAGTGTAACTCTAATTTCTTAAGTATCTCATAACAAGCTGAAATGTCATTTTAAAGCTAGTAATGGAGGATTTAGTCACTGATGTGCAGGTATTCGAGACTCATACACTGTGTGTGTGTGTGTGTGTGTGTGTGTGTGTGTGTGTCCAGAAGTAGCATCTCTACTAATAGCAAAGCTGCTTCAAGTTAACCGCTGTAAGAATAGCGACATTGCCACCTTGCTACTAATAAATGTCAAGTAGCTTTTTAGTTGCAAAAATATTTAATCGATAAAGATGCAGGGAAGTGGTGATAACATTTCAGTGCACATGTATGCTTCCGTGTGTGTGAGTGTGTAAATAATATCCCACTATTTTGTGAATGTGATTCTGTGAGCTGAAGAAAAAAAAAAGGAAAAAAAAAAGGTTGTGGCTGATTGACTTCTTTTAACTTCTTTTTTTTTTTTTTTGCAAGTAATTAATATTGTGATAATGAAATATTCACATTATCACCAAAACTCTCTCTCTCTCTCTCTCTCTCTCTCTCTCTCTCTCTCTCTCTCTCTCTCTCTTTGTGGCAGATCATTAGACCATCATTAGACCATCAAGTCTGTTTGAATTCAGTTTCTGGAGGTAAATTTAAAAGCAATCGCTGCCTGTGAATTCATTGGTTTACAGTGCAGCAAGTGCATCTATGATGCTTTAAAATGTCTGAGCAGGCAGATCACTAATTTTTACGATAAAGCCCGTGTTCTTTAGTCTGTTTCCTCCTACCTCTTTTTGGCTTTATCTGTTTATTTATTTTTTGTTTGTCAGTCTGTTTCTATTTTGTTGGCTCACTATGCCAAAACTTGAATGAGATTTTGTAATATTTGAATTATAATACTAGGTGGATTGTGCCCAACTATCACCGCTGGCATTTTGAGAAAGAGCCACATTAAGGTAACAAATACGCATTCATCTCTTGCCAAAGTGTGAGTGAGTCCGCAGCAGGGACATTTGGTTAGCGTTGATGTATATGCGCTGTCAATGAGACATGCCCTCAAGCGTGTAAACAGTGCAGATAAAGAATGAATTACCTTTACGAGCGATCCGAATGCAGTTGATCCGCGTCTCCTGAGGATAAAACAGAGAATGGATACAAGTTATCAGGGCTATCTGAGGGTGAGAGCATAGCGTGTGTGTGATTTATGTGAATATCTGACTAGAAATCCCACGGGCAGCCAGAATTAAATAGAAATGCCTTTGATGACATGTACTAGCAAATGAATGAGAGCATCAGCTGGACACAAAGACTCATTCGAGCTGTTATGCTGTCTACAGTTAACATACGTTGTCTGCTAAGTCTACATCCAAAATGAATAAAACATCAGAAGTGACATATTTGGAAGACTTTACATAAGCAGCAACATAAAGTACAAACAGCTTTTCTCACAAGAAACAGTGTTTGACCTCTTTGTATCTTAATTACCCCTAAAAAGAGAATATCTTAAAGGGGTCATCAGATGCAAAATGCACGTTTACATGTTTTTTTTGTGTGACTGAAATGTGTGTTGGCAGTGTGAACACAACCACTCTATAATGATAAAAAATCCACCCAGTGTTTTTTTTTTTTTTTTTTTAAATCCAGGTAAAGAATATGCCCTTTTTCAAATCAAGCCATTCTTTGATTCTTGGCTGTATGATGTCACATGGACCCAGGCCCCTCCCACGATAGTTGATTGACACAGCTGTCTTACCTTAGACCCACCCTCAGTGAGCTCTAACAGTCCGACCAACATTGTTTCGACGCCGGAGCAGTTGTAGACAAGAATGTCTCCAAAGAGATTGAGGTGTTCTGTTGTTGGATGTAATAATGAACATAGCAGTCGTCATTTACTCCCGACATCTGAGCCGCTGAAGACACAGTGGATTACATTTGTTTTTGAAGGGAATGAGCCCCCGATCTACCTAAATGCATCTATCTTCATGCGAATCATTTGTGATATTGCTTCGCCTCCAGAAGAAGTGAGTATAAGTGAGTATATATATATATATATATATATATATATAATTTATTTATTTTTTTTATTAGGAAACCGCCTTTCCTAATAATGTGCTAGTTAGCAAGTTTCACGATGAATGCGGCTAAAGTTTAAAGTCTCTCAGAGAACTGTGCGTCACCCCACCGAGGGAGAGGGAGAAGAGCAGAGCTCATTAGCATTTAAAGGGAAATGCACTGAAACGGCTCACTGTGAAAACAGGGTAAAAAGGGTGTTGTTTTACACTACCATTGAGCAATTTTAACCAAAGTATGTTATAGACGTTTCATTAAGACCCTAAAGAATCATATCAACTTGTGGAAAATGGGCATCCGATAACCTCTTTAAGGGTACATATACTGTATTTACTACTCTACTAACATACTAATAACAGCTGTAACATATAATATGTTTTAAGGGTATGTTTCCACAACAATGATGTACCACAAAACAGAAAAGTTATTTTTTTAACCTTTTTTTTTTTTAAGTTTCACATACAGATCCCTGTTCACGTGAATCACTGAAAATGTCTAAAACACTGTAGTATGCATGCTAGGCCAGTAGTGATGTCACTAAAGTGCATGCCTTTAGACTGAACACATAATAGGCATGTGCATGATGCCAACATGTTCACAAATGTGCGTTTTTATAATTTACACAGAGAGGATAATGGTATCATTTTCAAAAATGTACACTCTGAAATCTATTTTTAAATTTACATTTTTAGGCCCCAAAATTGATACTGTGTAAATGAATGCCAAAACACATAAAAGTTTTTCAGTTTTTAGTTGAAAACAGTGTTGTGTAAACACCCCCTAAGAACATTTTGTCAGTGTTCCCATTCAATTATTTCTGATGTTCAAAATGCCCAGTTTATAGGTGGACAAAATTTCTACAACACTTGACATATTTTAGAGGTTTCAGTTGTTTTTGTTGAATTGATAGTTTTGACGTGACGTCACACCCTTATAGGAATGCCCACCTGGAGGGCAAAACGAAGCTTTGCTCCACTGACCGCCAGTTATTTTTACGCAGTTTGCTTTAAGTAGTAATGTAGTAAAACGCAGATATTAAAAGGCGAAATTCAGTAAACACCTTATTGATGATGTCTATTTTGTACAGGCAAGCAGATGAAGCCAGAATATAAACGCAATGTGCAAAGTTTCACGTTAAATGGTTTCCCATAGAAAACCATTATAAGGAAAACACTGAACCATTAAGCAGATTGTGTTCATATTCCGACCTCATCTGCTAGCTTATGTAAACAATGCATCATTAATATAGTGAATATTACTGTTTTAAATATATTAAGGCACTTTAAGTGTTTTTACAACGTTTTGTCGCACTGTTTAATGATTGAAATATTGCCACGGGTGCTTAATATGTTTTGTAAATGGCCGAAACTTGCATTTTGTTCACATACCTTTGTTTTATTCTTTTGAGAGGTGATCTAAATATTTGCGCCTGTGAAACGGATGGAAAATTGACAGGCTTGTCCTGCAGTTCTATGGATGTTTTGCCCTCCAGGTCTTCGAGCCAGTCATGTGACTGAAAACTATGAATTGGCCATTACAATAACCATAAAACAAACTACTGCCGGAACTATCTGTGATGGAAGGAATCTGCTGGAACATTGAAAATGATGGACTCGCCCGCGCAAAAAAACAGACCTCAACCCCATCGAGCAAATTTCGGTCGAGTTGGAAAATATTCTGTACAGATCTATTGTACATTCAAAGGAAAGCCTTTGGCTTGAGTTTCAGAAGGAATGGGATAACATTAGTGTTGAAGTTCTCAGGAAATACATTGACACTGTGCCAGAGAGATGTCTTGCTGTAATTGCTGCTAAAGGTGGACATACCAAATATTAAAGTCAAAAGCAGATAAAAACAGTGCGACTCACTTCATCTGATATTTGTTGTGTTGAGAGCAACCATCTGCATGTTCCATGAACATTATGAAATAATATCATGTTTTGGAGGCAAAAAAAAAAAAGGTCAATATTTTCAGATCTGTCAGGTGCTGTAATAATTTTGGCCACCACTGTATATACGCGCATATTTTTGGTTTTGTAAAGATTAGAGAAGGTAGCATTCCATTTATTTCCATTTTGCAAGCATTATGGGAATGCTAGTTTTGAAAGTTCTCTGAACATTCCGAAACGAGTAGTAAGTGCTTACAAGCGGTAAATTTTCAATGTTTAAAAACAGTAGACAAACATTCAGCTAAAACTGAATTCAGCTAAAAAAAAAAAAAAAAAAAGATTACACTTTATTTTAAGGTGTCCTTGTTACAGTGTAATTATACATTTAAGTATTGAGTGATATTAATTAGTACTCTTGCATATAATTATGCATAATTTATTGTTATTATAATGTCATTATAATAGTAAGTACATGTAACACTTAACAAGGACTTTAAGAACCTTAAAATAAAGTGTTACCAAAAAATAAATAAAAAATCAATTAACAATGTATAAATGATATCGTTGTGCTAATATTTTGAGAATGTTGTTAAACACAACATAACTCTGAACAAAAATTAACATTAGAGGTACAACCTTTAGTCATAAAGGTCTCATGGCCTTATGATAGAGCCTAAACATCTCACACACACACATTCACATTCACATACACGTACAAACAGGGTGAGCTACACAGACATATTATCAAATTAAGATTTACAGGTGCAAATTGTGGCTTTATGTGGCAATTATGCAAATTCATCTACCTAGATTGGAGCCGAGACCTTTCTCACCCAAACTGCCTGTAAATTGCCTTTTAAATTGAAAATCAGTCCCGAGTTGCTTTCTCCTCTCTTTCAACGGGGCAGATGTGACATATTTACCACCGTATTTTAACGTCATTAAAACATGTGTTCGGCAGTCCTCTGTCGAGGTTGTGGGGAACTGAGGGGCAGCGTTGAAATTAATCGCTGTCAGATGATATTCGATATGATATGCAGGTCACGCTCAACACTGCTTTACAAGTGGCTGTTAAGGGTGGTAATGCCCAGCAATTTCCCACCATTCAATATGGTCAATATTCAGAGTGAAAATGCATCTGTCTGTCACACCCACAAATGTGATTGACTTTTATGTGTCCGTGGGAATGTGAATAGGAGAGGTGAACAGCCACTGCATTCATAATTCACTGAAGAAAATGTCAGTGGAGTGCAAAAGTTGCTGCATAATTTGAGGTCCTCTCAAGTCTACAGTGCAAACAATGCGGGATAAATTATGTAGTGAAGTTTAAAAATTATTAGTGGGATTAAGGGTTTGGAGCAACAGTAATAGCTTGCTTCTCCTACTAATAAATTCTGTTTTATTCTAAAATGCATTTGTCGATTTTAAAACCCAACGCATATGCCTATTGAGCTGCAGTAAGCTACTTTAGTCAGAGTAATTACTATTTAAATTCAGCACAAGTCTAATAGAGCAAACCTGCACCTAATTATCACAAACAATTGTCAAAATAATAAGCAACAGCACAGCCGAGCATTCAGTGTCGCTCATGTTAAAAAGATTTATTTAGGCTGATTAAGATAGAAATGCGTATGGGTCAGACAAACAATAACCTGAATGAATTTGACTCATCTTGTGCTAGAATAAACTCACTTTGAGCGATGAGTGTCAGACAGCATTGAGTGGTGGATGCTGCTGTTTATGGCCTATTATGTATTCATTACTTCCCATTAGAGGAGGGATTTTCAATGCAATCCCATTATTGGATACAATGGTACCTTTGTTTTGTTTGTAGCAATGAGACAGCCAGCCAACATGAGTCAAGCCGGGTGTTTGTCTTGTTTTCTAAATCTATAACCCCCCCTTCTTTTTTTTTTTTTTTTTTTTTTTTTTTTACTTCGGGGACACTACAGAGTCATTTCCGTGACAAGGAGACAGAATACAACTCCACAGGCCTCATTAAAATGACAATTGATGATCAAATGCTTCTCTCTATTGTGCTTGCAGAGGAACTTTCATGTACCGCAGTCTGGATCTCTGCGTATCACCTCAATACATCAAACAACTAAATAAGCAGCATCCTAATAGAAGTAAATAGGATGTTATGTTGTGCTCAAATGAATCATGTCCTTAAATAGCTTTCCAAGGTTACTACAGAAGCAGATTATATCTTCAGTGGTAGTTATTTATTCTCATTAATTATATAAGCATACATAATTTATCACTGTGTATAGTTTCCTTGTCTGCCATCTATTTCCCAATTTTCCACCCAAATGAAAACGAAGAACTGGTTTTGGTGCATTAGCTAATCAAGGCCTTCAGGATCACTAGAATTCACTAGGTGAATATTTTTGATTTCAGTACATTTTTGTTCCTTTTGAATCTGAAATCCTCAAGTCTGATGTGTAGATGCTAGGCCAGATGCCTTAAACTTTGCTCCTGGAGACCAATTGTCCAGCAGAGTTTGGCTCCAGACCTAATCAAACAGACTTGAACCAGCTAATCAAGGTGTTCACTTGCAGGCAGGTGTGGTGGAGAAGGTTAGAACTAAACCTAGCATGACAGTGGATTTCCAGGAGCAGGGTTGAAGACCTATGTGGTAGGTAAGTAATGATACCTGAGTCTGAGTCTGTTTTCACGTTGCTTAGTAGGATGTAGAGCAGTAGAGATGTGCAACCACATAACTGAAGCTGATGTGATACACATATTGATGACGATACGATACATTAAAAATACATATGAAGCAGCTACCGATGTGATGCGATACGATTCACCCCCATTATGATGCAGGGCAATCCGATTTTGATTCGATTCAACACAATGCGATTCAATGCATTATTATGCAATGGAAAAATTAATTAATTAATTAATTAAAAAAAAAAATTATATATATATATATATATATATATGTGTGTGTGTGTGTGTGTGTGTGTGTGTGTGTATGTGATGCTATGCAATTCAATTTGGTACAGATAGTTTGCTTTTATCTCTTTCTTTATATTTTATTTATTTGACAAATTGCATAGGTTTTTATCAAAATTTCCATCTGTCTTACATAGTAAAACCCAAAGTGTTTCCAAACATTGGATTTGTAATTATTTGGAGAAATCAATCTACATATAAATTATTGGTCACTCTCTAAATAATAAAAGTATAGTGCATACTTATAATTATATATAAACAAGTCGGATTTCACCAGTGCAAATATGTTAGAAATGATGCGTCACAATACAAATGCCAACCTGAATCCGATGCACACTTTTTTAAATCGATGCATCACATAGTTGACTTTTATGTCAATCTTACCATCCCTATAGAACAGTGTTACTCTTCTAAAGATAAAGTGATGCAAATTAATCTTCACAACTGATTGTCAAGAACAATATGCTAATGTAAAACTGTAAACTAGGGACACAACAATAATCCAAAAACAGAAGTAAACATTAGGTAAAATAATCTGTAATACTAATAGTCATGGGAAAACCACCATGCCAGAAATAGAGTTGAACCATATAAAGTACAACTGTAGACAATACAATACAACTGTATACAAGACATATCCGATCCTATCGAACCTGGGAGTTTGGCCTCTTCACATTGTAAGATAGCAAGAAAGTAGCTCCTTAGCAGGTAAGCAGCTAGTTTAAAACTCTATTTAAACATTATTACCAAAAATTGCAGCTACCTTTCTTATCCTTTCCATTTGCTTTTTATTTCCATCATAAGTTGTTAATTTAATAGTGTTTCTCCATCACACTTGGTGCTGCCACTAAAGTGATGTCAAATAAAAAGAGAGTATCTTAAAATTCGAACATAAGTGGTCACAGGAGATGCACTTCTTATTCTCAGATGGAAACAGTAATGCATGTTTTGGTTGACAACTTGCACTAAAATCCATCTTAACACCAGGTGGAAACAGGGTTTCTGGGGTATTTTGTATAATTTGCAGGCATCAGGGAGCTGCTATCAATATGCGGGAGGCTCTTGGAAATTCTGAGGGAGGTGAGATTTCTGAGATGGGTTCTTGTGCTGATGTCTCAAGTGAGAAAATTAAATGGAAAATGATCCGACGAGAATACCAGGAAAAAAACATCAGTCTGGTCTCAAAGAGCTGATGAACTGAAGAGGATAGAATGTGTTGCCTTGCAAAGAGTTCAAGAGATGAATAGACCTTAATAAGACCTGTTCTGAAAGCACACTAAAGATGACGATGACCTATTCAACCTTTAAGCCATGGCAAAAAGAGTATGACACTTATATGATTCAGATCAAATGGATCTTGTCAAAGAGTCAACTAATTGTCACATACTCCATCACCTGTAAAGCAACAGAAAACGTTCACTGTTTGAACACTCCTGAACAAGCTGATGAATGTTCAGTCATTGATAGACATCATAGGGCTTCTGTTGGGAATTCATGGGAAGTTGGTATCTTCTTGATGTGGCAATACAAAAAAAAAAAAAAAAAAACAGAGGATGCCAGCAAAAGGCTATTCCCTGATGGATGAAGCTGCAACATCCATATCAAGGAGAAGAGAAGATGCCTCTGGGGTATAAAATCAAGGCAGTCATCTTGAGTTATTTAGGTAAGCGACACCAGCAGTAGTGACGACAGGGCTGGGAAAACTTGATTTGTGATGATGCACAAGAAGTCTCTGAATGAACCAGGTATTGTACAGCTTAGGGGCCTCTTCTGTAAATTCAATTCAACTTATTCATGACTAGAATGTAACTGTTTCTCATTATTATTGTAGAATTACAGCAGCATAGCTGACATCATTATGCATTATTTTAAGTTTTTTAGTGTGCTGCTTCTGTTGAGGTGCAATATACTCCAGGTTCTTATTTAAAGTGTAGACTGGATATTTTACCTTTTTTTTCAACTGACTTCAAAAATTTGTACAGTCAAAAAGAAAAAAAAAAAAAAAAGTTTATGCACCCCTTTTCTGTATTTTCTGTATTTCTGGATTGATTATAGATAAACAAAATCCGACATAACTAATGACACACACTACTGCAATTTTATTTATTTAATACATTGTTCATTCACAACAAAGGGTGGAAAAAGTATGTGAATGCTATAATTTAGTAACTTGTAGTTCCCTATCAGTCAGTCACGTTCAACGTTACGTCAGAGTGACTGACGCAATTGGGATCTCGCCTTTCGAGCGTTAACAAAACAAGCCAATGACAGTTGGCATGTGTGCTTTGCATTGCGCACCCCGCCCCGCAGCGCAGGTATAAAAGGAGAGCACGTGCAGACGCACATCAGCTTTTCGCCTCAGAGCCGAGCCTTCCCGCTTGTGCAATCACCGAAGAGAGTGTCTACAAACAGCGAGTGTATTGGCGTTACGGCACCTCAGCGGTGGTTGGCGATCCAGTGCTGCTGCTTCTTCCGGGTTGGACGGCGTACTGCAGCTCATCAAACTGCGGTCGCGCTGCGACCTCTTCTGGGCACTTCAACAGTTTATTTTCTAAAAGAGCAAATCTAAAAGAGCTCCACGAGCGACGCAGGCATCTTTTTAAAGATGGCCTTCCGCTCGTACGTTTCTGGATGTGGTCACTTCCTGGCTCCGTCTGACGGTCACGAACGCTGTGTCTTGTGCTTGGGCTATCAGCACGCTGAAGCAGTGCTCGTGGATGAGTCATGTTCTTATTGCGGGAATATGACCATTGCGATGTTGCGATACAGATACCTCCTCATCAAACGAGGGGGTGTCCCTCTTGCCATGCCCTGTTCTAGTTCCTCTGTCTCTCAGCAGCAGAGGACTACTTCAGCTTGTGGTCAGGGTGATCTGAGGATAACAGTGAGAGCTTCCCCGTCGAGTGCGTCTCTGCGGGCCTCTCACTCCTCTAGCACTTCATGTCCTCTTGTGTTCTCGGATGAGGTGGCTGGG
The DNA here is from genome assembly GCA_039654775.1 of Spinibarbus caldwelli. Classification (NCBI taxonomy): domain Eukaryota; kingdom Metazoa; phylum Chordata; class Actinopteri; order Cypriniformes; family Cyprinidae; genus Spinibarbus; species Spinibarbus caldwelli. The sequence continues at coordinate 30,170,534 of CM077244.1, forward strand.
TCCCTGGACAGGGCGGGGCCCAGCATCTCGTTCAGAGTGCCAGCAGACGACAGGATGTCGATTGCTGCATCGGGGAATGAGCTAGGCTCTGGAGATTATGATTCGGCTGCGCTGCCTCCGTCAGGAAGAGTGGCGTTGCCCGAGTCAGATCCAGAACTGACCGCTATGCTTTCCCAGGCCGCTGAAAGCGTCGGGCTGCACTAGAAATCTCCTCCTTTTCCCGAACTCTCGAGGCTGGATGATTGCTTCCTGGGGGCGCAGGCCAATCGCCGGCAGCCACCTCCAATTCCATTCTTCCCGGAGGTGCACGAGGAGGTGACTAGGTCTTGGAGGGCACCTTTTTCTGCCTGAAACAGAGCTAGCGCCTCCTCCGTCCTCATCACCCTCGATGGCGGGGCGGCCCAAGGGTACGTGGAGATCCCCCCAGTCGAGCGCGCTATTGCGATACAGCTCTGCATGGGGTAATCCACGCCTTCCATCCAGGGCCTGTAAGTTCTCAGCCGCTTTAATGGCCAAGGCTTACAGAGCTTCTGGACAGGCCGCTTCCACCCTGCACGCCATGGCCCTCAGCTGCACAAGGGTGGTGCTGACCCAGGTGTGTTGCAGGAACTGCGCACAGTGACGGACCTCGCCCTGAGGGCGACAAAAGTCACAGCGCGGTTCCTGGGTCAGACGATGTCCACTTTAGTGGTCCAGGAGCGCCACCTACGGCTGACCCTGGCGGATATGAGAGAGGCCGACAAGCAACGCATCTTGGACTCCCCTATCTCCCAAGCCGGCCTATTCGGCGAAGCGGTGGAGAGCTTTGCCCAACAGTTCTCCGCCGCACAGAAGCAGACAGAGGCGTTCCGTCACATCCTGCCCCGGCGGTCTGCTGCTGTTTCCACCCCACTGCTGGCAGCAGTCCCTCTGTCTGCTCGTCGCCGAATGCACCCTCCTGCTGCCTCCACCTCCGCTCCAGCTCGGCCTCAGAAGCAGCCTTCACACCGGCCACAGCGTGGAGCTGGCAGCAGGAAAGCGGCGCAGCCCGTCTCCGCCCCTGCCAAGCCCATAAAGCCCCAGGGCAAGCGATGTTCCTGAGACGGGCAACCCGGAGCTTCTGGATTCTGCTCTTCAGGAGATGGTGACCGCACCACTCCTTCCCCCGGAGGAGGGCCGGGCGGAGAATCTTTTGTTTCCTTTTTGTTCTGTTCCGCCGCTGGCTCCCCAGCCAAAACCTCAAAAAGAGAGCAGTTTCCTTTTTCTCCGGGTCTCAAGAGGGTGAGGACGGTGCAGCCTCGACATCCCTGTCCCCCTCTCACTTCGCCAGCGGGCAGCAGGGCCCGGCTCGTGGACTCTATGCCTCCTCACGCGCCCCCTGCCCAACCGTGGAGCCAGGTAAGTGTCGCACCGCGCACTCAGACCCCACTCCGGGAAGCGCTGCCTTCCGAGTCAGGTCCTCCATCGACACAGGCTGTTTCTCCGCTTTGCGTTCGAAGGGCGAGCATATCAGAACAAGGTCCTCCCCTTCGAGCTGTCCCTATCACCTCGTGTCTTCACCAAGGTCGTGGAGGCAGCCCTTGTTCCATTGAGGGAAAGAGGTATTCGCATTCTCAACTACCTCGAGGACTGGCTCATACTGGCCCAGTCTCAAGGGCATTTATGCGAACACAGGGACACAGTGCTCAGGCACCTCAGCCAGTTGGGGCTTCAGGTCAACTGGGAAAAAAGCAAACTCTCCCCTGTGCAGAGTATTTCTTTTCTCGGTATTGAGTTGGAATTGGTCAACCTCACAGCACGTCTCTCAATAGAATGTGCTCAGTCGATGCTGAATTGCCTGGAGTCTTTCCAGCACAAGAGGACAGTTCCACTGAAACTATTTCAGAGGCTCCTGGGGCATATGGCATCCACAGCCACTGTTACGCTGCTCAGGTTGCTTCATATGAGACCGCTTCAGCATTGGCTTCACGACCGGGTCCCGAGATGGGCATGGCAACGCGACACTTACCGGGTCCCAGTCACCCCATCTTGCCGCCAGACCTTCAGCCCATGGTCGGACCTTGCCTTTCTTCGGGCAGGAATTCCCTTAGTGCCCCTAGCAATCACGCTTGCTGCGCCATTCCCTTCTACGGACCAGATACGTGCGCCTTATTGCTTCTCAGTTCAGTTCCCCTTGGCGAACCTTGTTGAAGTTCCTCCTGCACGGCGGCCAGGCGTGGTGGAGTGCCAGGCGCCAGGTTCAGCACTCGTGTGTCTGCCCAATGTCAGCCCTTGTGCTGGGCTAGGTGCCCGTGTGTAGTGATTCCACTTTGGGTGATCCCACATGTGCATTCTTCCACGGTACGGCTCCCCTCACGGTGAGCCTGTGTCTTTCTCTGGCAGAGACCTACTGCCATCTCTGCTGTGTATTGGTCTCACCCCAGGGTGGCTGAGTCTACCGCCGGGACTTCCATATGTAGTACTGCCGATGGCCAGTCCATATGTGTAATTTCCACATGATACCTCCAACGTGCAGGATGTGGTTTCCGTAGAGTTCCCTTACTTAGGTATGCTTTCCCAGTGTTATTCAGTTCCACTGTATGGAACAGCAGTGGCTGCATCTCTGCCTAAGCCCTGTCCTATCTTCCGTCCCAATTGGTGTGGGGGGACTTGCCGGCTTCCGCAGGGCACTGTAGGGGGTCAGCAATAGTGGCGTTTTCATAGGGATCCCAATTGCGTCAGTCACTCTGACATAACATCGAACATGACTGACTGATAGGGAACATCTCGGTTACGTATGTCCCGACGTCCCATCGCCACAGTTGCTGTACCACCGCTGTACGGCCGAGGCACATCGTCTCAGCTCCTCAGCGAAAAACTGATGTGCATCTGCACGTGCTCTCCTTTTATACCTGCGCTGCGGGGTGCGCGATTGTTAACACTCGAAGGTGATTGGGCTCTCTGGCGAGATCCCAGTTGTGTCAGTCACACTGACGTAATGTCTCCGTTCCCTCCATCAGGGAATGAGGGTTACATACGTAGCCGAGACGATCCTTATTTAGCAGCAAAACATTTCCTGCAGCTGCTTTGGGTCATTGTCTTGTTGTATCACATTCTATAGTCATTAACTCTCTGTAAAATGTTTTACAGAGAGTTAATGATACTCTTCTGAAATCTTTTTTTTTCTTTCCAGTTTTCACCTATCCACAGACCAGTTTTCCAGGTGTTTTGTGGAACATCCAGGTGGTCTTGGGAAATTGTGAGAAATACCTCATGCTTAAACAGCACTGGTTTCTTTTGTGTCATCATTTCATTTCATTCTGCTTGCAGAGATTTCGAGAGTCTGTTCTTATCCTCGGGTTCTTTCAGGTTTGTCCATTATGCTCTTACAGTGATCTTCAGATGCCCGTTCAAAGAGAGAGTAGCAACAGTCCAGATTTTTCTCCATTTGTAGACAGTGTATCATTACGTGGATTAAAAAAAAAAAAAACAAAAAAAAAACACAGGTTTGAAAAGTACAGCTGTTTGTGCGCTATTAGCCAAGTCATTATGGCTTAGATCAGAAAACATTTTACAAGCAAGCAACGGAGAAAAAAAAATAGACGTTCAAAGGGTTCACAAATATATTATTGACTGCATAAGTCTTTGATACCCCAATGTAGATTTCAAGATCAAAGCTCAGACAAGTATATTATGACTGAATACATAATAGCTGATGGGGTGGCCAACATTTTATTATTCAATGATAATATTCCTAATAGACGCTGCCTTCTCTCTTCATCTTAGGATACAGGTTTGCATTATTGCTTGGCCCAGTTTTAAGGCATGTTAACACTTTTCTGAATGAATGAATGAATGAATGAATGAATGAAAAAACTACACCTCCGTTTAAAGCATTTTGCATGGCTATCACTTTGCAATGGGTATGTTTGGAATAAACCAAACTATTCATAAGAGTTTGGAATAAACCAAACTCTCCAAACTATTTCACAATTCTTCTTGAACAAACTTACCAAAATCAGTCAATCAATCAATCAATCAATCAATCAATCGATCAATCAATCAAATCAAACAGTTACATTTATGTAATACTTCTATCTATTTGCTATTTTTCATTGGCTTCTCCTCCCAAGCTTTCTCCAAGAAATGTGTACTAACAAGGCGTGTATATGAGTGTTTATTGGGCAGATGTGATTGGGCACTCACCCCTCTGAAGTTGCTGGAGGCCTGGAAGTAGATGAGATAGTTCTTGCTGGGATCCAGAGGTGCATTCCAGTAGCCGTTGTAGGTGTGGTTGTCCCCTACAGTGAATGGTGTAGCCTCAGGTAAGCTGCTGGGTGTGAGTTCGGCGGTGTAGTAATGAGGCGGAGCACCACTTGCCCCTGTCCCTCCTCCGGGACTCTCTCCATGGGAGGAAGGAGCAGGGAAACACTCCATGTGACCCAGCTCCCTTCGCCTCACCTGTTTGGAGCCATCCTCCTCCACCACAACGACATGATAGGCGCTGTACAGGAAGATGGAGCAGACTTAACACACTGAACTGAACCACACTGTATTTGCACTCATTGTAACACTGACTTCAAGTGCTTAGTGAAACAATCACTAAATAAAACAAAAGTAGATTATACCATGAGATGTTTATATCATGGGATGTTTAAATAAATAAATATATCTTTAAATAAATTCAATTATAATTACAATTTCTTAGGGATAAAAATCTACCTCAGCTTCTGCTCTAAACTACAGGGAGACTACAGGTTACAATTAACAACAGAGCCCAAACTTAAATTCATTTACTATTTATTTTAAATTATAATAATCAACACTCAAATAAAATAATAAAAAAAATAAATAAAAATAAATGTATGCAAACATGTAAATTATTTTTAAATTAACTTCTAAATTACGCTATCCAAATTATATTTGTTGTTGAAATATAATAATTTACAGAGTCATAACTTGTTTCATAAAATATTTATTTAAAAATATACATTTACATTTACATTTACATTTAGTCATTTAGCAGACGCTTTTATCCAAAGCGACTTACAATTGGGGAATACATAAAGCGATTCGTCTAGAAGAGGCAATCAGACAGAGGAAGTGCTTGTAACAACAAGTCTCAGGCATTGTTCAAATAAGTACAATAAATAATTATACATTAAATAATTAAGAAATCACTAACAGGAAAAATAAATATAATGAAGTATAGGCCTAGTCTAATATTTCACAAAATTCTCTTCACTAGACTTCATTTCTCTAGCAAATATATGCTACAAGCTGTAGACACTGATGTCTTGTGCCTGAGGTAAATGCAATGCTCCGTGACATATTGTTTACAAGCTGTTTTAATGACGTCTTTCCGTGGTTGAAACACTAATTGAGCAATTATGTGAGGGGTGAGATGTTCATTCGTGTATATTTCGCATTAAAACTAGTAATAAAGATGAAGGGGTGATCACGCTCACTCGCACTCCATGCTGCCGTGAGAACTGAGGCGTTAGTATGTCACGCCACATCAAAGAGGGCCAAAACGGCATTTAATGTCTGAATTTCCTGAAAAAATGGAACGATTTGTTCGGTACACATGCGTACCGAACCGAAAGACCCATTCTGAAAATTTTTGGTACAAATGCGTGTACCGTTACACTCCTAATATATATATATATATATTTTTATATAAATACACACACATGCATGTATATATTTAAGAAAAATATGCTTTGTTTATATATTAAATATATATATATATATATATAATATAAATTATATGAAAATAAATATATACATGTAAATATTTTCAAAATATATACTGTATGTGTGTATTCATATATACATAATAAATATACACAGTACACACACATATATTATGTGAACAAAAACTTTTATTTTGAATGTGATTAATCGCGATTAATTGTTTGACAGCACTAATATATATATATATATATATATATATATATATATCCCTGAGAGACGTATACATACATATATATATATATATATATATATATATATATATATACGTATACATATATATATCCCTGAGAGACCCAAATTTAGAAAAAAAAAAAAAGTAAAAATTATTTCACCATTTATGTTATATACAGGCGCATCTCAATAAATTAGAATGTCGTGGAAAAGTTCATTTATTTCAGTAATTCAACTCAAATTGTGAAACTCGTGTATTAAATAAATTCAATGCACACAGACTGACGTAGTTTAAGTCTTTGGTTCTTTTAATTGTGATAGCTCACATTTAACAAAAACCCACCAATTCACTATCTCAACAAATTAGAATACTTCATAAGACCAATAAAAAAAAAAAATAAATAAAAAAAACATTTTTAGTGAATTGTTGACCTTCTGGAAAGTATGTTCATTTACTGTATATGTACTCAATACTTGGTAGGGGCTCCTTTTGCTTTAATTACTGCCTCAATTCGGCGTGGCATGGAGGTGATCAGTTTGTGGCACTGCTGAGGTGGTATGGAAACCCAGGTTTCTTTGACAGTGGCCTTCAGCTCATCTGCATTTTTTGGTCTCTTGTTTCTCATTTTCCTCTTGACAATATCCCATAGATTCTCTATGGGTTTCAGGTCTGGTGAGTTTGCTGGCCAGTCAAGCACACCAACACCATGGTCATTTAACCAACTTTTGGTGCTTTTGGCAGTGTGGGCAGGTGCCAAATCCTGCTGGAAAATGAAATCAGCATCTTTAAAAAGCTGGTCAGCAGAAGGAAGCATGAAGTGCTCCAAAATTTCTTGGTAAACGGGTGCAGTGACTTTGGTTTTCAAAATACACAATGGACAAACACCAGCAGATGACATTGCACCCCAAATCATCACAGACTGTGGAAACTTAACACTGGACTTCAAGCAGCTTGGGCTATGAGCTTCTCCACCCTTCCTCCAGACTCTAGGACCTTGGTTTCCAAATGAAATACAAAACTTGCTCTCATCTGAAAAGAGGACTTTGGACCACTGGGCAACAGTCCAGTTCTTCTTCTCCTTAGCCCAGGTAAGACGCACAAGAGGAATACGACAACTGTAGCCAAATTCCTTGACACGTCTGTGTGTGGTGGCTCTTGATGCCTTGACCCCAGCCTCAGTCCATTCCTTGTGAAGTTCACCCAAATTCTTTGATCGATTTTGCTTGACAATCCTCATAAGGCTGCGGTTCTCTCGGTTGGTTGTGCATCTTTTTCTACCACACTTTTTCCTTCCATTCAACTTTCTGTTAACATGCTTGGATACAGCACTCTGTGAACAGTCAGCTTCTTTGGCAATGAATGTTTGTGGCTTACCCTCCTTGTGAAGGGTGTCAATGATTGTCTTCTGGACAACTGTCAGATCAGCAGTCTTCCCCATGATTGTGTATCCTGGTGAACCAAACTGAGAGACCATTTTGAAGGCTCAGGAAACCTTTGCAGGTGTTTTGAGTTGATTAGCTGATTGGCATGTCACCATATTCTAATTTGTTGAGATGTTGGGTTTTTGTTAAATGTGAGCCAAAATCATCACAATTAAAAGAACCAAAGACTTAAACTACTTCAGTCTGTGTGCACTGAAATTATTTAATACACGAGTTTCACAATTTGAGTTGAATTACTGAAATAAATGAACTTTTCCACGACATTCTAATTTATTGAGATGCACCTGTATATTGTGTTTATTACCTCACAGGTGCTCCTCTCCCCAAGGCTGGACGCAGGAGTACAGTTATGGTGCTCTCAGATTCACTCAGTGGAGAGGGGACGTCTTCATAATCAAAAGCAGGTGCTGTGAGGGGAACGAAAGAACAAACAGATGTGATTAAGAAACTGATTTCTGTGCCAGCGTGAACACTGTCTGAGTGACTTGAGAACTGGACCAGTGAACTAGTCTTTTGTGCTGATCCGCAAACTGTATTGAACGATTTATTTTTATATTGTTCAGCTTACTGACTCAATCAACTCTTTGATTCGTTTGCAGTTAACAGCTCACTGGAGGGGAAGAATATCAGTAAACAAAGACTTAAAATACAGGTTTAGAATGACATGAGGATGAGTAAATAATGACAGAAGTTTCATCTTTGATCTATTCTTTTGAGAAAAAAAAAACACGCCCCAACCACCCAGCAACTGTAACACAAAAATCTTTCAAATTAGTCTTGGTTTTCCACTGACTTGAATGCTTTGCTCCACAGAGAACAAAACCTGCCCCAGACAGAGCGCACCACATAAGGGCAATGAAACACAGTAGTGGAGGCGGATGAGAGCGATCCACAGTCTTTTATAAAGTCTCTTGAGGGGTGAGCGCAGAACAGAGCTCCTGCTCCCATTCCTGCTTATTATCGGAAGTCAATTAGTGAGCCAGTGCAGGGAAACGGGTCAATGTCTCAGCCTTCAGCATACCAAAATAAGCAGAAAATCTAGAGTCGAAAGAACGAGAGCCGCCGTGACAGCGCTAGTGTTAGATCTGAGGACTGAGGGATGTTACAATTGACTTGCTTATAGGAATTAACCTCAGAAAGAAGCACACAAATAAACACACAGAAAAGTTTCACTCAGCTGGATTACTGTCTGTGTGTGTGGAGATATTTAAAGACAGCTTCATGCAAAAATCCCCTATTCACCCACAAACCCATTTAATGCAAAGCAGGGAAGCTACTGAATGAGTTCAGAAGACTTGGAATGCAGCACATGAGTTGTATAGACAAATATTAAGGAGCCTTTTAAGGCAAAAAGAAAAAAAAAATGCTGCTGCAATCAGTTATAAAAACTTAAATTTTGTTGAGATAACTTATCCAACTTAACTAAACTAAACTAAAGTTAACTATACTTATGCATACCTAAACACATTACTTAGTCTAATGTTCAATTTTAAGTTTTGATAACTAATCGCAGCAAATTTATTTATTTATTTATTTATTTATTTATTTGTCAGTCTGTGTATTTATTTATTTATTTATTTATTTATTTATTTATTTACATTTTTTTGTTTTTTTTTGAAGACACCACAGGTTAATAGGGTCAAAATTGTGAGATAAAAGGTCACAATTACCTTGATTTTTTTTTTTTTTTTTTTTTTTTTTTTAATCAGTGGCAGAAACGTGCTCCCATAGAAAATATTGTCAACAGCGAAATAAGTAATGTTTTTGTTTAGTAATGTTTTTTTTTTTTTTTTTTCTCTAAAACTGTAAAGTTGGTTTATATAAATGCTTCTGAAGTGTTTTAAGCTCAGTGTATGAGGGGAAAATATACCGAATGTAATGTAATCAAAATAGATAAAAGTTAATAAAATATGCACCTACATATGTATTTTAGATGTTTTCTTTCCACTAGTCTGAATGAAGACAAGTTGTGGAAGCAAAATAGCTTTGTGTTGGGGTGTGTCTTAACCTATCCCCAAATCCTTATGGGTAATGTAGTGTATGTCAGTGTACGCGACTGGAAATATTAAAAATATAAGAGTTTTGATTATTGTAGGCTAGATTATTGTAATGTTTTATTGGGTGGTTGCTCTGCATGTTTAATAAACAAACTCCGGTTGGTTCAAAATGCAGTAGCTAGATTTCTTACTAGAACCAGGAAGTATGACCACATTAGCCTGGTTCTGTCAACACTGCATTAGCTCCCTTTTAAACACCATATACATTTTAAGATCTTGCTAATTACCTATAAGGCCCTGAATGGTTTGGCACCTCAGTATTTGAGTGAGCTCTTATCACATTATAGTCCTTCACGTCCGCTGCGATCTCAAAACTCTGGCCATTTGATAATACATAGAATATCAAAATCAACTGCGTGCGGGAGATCGTTTTCCTTAGCGCCCAAACTCTGGAACAATCTACCTAACACTATTCGGGAGGCAGACACACTCTGTCAGTTTAAATCTAGATTAAAGACCCATCTCTTTAACCTGGCTTACACATAATACACTATCACATTTCTATAATTCAAATCCATTAAAGGATTGTTAGGCTGCATTAATTAGGTCAACCGGAACCCAGAACACTTCCCAAAACACCAAATGTACTTGTTACATCGTTAGAAGAATGGCATCTACGCTAATATTAGTCTGTTTCTTTCTTATTCCGAGGTCACCGTAGCCACCCAGATCCAGACTGTATCCAGATCAGATGGTCACTGCAGCCACCCGGATCCAGTCCGTATCCAGATCAGATGGTGGATCAGCACCTAGAGATGACCTCTACAGCCCTGAACGTCAGCGGAGACCGGGACAACTAGATGAGCCCCAGAGACTGATCCCCAGGGAAGACCCTGTCTCCTAGACGGCCATCGGGACAAGACCACAGGAACCAGATGAGTCCTTTGCACAAATCTGACTCTGCTTTAGCCTAGATTTAAACTGCTGATTTTGTCTGGCCAGAGGAGAATGACACTATTTCGACACACTATGTCCCCGTCTAAATACTGTAAAGTTGATGTAAAGCCACCCAGCTTTATATCAAGCTGATGTAAAGCTGCTTTGACACAATTTGCATTGTTAAAAGCACTATACAAATAATAACGACTTGACTAGTGACTTGAGTTCTGCATGTGAGACTGTTGTTGAGTTGAGCTGTTGTTCTCAATAAAATCTCAAGAGTATGCAGACACAGTGTGAGTGCCTATGTGACAAGTCCTAAATCTCAAAATTGACCAGTGCATGAAATAACAATGGTTTTGCTTTTTTGTCTCTTTGGAGCTTGACGTGGTCAATAAATGAGCATGCCTGAAGTAGCGTATATATATAAAAAAAAAAGTCAGATTATTTGGGTGAACTATTACTATTACTATTATGAGGCTGTTTAAACAGGATTGTCCAAATAATGTTCATTGTTTGGTCAGAACCACCAAAGGGGCCGAGACTAATCAGTTTCTCTTTAATTTTCAGTTTATTGAGCTGCAAAATGCAAAGTCAGAGACTTTTACCAAAAGCCTATAAGTTAATTGGTGGAAAAACGATTTCCCAAAAGGATCTGCCATTTTCCCTTCAGTTTACCTAGTTCTCCCCTCAGTTTGTCGACTTAAGTCTGGGTAAACCTTGGTATCAATATTTCTGCTGTTCAGAGAGTCAATCTCGCCAAAAGTGTAGCTTTTGCCTGGCTGCGATTACGTCTAAATGAAGTCCAAATAAAGTCTGAATAAATCCTGAACTAATTAAAAGGCCCTCGCAGGCGTCTTACACTCATTCCAGCGATAAAACCAAAGCCCATCTAGCTTCTAGTGGAAAACTTATAATTAAGTACTTTAGATTCAGAGAGACGCAGCTGAAAGCCAGCAAAGTTGTAGGTTTTCTGATGCATCTCAGATCCCAGAATTCCTTGTGGCAATACGTATTTCCTCACCTGAGATATTGGTGGTGATTTCGGTCAGGGCGGTCTGCCCAAAGCCCTTGGCGGTGCGGGCGCGAACAGACACCAGGTATGTAGTGCCGGGGTGAAGCCCGGAGAACATGTGATACGTCTCGTTCTTTAGTTTGGAGACAGTGCGCCGTGGGCCGGGAACGTTGATGCTGGGATCTGACGATTCGATGCTCTGGTAGCTGATCTAAAAACAGAAAACAAACAGTGAGGCCACAGGAAATGAGTGATCAATGTTGGTGCATCTCTGTCCTATAGAGTCCAGCTTTACTTTACCCACAGTTACTTTAAACAGTAGCAATCACTGAGTCTTATTACATTCAGAAATTACAGTATATTTTTTGACTCATTTAACTCCAGCTGAGATTTTACGGTACCATTTTCATCCATGCAAGAGGAGTCACATTCTTTATATATATATATATATATATATATATATATATATTAGTAGGGGTGTAACGATACACGTATTCATATTGTCATATTGAATCATTCGGTACGAGGCTTTCGGTTTGATACGCAATACAAACCGAAAGATTCGTTGGACTAATCCTATTACGTTTGTAAAATAAAAGAGCTTAAAGTACGTGAAATATCAGTGCCACAACAACACAGCCCAAACGACGTAACAGGCAAAGTGCTGTCTGCCCCGTGATAACCTCCCCTTGCTGGGGTGCGTCGAAAGACGATGATTTTGTATCGACGATAGCCAGAGATATTGTCAAAAACATCAATTTTTGGCAATCTTAAGAGGATTTGGCATTTCCAATTCATGTAGGCCTGTTACATTCTTATTTTTATTAGGCCAATTATTATTATGAAGTTACTTTTATTATTAAATTAAAAATACTATTTATTTGCCCCGTTATAATTAACACATAACTGACGCGCTGCGAGGATAAGATTAGGCTATATTTACTCCTCAATTAAAATGTTTTTAAAAAAGGTATTTTAAAACAGGTCTATTAGGCTGTAAGGCTACCTACAATGAATTATAGTCCTATAATTAAAATATTAACACTGCAGTCATCAATAAAAATCAATGAAATAAAAAGCTTTTATTTCAAGCACCGACTTTCAAAAACAACCTGTTTAACACGAAATACGTTTCTTTCTTTTTTTTCAGTATGTACGGGCCACAAGAAAAATATAAAGGAAATAAATGAAAACAGCTATAGCCTATACCGTTATCAGCATATGTTGAAGTAGATTCGTCTCTAAAAGCCCTATACGGATGGGATTCGTTTTACATGGAGAGGTGGGGTAAAGTAATTTTTACCAGAGCTTCTCAGTGATTTTAGTCCCGTCCGAATGTGCCATCTCAGTAATCATTACGGACGATGTCAGTAAAGATTAAGGTGACTTTTACCTTCTGTTAAAAGGTCCGGAAGAATTACCTCAGGTAATAGGCCTACTAATCCCATGTGAATAGACAAGCTGTAAATATGTACGTAAATATTCCGTAATTTCCTATTTAAAAGTTGTTTTCCAAGGTATTTTTTTTTTATTATTTTTATTTTTTTTTTCCACGCTTGAAGAAGCATTCAGTTGCGTTCTAGGCGGTGGGACAAGTCTGTGGCAAACCTCTAATGTTTTCTGCATATGACAATTCAGATCAAAAAGAAGGTCGAAAGCATTTGTTAGAGGCACGAAACTTCTGTTAGCTTTAGATAAGTGCCTACTGCAAACGGAATCAAATCACAATTTAATTAATTTAATTAATAAATCGATCGATGTAGCACGAACATGACGACAGGGAGGTGAAGGCGGTGCATAAATCGACTTACTCCTCCCACATCTGGTAGTTTTACTGAAATTTCTTATCCCGTGCGAATTGGGCATTAAATTTACAGACGTCCTGTGGTAAATTAACATTACTCCATCTACCCTTGAGAATCCAGTCCGAATAGGGCTTTTGTCTCTGAGAGAATATGCAGTGTCAGATGCCGAAAGTTTCATCATTACTCCGTCATTCTGTTTTTACTTTCACTTTCTGCTTATAGTGAATTGACTGAGATTAAGACGTTCACTGGAATAAATCTTGCGCAAAGTTTGCACGTGTGCAAACCCTGGTGCAAACGCATGCTTGTGTGATATCCATTGGCTCGCCTTCATGGTTTAAAACAGAAATATTTCCAACATTGCGATGTAACCAATTGCCCCGCACCCCGTATCTAAAACATACCGAACCGTGACACCACTCTGTCGTATCGAACCGCACTGTGAATTTTGTGAACCGTTACACCCCTATATATTAGGGGTGTAACGGTACACAAATATGATGGTTCGGTACGTACCTCGGTCTTAACGTCATGGTTCGGTATAATTTCGGTACAGCAGGGGGAAAAACTAAACTTTTTACTTTTTTTATTTTATTTATTTTTTTTAATAAACAGTGGTTTACTGAACAAGTTGCTCTTTCTTTAAATACATTCAGTTATAGTTTAAATTTTCTTAGTGATAAAAATCTACCTCAGTTTATGCTTAAAACTATAGGGAGCCCTTTTACGTTATAAGGTTACAATTAGGCCTAACAACTTAACCCAAACTTAAATTTAATTACTATTTACTTTTAAATAGATGATCAACACTCAACTTTAAAAAAAAAAAAAAAAAAATTGTATGCAAACATGTAAATTGCACATTATGCAGTTTTTTAAATTAACTTATAAATAATACAATTTCTAGGCTATTGGTTAAAATATATTAAATTACACTGGCTGTCTAAGCATAACAGATTAATTTAAACATACATTAAATAATTAAGACTAACAGGTTTAATAAAATATACTGAGTATATGGTGTAATATTTCGTGAAATGCTCCTCTTTAGACTGAATTTCTCTAGTGAACTAACGAGCTGTGGATGACTTGCTGAGGTAAATGAAATGCTTCGTGACATTTTATTTCCACGCTGTTTTGTTGATGGCTTTCCATGGTTGAAACACTGATTGAGCAATTACATGAGTCATGAGATGTTCAGTCAAGTTTATTCGTGTTAAAACTAGTAGTACAGAGGAAGGAATGATCGCGTTCACTCTCGCTCCGCTCTGCACAAGTCTGCAGTGCATCACGGCTCAGACATGGGAACCGGAGCTGATCGCGGCCGCTTGAGTGAATGCTTGTGTTGGGTTTATACCAGCACGTGTCTGAACCGTCCCAAAAGCGGCTCTCCGAGGCGTTTATACTGTGATCTGTCATGCCACATCAAAGACTGTCAAAACGGCATTTATTATTTGAATTTCCTGAAGAAAAAAAAAATATTGTATTCGTTCAGTACACATGCGTACCGAACCGAAAGACCCGTACCGAAACAGTTCAGTACGAAAACGTGTACCGTTACACCCCTAATATATATATATATATATATATAAATATATATATCTGTACCATTGAATACATGTAATATAAAATGTAACTCAGCAAGCATGTATGATTTCATCCAGAGTTAAGGAAATTTTGGTAAGCACATATGCTTCTAATGACAATGATTTAAAGAATAACTGATTTCTAATTCTGTCTCCATTATATGATAAAATGCCTCCACCCCTCCCCCGACAATATAGCTTATCTTTGGAAAGTGAAACATATAAGTAGTAGCAACTTTACATGGCTGCTCGCTCTAATGTTAACTAGATAAATTTGCAGTGTGTTTGTGCAGAGTGTGGAAGCTGTTAGCACGCTACTGCATGACATTGAGCAATCACTCACATTTTTTTCCTGACAACAGTGAAAATTACTTAAAGTATGCTGTCATTTTCACTCATTTTCACTTGAACCCATTCAAATCGAAAACAAAAACTCTTTCATTATGTAATCTGCATGAAAGGTACATTTCTCTATTTAAAACTATTAACTTTTTCTTAATAAATGATTAAAATATCTCATTGCTATTTATTCCAACACATTCATAGTCATTATTTTTGTGGGTGTGCTGCTGCAAGCGTCATGCGTGCACTTGAATGCAGAATAGCCTAAATATTAAATCCCCCCAAGTAAATATTTAATTAATTACATTAAAATAGATGTGTGATTAATCAACTAATGGTTTAAATGAACAACTATTAGTTGACCAGAAACATTTTGAATCAGGGGCAAACCTAGTCACATCATACATTAAAGTGTATGTCTACACAATGTAAAATGTTGCTGACAAGATGGGTGGCTATCAAAGCTTATATAAGGAGACTAATTGGTTACACAAGTAGCAAATTTACGAAATTCCTCCTCCACATGTCTGTGAAGAAATTGAGAAAAATACAGTACAGCTGAATATAAAAAATTGTCTACTAATAAAGCCATAAATAACTTGAGCAGGGTGAAAGGGCTGGAAAAGGATTAACCTGCCACATTAGAAATTTGATGAATACTAAAGGATCTTTCTCAGATATATGCATTGGAAATATGATGTATAAGAAAATGTACATCATTTGTTTAAGACCAGTGAAATGTTTCTGTCTCCAATGTTCAGCTTTAGACCTGGATGCCATCCCTACAGACACATATAAACACTTTAAGGTGTAATGAACCCCCTATTTTAGCACCAGTAGTTCACACTTCAGATTTAAAATTACTGTCTCAACTACAAGCTGTTTGAAGAATCTGTTGAAACTGCTTCGCTGCTGCCCTCACTCTGCGATACTCCTCAGGGAAGCCACCTACAAAGTGTGACTCATAATTAACTCAGATGAAAAATAAAATAAAATGAATATTGCACAAGAACTTGCAAGAAGGCTTAAACAGCGTTTATCCTCTCAATTTACATCATATATATGTGTGATCTGAAATACTGTGTTTGTATTAGATATTGCAAAAAAATAAAAACTAAATAAATAAACAAAAAAGAGCCATCAGAAGCAGAGGCTGTTCAAGTTTGAAATAGAAAAACTGACATATTGAATCATATCAATCTATTGTTGTCTCTGTCTATCATTAAATAAACCTAAAATGTCAATTGGAAACACTTCATTTTAAGGTGTCCTTGTTACACGTTACATGTACTTACTATTATAATATTAATTAATTATGCATAATTATATGCAAGTAACCCCAAATCAAACCCTATCCATATAGTAAGTAGTGCATGTAGTTAACTAATATTACTCATCACTTAAATATATAATTACACTGTAACAAGGACACCTTAAAATAAAGTGTAACCTGTCATTTTTAAAATGTTTTTAAACTTTCAAACAAGGCTTTATAAATACATATATATATATATATATATATATATATATATATATATATATATGTGTATATAATATTGAATGTGTCTCTGCTTTTAATTAAAAAAATTGCATATTTTAAATTTGTTTGAATGCTGATTAATTTTCCTTATATTTATACCAAACTGCAATTTTGTATAATATCAAGTCAACTTCAGTTCTAGAGCTGAATTTGAATTTAAATCAATTCTCATTTCAGTTGGTGCACAACCAAACTTTCTCTTTGGTTTTCATCTGAGCCACTGCTCCATTAGAACTAATGATCACATTACCGATGAAGGAGCTGATTTAAGTAGTAATGACAACTTTTATCTTTTGAAGACGTGAAACATAAATTTGACATACCATGAAGCCATGAACCTTTCATTTAAATACAGTAGCTCCCTATTCAAGAAAATAAATAAATAAATACAATCAGTAGCTTCCTGTTCAAGATGTCTAATTTGGCATTTCTTTGAAATCATTTTTGTTGGAAGCCAAGAACCCTCGGAAAAAAAGGGGTCAGAAAAAAAGACTGAAACTACTTTTGAAACTACTTTTTAAGAAAATGCTGGGGCAGCAAATCCCCCATTGAGAAATCATTACCAAATCCATCAAGAGAACGAACAGCAGAGTGAAATAAAGCAACACACGTCACTCCCAAACGAGCGTGGAGTGTAAGCAGACGCTTACATGTGTTCATGCTGACAGCTGAGCAGTGAAATATTGCCAGACTAAAGCACTTAAACACAATCGCCCCATCCGACAGCCTCTGCAAGGCAAATAACCAATTATCTTTGTCCCTCGACTAATTGAAGCCTGGAGAATGAACTACAACATGATTAGCATAAGAACACCTAGACTCTGTGAAGAGTGGAGAGAGTTTACACACGCTAATGACTGCTGACTGAGAGGGAGGACGAGGGACAAAAACAAACCCTGAAACTTTAAACAATCACCTCAACCAATCTCTACACTGCCACTTTCAAATTCTGTCTGAATATGTGATTCTGCATAACAGCTAAACTAAAATACGCCTCACTCCACAGAATCAAATGCGGCATAAACTGTGTGTCATCAGTACAATGTGTTCCTGAGTCATTTTTCACAACATTGCGCCAATATTTGACCCTTTCATTAAGATTGCAATTCAATATCTAACAAAGGGGAAAAGCAGCATTTCACAGTGCAGTCAGACCTCTCCACACACACACACACACACACACACACACACACACACACACACACACATATTGGAAAACACCAAAAAGGCTTTGTCTGCAAATACCCATATGAAAATGAAGTGCGCTTAACTGTACTGAATGGGCACTTATAGTGTACTTCAAATCTTTTATTTTATTTATTTATTTATTTTTAACTCTGCTTGCAGATAATATAAAATGAATGAAAGTAAAGGCCACTTAAGTGCACTTAAAGAGAACTCTCTTTGACCTTTAAAAAGTGCAATTTGTAATTATGTCAAATTAAATCATGTTTTAATAATCTTTTGTCATGCTTTAAAGTGCACTTATTTTGACTAACTTACTGCATAAAGCACATGTAAAGAATTTGATACTATAATTTAAACTGTTGTGTGATATTCAATATTATATTTGAAGTTATAATTTAAATGAACTAAAATGCAATTTCTTTACAAACATGTAACTATACTTAAATCTCATGCAAGTTTCAAAAGAAAATGACATTAAAGTAGATATAATTAATTTACCAATTTAATTTTTCCACATTTCAAAGACAATGCAAAAATATTTATGATATTAGATAAAAAGATATAATTAAGTCCTACTTAAGTGAGTCAAAAAACATTCTAAAGTAAGGTAATTGCATTTAATATATAACATATAATACATTTTCATTTTAATGCAATCAGCTTGCAATTAAGTGTCCAAAAACCTTACATTCAGTTCACACCTATATTTTTTTACTATATTAATTCCAAAACAAGTAATGTTTTTAAATACTATACTAAAGTATTTTTCACAAAGACAGTAATGGGTCTTTTTGATAATATATTTAAATACATCTACATTGTCTCTGTATCACATTAAAACATATAAATTATATTTTTTCATGGTATAAACTCCACTTCAGATGTAGTTTAAAGGCTAAATATTAGATTGATATGCACCAGTTATTTAACCTTATGTTTTGTTAGTTATTACTTACTCTTTCAAGACAAATTTTTCCATTTACAATACCTTATAAATAATAATGCCTTATAAATACCTCATACTGAGTGATCAGACCATTGGGCTCCAACGGCTCCTCCCACTTCAGAAAGATCATATCGTCCAGTGGGGTGAAGGTTAAAGATTCGGGTGCAATGCCTCCTGGGACTGCAGGAAACAAGAGGAAAGAGTCAGAGTACGGTCAGATCAGTCTTACTAAACAGAGTATCAGACGCAGCTGAGATGAAGGTGGAGATGTCACAGGTGGAGGTGAGACTACAGGAGACACCACAGACCCATCTCATATCTGAGCGCAGCGGTATACGCCACGACAGATGATTCGTCTTCTTTACCAACACACCGTGTGGAAGAAAATAGAGCAGATTGCAAAAAAAAAAAAAAACAACCGGGGAGAGAAAGAGAGACTCATTTTTAAGAGAGAAAAAGGGATCTAACTTCCATCCAGGCCACAGTCATCCAGCATGGCTACAGGCTGAAGTCATCTCATTAGGGATCGAAAGTTAGGAAAACTTAGGCGATAGTGAATGCTATGAGCTGTAGGAAGATTGACTGCCACATTCAAATGCAGAGATGTGGATAGTGTTGAGAAAAGAGGGCAGAAGTGTTAAGGAAAGATGATTTCCCGTATGCAAACACAGATGGGAATTGAGAACTAGTGCAAAATTGGTTCTATTGTTAAAAATATAACTGCAAAAAGCAATTATTGGGCCGAGCGAACAACATAAATTCAGGTAAATATAGAAAGCACCTATAGATGTTTGTTATATATATATGTGGCACACAGCAACTGATATTACTGTGAAAATGCATCAATGCCAGCTATATGAAAAAAGTGGAATATGCCACACGAGGCTTTTTTATTTATTTATTTTTTCCACAGACGGTTCTCAGACAAACTTAATTCAATGCTTGATTGCAATTAAGGACATATTGTCTACTATTTCCCCCCTTTCCACAGAAGTACTACATTGCTAACGGAAAAAAATAAATAAATAAATAAATAAAATAAATAAATCACTGAAATCTAAACATGCCAATTAGTCACAGATCACATGACTTTAGTTGATTATTATTATTATTCTTATTATTCTTCTTCTTCTTCTTCTTCTTCTTCTTCTTCTCATTATTATTATTATTATTATTATTATTATTATTATTATTATCATACTTTATTTTAAGAACCAATTCTCACTAATAACTAGTTGCTTATTAGCATGCATGTTACTAGCATATTGGCTGTTTATTAGTACTTAAAAAGCACATATTAGTGTGTTATTCTGCATGACCATATTTTAGATTCCTTAATCCACCCCGTACCTAAACTTAACAGCTACCTTACTATCTATTAATAAGCAGCGAATTACAAATTGTAGTTACCTTATATTACTACTTAGTACTTTCTTGGGGAAGTGGACTGTAAGTGCAACCAGAAAACAATGCTAAATAACAAATTAAATAAACTTGTCAACTTTTAAAAGAGAGAAGAAAACACTTCTCATATATTTTGTTGTTGATGTCAAAGGTTGTACATCCATTCAAATTATACAGTTTGTGATGTATTTTGAGTTGAATCGAATTGTTGATTATGTTGCATTGTTTGTATGTTCAATTATTGGCTGCAGAACTCTGAAGACTGTAAATGTTGTTTGTGCATTTACAAAACTGTCAATTTTCTTATTCATCATATGCTATTTTAGAAATTGTGCATATTGTTTGGCTTATGCAGTTCATGCCAGTACCAACACTTTTTTAAGGGATATTTCATTTTGTACAGTAAACAATTTTGGTACTGTGGCCAAAAAAATCTGTTCTAAATAACTGGGAAGTGAGTGTTTTTTGAAGCGTCTCTGACAGCGCTGGAGTTGGCAGAAGACTGCTGATGCTGCACGGCATGTGCTGAGATAAAGTAAACACTGACTAGAGCGGAAGTAAAAATGAGTAGTCGTCCAAGACCTTTCAGAATCTAACCAAAAAATATTTACTTTCCATGCATTTCCCACCTACAGGTTAAAAAGCAGAGAGAGTTTATATCCCTGCTTCTCATTTCTCATTAGCTCTCTGTGTCTAACTGCAAGCATGCTGACTACCAGTAATTTAACATTACTCGCAGAATTAATTCATTCATTAACTGCAGTTCCTCATGTTTCCAATTAACCAAACACATCAAATGCAAACAAGCTCTATTGCTGTACAAAACATATGAATAAACCAACAGAAACAATGTTTTTAATTTCAGAAAATGATAAACGGCGAGCATTCATTCTGAGCCATGTTCATTTTCAGATGGGGAGGTTTTCACTTGACCTCTGAGGGTTTCATCTTAAAGCATTTGCATGAGAATGCATACCCGCACCGCCCAACGCACGGCATAAATAAAAATGCAAAAATAAGCAAAAATCTTTATTCCATTTAGCTGGTGGCCTTAGCTTATTAATTTTTCATATACTTCCATTTAAAAATATGATCTTCCATTTAATTATGCTGAAGCATGGTGTTCTGTGAGTCAATATTTGTGTTGTTGCTATAATTGGGATTTGAGCACTGCGGGCAAACTGGGCCCTGCTGCGGTCGTCACATCATAATTACTCAGATAAATACAGGCCTTTGAAAAGATGGATGGGTTATGGCTACTGTGCAAAAAAAAAAAAAATAAAAAAAAAAAATAAAAATAAAAACACCTCCGGGTAAATGAAAGTTTAATCAAATTCAGAAAGTTTATAAACAACATGCAGATATGAAGTATAATAATGTGATTCTTCATCAGAAGGGAAAACACTCACTGAGCTGTTTGAGAGTTTGTTCTGAAGAAAACGGTTCTTAAACACTAATGGATAAGTTGTGTTATGAGTTTACAAACACAGTCCTTGAAGTGAAAATGATGGCGCTTTCAATCAAGACAATACTGACTCATTAAAACCTCTATGAATGCATCTGCACAAGGTCTATTCATTTAGTGCTTGATTTAATAATGTTAATGTTCCCCCGCATGCTGAAGGCTGGTTTTCATAGTTAAAATTTTGAAATTATTGATTATGTAACTTAATTTATATCTTGGTAAATCGAGGAGTGAGGAGTGATAATGTTATTATAGTGGATAAAGTGAAAAAAATCTATATATTTTGCTTAAAACCATTAAGATTTTTAAGGCACCACAATGCAAAACGATCTGGTTACACTTTACTTGAAAACTATAAAACACTACAAAGGTATTCATGATATAAGTTATAATGCATGATATAAGTTATAATGCATATCTATGAAAACATATTTTCATAAATAATTGTAACCAAAGTTAAAATGCATTATACAGGTGCATCTCAATAAATTAGAATTTCGTGGAAAAGTTCATTTATTTCAGTAATTCAACTCAAATTGTTAAACTCGTGTATCAAAAAATTCAATGCACACAGACTGAAGTAGTTTAAGTCTTTGGTTCTTTTAATTGTGATGATTTTGGCTCACATTTAACAAAAACCCACCAATTCACTATCTCAACAAATTAGAATACTTCATGAGACCAATAATAAAAATAAAAAAATGGTGAATTGTTAGCCTTCTAGAAAGTATGTTCATTTACTGTATATGTACTCAATACTTGGTAGGGGCTCCTTTTGCTTTAATTACTGCCTCAACTCGGCGTGGCATGGAGGTGATCAGTTTGTGGCACTGCTGAGGTGGTATGGAAGCTCAGGTTTCTTTGGCAGTGGTCTTCAGCTCATCTGCATTTTTTGGTCTCGTTTCTCATTTTCCTCTTGACAATATCCCATAGATTCTCTATGGGGTTCAGGTCTGGTGAGTTTGCTGGTCAGTCAAGCACACCAACACCATGGTCATTTAACCAACTTTTGGTGATTTTTGGTGTGGGCAGGTGCCAAATCCTGCTGGAAAATGAAATCAGCATCTTTAAAAAGCTGGTCAGCAGAAGGAAGCATGAAGTGCTCCAAAATTTCTTGGTAAACGGGTGCAGTGACTTTGGTTTTCAAAAAACACAATGGACCAACACCAGCAGATGACATTGCACCCCAAATCATCACAGACTGTGGAAACTTAACACTGGACTTCAAGCAACTTGGGCTATGAGCTTCTCCACCCTTCCTCCAGACTCTAGGACCTTGGTTTCCAAATGAAATACAAAACTTGCTCTCATCTGAAAAGAGGACTTTGGAACACTGGGCAACAGTCCAGTTCTTCTTCTCCTTAGCCCAGGTAAGACGCCTCTGACGTTGTCTGTGGTTCAGGAGTGGCTTAACAAGAGGAATACGACAACTGTAGCCAAATTCCTTGACACGTCTGTGTGTGGTGGCTCTTGATGCCTTGACCCCAGCCTCAGTCCATTCCTTGTGAAGTTCACCCAAATTCTTGAATCGATTTTGCTTGACAATCCTCATAAGGCTGCCGTTCTCTCGGTTGGTTTTGCATCTTTTTCTTCCACACTTTTTCCTTCCACTCAACTTTCTGTTAACATGCTTGGATACAGCACTCTGTGAACAGCCAGCTTCTTTGGCAATGAATATTTGTGGCTTAACCTCCTTGTGAAGGGTGTCAATGATTGTCTTCTGGACAACTGTCAGATCAGCAGTCTTCCCCGTGATTGTGTAGCCTAGTGAACCAAACTGAGAGACCATTTTTAAGGCTCAGGAAAACTTTGCAGATGTTTTGAGTTGATTAGTTGATTCACATGTCACCATATTCTAATTTGTTGAGATAGTGAATTGGTGGGTTTTTGTTAAATGTGAGTCAAAATCATCACAATTAAAGTAACCAAAGACTTAAACTACTTCAGTCTGTGTGCATTGAATTTATTTAATACACGAGTTTCACAATTTGAGTTGAATTACTGAAATAAATGAACTTTTTCACGACATTCTAATTTATTGAGATGCACCTGTAGTATTTGAAATTTTTTTGATACATCTGAAATTGGTTGTTAGCCATGTTTTACTGCATTTTATTTTCCAAAGGTGTAACAATGACTAGTATATACTGTATTAAAATGTATAATAACTGTGTTTATAATTATTCATGAGATTATACAATGCATTATAAGGTGCATTAGAAGGCACAATTAATGTATTAATGCACAATTTAAAATACTTTTACAATGCATTATACATAAAAGCTTAATGTAAAAATGTTAGAAAAAGGTACAGTAATTTCCATAACATTACTGCATGAATGAATGAATAAATGAATGAATGAATGAATGAATGAATGAATGAATGAATGAATACTCACTGTCTTCCTCGGTCTGGAAGGTCACCTCTCGGCTCTCCTTCTTGCCCTCAGGATTGGCCAGCGCCAGCCGCACGTGAACGGCGTGGAACGGAGGCAGGTCCCGAAGCGTAAAGCGGGAGGTGTTCCGCTCTACAGACAGACACTCCCTCACCGTGGCGTTATTCCCACCGGCTCCGCCCCCCGCTGCGGTGGAGTAGCGGTAGCAAAGCGACAGTGAGTACATGTGACAGCGTGTCAGGTTGTAGCCGACCGGCTCCCACTGCAGTAGCAGCTGACGGGACTGAATCTCCGACGCAGTCAGTCCCCTGAGCGGACGCATGGGCTCTGAGGAGAGAGAAGAGGGAATTACATTTCACATTTCTACTCCACTTTGAGTTTGCTGTTAGCATGCTTCTAAAGTAATGGCAGAAGACCTATAACAAACATAATAAGTAGTCTTGCTTTTAATTATACAAAACTACTTTTTTGATACCCTTCAGTATTGAATGATTTAAATACCATCAACATTTCTCTTGGCTTGTCTGATATCTTGAATTATTATTTTTCTTCATTCTTTCCTTCATTTCTTCCTTCATTCATTCATTCATTCATTATTAAACTTGTTTTGTTCTTGTTTTGTCACCAATATGTTACCAGGGCCAATATTATATATGTCAGGGTTCTGTCACTTCGGTCTAGTTTGTTCGTGATTTTGTGGCAGAACCCTTGACACTCCCTTCTTGTCTTGTTTTCTGGTGAGTGTCCGAACCCCAACACGAAACCCAGAACCGAGCCTGGACAAGCCTGGACTGCCGGACTGGACTGTAGGACTGCTAAGACAGGAGCACGCAGCTCGAGCACACTCGAAGCCACGCGCTCTCTCATCTGCGTGCTCTGTTTCATGTTGGAGTGTGTTGTTCGGATCCCGGCAGTCCTGTCTTGTTCAGGCTCGGTTCTGGGTTTCGTGTTGGGGTTCGGACACTCGCGCTCCAGGTTAGTCTTGCTGTGGGAGCGTGCGGTCTCGCTCGGGCCATGCGTTCCTCTGTCTGTGTTTTGTTCGGCATGCGGTTCGGGTTCGGCCGTGTGTTTTTTCGTTGTCTTGTTTTGTTGCACGCAGCTCGTCTTTTGGCTGCGTGCTTTCTCTTGTTTTGTCTTGTTCTGTGTTGCACGCAGCTTGTGTTTTTTCACTGGCTGCGTGCTTTCATGTTTGTCATGTTTTGTGTGAACGCGGCTTATGAGTCTTATTAGTTGCGTGTTTGTGTCCTGTTCTGCACATGGCTAGTGATTTTGTTTTGCTGGCCATGTGCTTGTGTTTTTGTTTTGTGTGAGCACATGGCTTGTCTTGTTTTGTTCTCTGTGCCATGTGCTCTCATGTCAATTGTCTTGACCCCACCCATCTTGTTACCTGATTATTGGTTAATTTACCCCACCTGTATTTCCTCATTATCCTCCTCATTCGCTCCCTTTATAATCTCCTTGTGTTTGCAGTCCTGTGCGAGTTTGTTGTCTAATGTGGTTGGTGATCCCCTGTCCAGCCAAGAACCAGTCTGTGTTCCCCTATGGGGTAAATAAAGCCCTTTCTCCTGCAAATTGAGTCCTCGCTCTCCTCCCTTCACACGCAACCCTGATTATATAATGGGGGGGGGGAAGAAAATGTGCAGGGTGGAGACTTGGTTCTATACATCAGTTGTTGATTAGATGTTGAGATGTGGGTGGGGTTTAAACACACAATGTTTGGAGAAGTCGTGCATTTTAAATTGTAATTTTGTAAGGAAATGAGTACATCAAATCAAACTTACTATTGGCTTCCTCATTTGCATAAGAATTTTGGCAGTAGTGGCCTACGAAGAGTAGTCCCCTGCTTGCCTGTTGTACTTTAGAATTTAGTCACAACAATGTATCTTAGCCTTGTCTTTTAGTCGTTTTTCTTAGTTAAGTTGACAGAAGTTTAGAAAATATTTCCAGCATTTAGTACACTACCATATAACTCAAAGCCAACAGATATGGACTATAAGACAAATCTCCAAATTAGATTTAATGGGTTCTTTATACAATAATTGTTTTTCCTGAGAAAACAGATCAATTCATGAACTGACAGACAGACAGCGCTTGAGAGAGAGCAGCTGACACTTCTCACTAACAAGTATGAACTCTAAAGTTATGTGAGAGAGCAATTTAGTACATTTAATAGGTCATTCAAATAGTTATTGTTACATATAAATTAGCATTTCATGAAGCTCTGCTTCCTCTCTCTGGGTGCAGATGCGATTAGAGCTGCTATGAGTTAATTACACATGTCATGTGTGAAGGCAGGGATCCTCGCCTCTCTTTCGTGTCACTTTCATTCCCTCGCTCTCACTCTGAGAGAGACAGACAGACAGACAGACAGACAGACAGGAGACGAGCCCAGAGTCCTGCGTGTCTGTAAATATAAATACACTTGCCATTACAACATGAGGAGCTCTACAGCAAATGCACACTGATGAATTAACATTGTCATTGTACTTTAAAAATTAAAAAGTCTCCTGAACATGAAAAAGAGGTCCTGCCAAAACATCTCCAGTTCATATTTCACCCACAAAACAAAGAAAATATTATTTTGCTTAAAGAAAACCATTAGGTTTACTTCTTTTGATTTTTGGGGTGAAATGCGTTTTGCTGAGACTGAGGTGTTTTGAGTCTTCGCTGCCTGAGAAAGTCAGTGTCCGGTGAAGCCTGCAGACCCGCACCTCTGCCCTCCCTCAGAGTCCTCCAGACAAATCAACCTGATTACACTAATTAATGAGACACATCTACTGAAACTCCCACAGGCCTGATGAGGAACGGCCTAACTGCTGGATATGACACACACACACACACACACACATACACACAGCAGAAACAAGTTTGACCTCTGATTTAAATGTAATCTGTTTCACTCAGGACTGAGAGAGAGAGATACAGTGACAGAAAAACACAAAGCAAAGGAAAAAGGCCAAAGACAGGAGAAAAAAAACAAAAAAAAAACAATTAATGATGAAGCCCATTCCTGAAAAAAAAAAGAGGAAGACTAAATTGAACAAATGTATGTGTGAATGAATGAATGAATTAATTAATTAATTTACTTAATTAATTAATTATTTATTTATTTGGTTGTTTGTAATAATAAGGTTATCTGTATGTTAGCAATATATAGTACATACATGAAAATAACTCACTGAGTATTATATGACAATATAAATATTCATATATGCATACAAAATTATGCACAGTAATCCAGACATACGGCAGTAATGTGCCGCTACATCTGCACCCAACCACCCTCAACGTCAGGTGCCAAAAATAAAGATTAGCAACATGTGTGCGGTGTAAAGTTTGTTCAGGGACCATGTTCTTCTGCTGCTGCTGGTGAACAAGATGAATAGAGTCTCAGAGTACCTTTGACATTGATACATTAGGAAATTCAAAAGCAAGGCTACAACACAAGTACATTTATACTATAGTTGTGTCCAGCTTACTTTAGCCACACAAACAACACACACTCCACAGAGGACCGGAGAATAAAGCCAAAATCTGATTATACCAGACTACTTGACTCTTTATGGCTTGTACTTGATTCAGTTCGAACTAAATGAAATTGTGGTTTTCAAAATTTTTAGTCCATTTTTGTTATCTGAGCTCATTTATCTACTAGAGTAAACACAACAGGTGCATTACTATGACATCCCATAATCTCAAGCATGTGCTTCCACGGTGTCTGGGAAAAACTGTAAAATCTTAGTGAATTAATTTACTGTTGTACCTTGCAGGCCCGTAGCCAGAGGTCACCAGTAAATCACCAGACACCAGACTTTGGTAAATTTTTCATGTTCAGAAATAAAATTTGTTCTCTGAAT
The DNA here is from genome assembly GCA_039654775.1 of Spinibarbus caldwelli. Classification (NCBI taxonomy): domain Eukaryota; kingdom Metazoa; phylum Chordata; class Actinopteri; order Cypriniformes; family Cyprinidae; genus Spinibarbus; species Spinibarbus caldwelli. The sequence goes on from CM077244.1 coordinate 30,198,343, forward strand.
GACTAATTTTCTGTTTAAAACTCCTCATATGAATGTCTGAATGTATAAGTAAGTTTAGAAAGTTTGCAAGAAAGTTTAGCATCCGTGTTATGAAAATGATCGCTGCGAGATGCTGCCGGAGTGAACGAGGCTTGAGAGAGTTGTGAGTGAGCGAGTGTTGCCAGATCCAGCTATTATAACCGTTTTTGAACTTATCCTCTCCATTTAATTTGGCACTTTATAAAGTTAATCAAGTGGGACGTTGCAGTTTAGGGTCAGTGATATCTTTATCTTATCTTATTAGCAAAGATTTGAAATCATTTTGGCTTATTTTTATTTGATTTTATAGCAATATCTGGCAACACTGCATCGCCGGCACATAAATGCAAAAATATCATATTATCTGTCAGAAACGTTATCAATGTTGTCAAAAACAGTAGCATTTAACACTAGTACACTGATCTGTAGAACAAGTAGGTTACAGAATGAAATGAAATAGCCTACGCAAACACTAGCCACGAAGACGTCTATGCTAATTCATTAATTACATTTTCAGATTCTTGCTATAAACATTCATATATGAATGTTTTAGAATGACTTTGTGAAAATTTATGAGCACTAGACAAAGTTATCATCTACACTCTAAAAAATGCTGGGTTGTTTCAACCCAATTTTGGGTCAAATATGGACTAACCCAGCTGTTGGGTTCAATTTTTACATTGAAGTTTTTAACCCAAAAGTTGAGTTAGTCCATATTTGACCCAAAATTGGGTTAAAACAACCCAGCATTTTTTAGAGTGTATATAGCAATGATTATTAATGAAAACTATAACAGTAATATATATTGTTGCATGATTAATAAACAAGAGACTAAATTATCCACGCCTAACCTATAGTAAAATATTAACAAATTTTGATGCATATAATGTCTTTCATAAACATCTACAGTACGTGTCTGTCTCTTTTAAAGTGTTTAGTGTATTTAATGAGTTGTATATGTAGGTGTTCGTGACGTGGGGTTTGGGTCCTGTTTCTTGTTCACTGTTTCCATGTCTTTTATTTTGTAGTTTGTCCACAGTCATGTTCTGTCATGTTATGTTCTGATTGGTTCTTTGGTTCGTGTGTCCTCATTGGTTCTCTTAGTCATGTGTCTTGTCTCTCATTGGTTGGTTTATGTCATGTGACCCTTATTGTTTGCTATAAGTAGCTCTCATGTTGCTATTGTCTCTTGTTGAGTACTGAATGTATGTAACCCTGATATCGGTGAGTGTTTAAGTCAAGCCTGTTCATGCCAAGTCAAATCAAGTCTTTGTTTTGTATTTGTTTGGATTTCGGGTCCGGCTTTGTTTTAATAAACTGCACTTGGGTTCTTCAACTTGCCGTTCAGTGAACTGCTCATTACAGGGTTATAATAGCACAATTCTTAACCTCACCACAGACGTGACTAAATTTCAAACCCTGGCTATGTCCATGGTACCTTGAACAGTGATTTCATAAGAATCCACACAGCTTCACACTTGAGTTGTCTCAGGTGCATTTTAGTACTAAAAATGTTACTTCATCACATTTAATAACTGACTAAAGAGGAAGAAAAGAGAGTCCGCTCACCTGCACATTTGGTCCTGCTGACCAGCGGGGGTCCAGGCGGGCCAGTTCCTCCCTCTCCGGGCCGGGTGAGGAGGACACTGATGCGATATTCTGTGTCTGGCTCCAGGTGCCAGACTTTATACGTCAGTGAGTTGACTCCGTGAGTTTCGGACCAGGGTGAGTGGCTGGCCCGGTAAACGATCTCTCTGCGGATCACCGGCCCGTCACCCACTATAGAGTTCGTGTTGAGCTGGATGATCAGGTAGGTGGGGCCAGAGCGCAGCAGCTGGGGTGGAGCTATCGGTGTGGGCGGGACTACAACAGAGTACAGGAAGAGATAGAAAAAGTGTTGAGTCAAAATGCATGTGGACAGGAATCACACTTTATTTATTTTATCTGGCTGATTAAAACAAAAATAACCCACAATGAAATGTTCAGATCATACTAAAATGATCAGGCATCTTGTTTAAAATAAACTTCAAGAGACTGTTTCTAATGTTGAGATTCTTCAGAAAGATCTGCAGAGCAGCTGGTGCTACATCTGACTGATTTATGCCAACAAATCTTCTGTGTTTAGGATTAATAATCTATTGCATTCTTTGACTAGATGAACCACGTTTCTGAACATCAAATGTGCATCCTTTGTGCTGTTTAGTTTCAATAAATATTCCTTTTGGACTGTGCTTACAGTATATTTTCGTTGTACATTGAACCTTTTTGTTATGAAATTCATATTTATGCAGGCAAAAGTCATAGTTAATAGTTAGTTGATAGTGAGAATAAAGTGTGACCAAAAAGATTGTTTGTCAACATAACATTTATGAACTGTAGAAATTAATTAACTGTATGAACATGCAACAATTTGCCACAACCTGACATTTATGAAAAATATTCTTGTCCACAGTCTCTTTTTTGTTGTTGTTGTTTGTTATCTAATATTTATTACAATCCATATTAAACAGACTTGATACAAAACAACTTTATAAGAAAAATAATTATGCAACTAAGCATTTGATTTAAATAAATTGTAGACAACTAAAATCAATTATGTGATTCTGAACAAATCCAGGGTATTTCCATTCATCTTTTGATTAATATGGCATTAATACTGCATGAAATGATCTCGGAGTGAAGGAAATTGGAATAAAATATAAAAATGCAGTGGAAGGTCAGGCAGAAGCAGCTTTAATGCATCAAAAGCATATTTCTCACTACATTTAATCGGTGGAGGTAACATGCTAATAAACTAAACAGACATTTTTTTTTTTTTTTTTTTACTAATAATTGACAGTGTCACATTCAAAGAAATTAAACGTGTATCCTGATTGCTCAGTCTTTCTAATCTCTCAATTTAAATTAATCATCATCTCTGTATGAGATGCTATCAGTAGAACAGTATGACTGTGAAACCTTGACTTTCAATATTGCAGTTAATCACAGTGCTGCATAAAAATCAAATATGAATCAAGCTAATGAAAGCACAGATGCAGATAAACATGCCTGAAGACAGTATCAATTTCCTTTCACAGGAAAATTATCTGCACATCACTCTTGCCTGCTCACAGTAGTCACAATTGGAAAGCTGCTGGTCCTATTTAACCCCACTGAGAAGCGGCTTATTATGAGCTGCACTTAACAGACCCTCTTTCTTTCTGTAGAGGTGGACGAGATGTTCCAGGACTTGACAAACCTGTTATGTGTTGCACAATTTAAGGTAGAACTGCAGGAACATCTTGGCTTGGCAAATTCAGAAAGTTTACAAAAATGATGCCAAATTGTGTGTGAAATCTAAAGCTGATCCTATATATCAGGCATATTTAAATGGTGGACCTCGGCTTGGTTCCAACCGAACCGCGAGACATAATGGCAACCACAGCACCATTTTACCATTTCTAAATAAAGTGAGCAGCGCTTCAAAACAATGGAGTAGTTCACACCACAAGCGCTCAGGGCACATTGGTCAACGTGTTGTTTTAATGGTGCTATATAAATTAATTTGACATTTGACATTGAAGACGCTAAAGTGGCATTAAGAGCTGCGGATGATACAGATATGTTAAAAACAGAAGCAGAAACACAGTGAGCCACAAAATAGCTCGATCCTCTTGCTAAAACACTGCAGAAAACAACAATGCTGCAAATATAGTTATTTCTGATTGCTGAAACCAGGTTTGTGACAGGAATTTTTTCATCTACATTCAGCATTATTAATCAGTATGTTACAGGGTTAGTTCACCCAAAAATGAAAATTAGCCCATGTTTTACTCACCCTCAAAGCATCCTAGGTGTATATGGCTTTCTTCTTTCAAATGAATTCTATCGGAGTTATATTAAAAATGATCCTTGCTCATCCAAGCTTTAGAATGGGAGTAGGTGGGTGTTTTTTCAACAGTTCAAAAGAAGTCAAATAAAATGCACGTATCCATAATAAAACGTGCCTCACACAGCTCCGGGGGTGAGTAAAGGCCTCTTGTAGTGAATCCGTGCGTTTTTGTGAGAAAAATATCCATATAAATATGCTGGGGTGTATCCATAATTATCTCACCCCATATCCATATTTATCTCATGCCAGCACTCTCTCCACCCTCAATACCACAACTGAGGTGAGACCCTTGAGCAAGGCACCGAACCCCCAACTGCTCCCCGGGCGCCGCAGCACTGGCTGCCCACTGCTCCAGGTGTATGTTCACTACTGTGTGTGTGCACTTGGATGGGTTAAATGCAGAGCACAAATTCCGAGTATGGGTCACCATACTTGGCCACACATCACTTCCCTTCCCTTTCCTTTAAAACAATATAAACACCTTTCTCTCACTTCTGCTGACTGTCGAACGTGTAAGACGTTCCGGCAGATAATGAAGGACATATGCGTAGCGTACGCGCCAGTGATTATGGACAAACGCGGAAGCGCGGAGGAGAGACAGTAAAACAAAACGCCGGTCACAAATTAGAAGCACAAAACGAGGATTGGTAAAGATAAATGTCAGAGGATTTCGATATAAGCCAAGAAGAGACTGGTTTTTCTTTGGTAAAGTAAGGAAACTGAGACTGGAGACTGGTTTTTCTTTGGTAAAGTAAACAAACTCGCGAGACTAGCATATCTCAGAGGTGTGTGCGCAACACATACGTATGGATTCGCATACAGGAAGCCTTAATTCATGCCCAGGAGCTGTGTGAGGCACGTTTTATTATGGATGCTTGTGCTTTATTTGATGTCTTTTGGACTGTTGAACAAAAACACCTGCCTACTGCCATTCTAAAGCTTGGAAGAGCAAGGATATTTTTTAATATAACTCCGATTGGATTCGTCTGAAAGAAGAAAGTCATATACACCTAGGATGCCTTGAGGGTGAGTAAAACATGGGCTAATTTTAATTTTTGGGTGAACTAACCCTTTAAGAGCATTTTAATTAGGGCCAGATTTACTAAAGACATGCAGTGAACAATTAGCGCTGAAAAGGCATGGACAGAGTTTTTGCGCCTGACCTTACTGAATATGCATTTGTAGGAGTTTCTCTTTCAGACGCAAAATTTATGGGGGAGAGTATTAAAATGAATCACACAATGGGATTTACTAACATTTGCACTCCTCAAATTACTGGTATTTGCACCATTATTTAACACCCCAAAAAGCATGTCTTAAAGCAGGTGGTAATTTGCGCTGCTCTTGGTAGTTGCTAGTCATTATGGAAATGATCTGGCTGCGTCTGTGTTCTTTAATGTGTGCATTGTCAGTAAATCACCCGCAGAATTTTCCCCTCCCATTGGTGGTTTTATGGAATTGCGATCTAACGCTAATTTGCCCTGTTTAGTAAATTTGGCCCATAATCATTAAAATTGGGAAAATTATTTGTAGATCACAAGAAAAGACAACATAAACTTTGAAATGACTAGTTAACTTTGTTTTCTGGTCATGATGAAAGTGTTTTGATTGTTTTTTTAAGCAAAATATAAAAATGGTCCTGACTTCAAGAGGAAAAATATTTTTCTGTCACATGGCCTTCTGCTTTACATATGTATCTAGAAGTAAAATAATAATAATAATAATAATAATAATAATAATAATAATAGCTTAATAAAACATCTGATCTTATATTTTAATATTTATATATAATTGGAATGAACTGATGATTATGTATTTATTTATTTATTTTTTAATAGGAAAAGTTTAATTAATTGGCTCTGGAAAAAAAAAATGAAATTGAATAGCCCTGCTATATATTATATATAAGCACTGCCATTCAAAAGATTGGGGTTGATTGATTGATTGATTGATTGATTGACTGACTGACTTATAAATGTATAACTTTATTTAGCAAGGGTGATTCAAACAAATCAAAAGCGGCCATAAATACATTTTAATGTTACAAAAAGTATATGTTGTTGAACTTTCTAGCTGTTTTTTATAACTGTGATAAAAACAATAAATGTTTCTTGAGCGTCAAATCAGCATATCAGAATGATTTCTGAAGGATCATGTGACAGGATGCTGAAAATTCAGCTTTTTGATCACAGGAATAAATTACATTTTAGAAAACAGTTATTCTAAATTGTAATAATATTTTGCAATATTAATGTTTATTGCATTTTTATAGAATAATATATGACTCTTTTGAACCAGTTCTTTGCTATAAAAAAAAAAAAACATAAATCAGTATAAATTTTATGAGTTATCAGTTTGAATCAGTGTAATGACTCACTCAGTGATGTATGTGTGAAGCTAATCATAATCTGCAGGAGAATTATGTGTTCATACGGTAAGTACGGTGTCATGCCAGTACATCTATTTTTGACAGACAGAAAATTGCCTGAATTAAGAAGTACAGCAAAGTTTCATGGGTCGCTCCTGTTGCTCTTTTATTCTTGTCTGTGTGACGCAAACACAGCACACTTCAGCAACTAATAACAGAAGTTAAAAAATAAACTGTAGCCAGTGTGAAGCACATAATTCACTCGCACAACAGCATTGATTACTCCTTTGTTTCGTGGACTTTCAGTAACATTACCTCAGCTCCAGGAGAAGTGTGACTCATTCACTCGTTCAATCACGCCACCATCACGAGAGCCACTTGTAGCGAGCGAAATCATTACCAGCGCCGTGACGAGGCAGCGTGTGGTCATTTGCATAACTGATTGCACCAGTAATTTGGTTATTTTCGGGTGAGATATGTCTGTGATTGGTGGATATGAGTGTAATCAGTCTGCTGGCTCTCTCGAGTGCTCTAGTAAGGGGGGTTACACCTCTCTCGGGTTTTTGGCTTTTGCTGAAGAGATCTCTTTTGGGGACGTGATGTTACAGTGAATCAGTGAGACATGCTCAGGTGCTCGTGTTTTGATTGAGAGTTCAGAGGATCAGAAGAATCCAGAACGTTCTGTGCTGTGAGAGAATAACCTGACAATAGCAAAGCATAATGACTGAAGTGTAATATAATTTGAAGTGTAATGGCTGGAATTTATGGTTCCTTATTCTATGGGAACCATCAGCTTAGACATAAGGGCCATCTGACACTGATTAAATATTTCATCTAAATCTGCCATCTTAAAGAGATAGTCTATCCAAAAAGGAACATTTTCTCATCATTTACAGAACTCATCCTCATGTTGTCCCAGATGTATATGACTTTCTTTCTTCAAATGAACACAAATCAAGATTTTTAGAAAATAATCAATTTTTGTGATTCCATATAATACAATGGGACCCATAAATCTAATGCTTCAAAATTATGCAAAATGAACACGAAGGTAATCCATACATGCCCAACTGATGAATCTTTTAAACTATAAATATGTGGGTTAATCAAGAGAGAAAGAAAGAAAGAAAGAAAGAAAGAAAGAAAGAAAGAAAGAAAGAACAACAACAACAATAATAATAATAATAATAATTATGTATGTATGTATGTATGTATGTATGTGTATATATATATATATATATATATATATATATATATATATATATATATATATATATATATATATATATATATATATAGTCAAGAGATAGTGTTTGGAGTTTGCAGTCAAAAGACATATAATTATTTCCTTAAAAATAATCGCACACCTTAAAACATGCACCAACCAATCAGAATTAAGCATTCGACAGCCTGCAGTATAGACTTATTTAACAAGCATTAAAGGTGGGGTAAGCGATTTCTGGTAGACAATGTTTACATTTGAAATCATCAAAACAAACACGCTCCTACCCCAAAAGGGTCTCGCCCCTATTTTGATAGCTCCGCTCCACACATACGTACGGCAACAATTAGTTCTGTTGAACAAAGCAAAACCAATGTTACTCACCTATCGAGAAGAAACAAAGCAACCTCGGCGTCCGATCGCATGCCTTCCCGCTCTTTGAGTTCTCTCCACTGGACAGCTGACCCGATATTTACACAGGTCCTACTTCTTGCTTTATCGTAACACCGTGTCTACACCGGATGCAAGCGGCAAATCCCCGACAGTAAACTGCTTCCGCGTTCTATTTATGACATATTGACACAAATTTCAAATGATTTTCAACAGTCGCTTTGTCGCGTCCAGTGTAGACAGACCGCGAAAGGACAACTGTCACGTCCGGTGCAGACATAGTGTAAGCCTTCTTTTGTTCCGTAGACATTTTCCTCTTTTGTTTTTTTATCATCCATCTCTATCTTTCTGTCATCGCTCGGCAAATGTCCGTCCTGTGCACTGAGCACTCTCTCCTCTGCATCATGAGTAGACACGCCCCTTACTGCTGATTGGCTACAAGTTTGTTTTGGTACTCGGCCCGACTTGTTTTCTAAAGCGTTTTTGAAAAACTGTATACCCCACCTTTGAGTTATTTACAAAAGCACACTTGCAAATAAATAAACCTAGGATATAGTTGAAAGAAACACTGGTCATACCTCTGACGATTAGTTCAGCAAAGTTCGACACTGCGGCTCCATATGTTGACTGAGTGATGCATCGGTAGAGATCCTGCTCTCCACGCTGGGCTCCGCCCACCTGGAACCACGCAACCAATCGGCGCTCGCCGACTGATGACGTCACTGAGTACGGCGACATCAGAACACCGTTACGCCTCTGAAACAGAGAGAAGGGTACATGACGCATAAGCAAAAACACATAAAATGGAAATGCAAATCAGTGCTTTGACATGATCAGCGATGTACATGCCATGAACACATTTATATCAGGCATTTGTAAACATTTCCAAAATCAGCATTAGGGTAACATTAATTACGACACAACACCAACACAAGCATTTCCTCCAGATCTGCATGACAACAACATTTCTATGAAACATTCTCCACATAAACATTCATGATTATTTTAGATATAATAACCCCACAAATCTCTCACACTGAAAGTAAGCCAAACTCAGTTCTGCAAGAGCTCGGAAAAGTCCAGATTTATCAGGTAAACGAATGTGCCCTTCATGTGAGGTGGGAAACAGCGTAATTACAAGTGCAGTGCACATGAATGACTGAGCACAGTTCTGTTTATGAGTGTGAAACTCTGAATTCTAGTAGATACATGAGTTGTGATGTTGGAAGAGGTGAGACGATTTGAAATTCAATTATAGGTAACATTATTCGATATGGTCAGACTTTTTTAAGGTCCAATTCCTACTATTAACTAACTAAAAGTTACGACTTTTCCCTCAATAAACTCCTAATTTGCTGCTTATTAATAGTTAGTAAGGTAGTTGTTAAGTTTAGGTATTGGGTGGATTAAGAGATCTAAAATATGCTAATTTGAGACATTAATATGTACTAATAAACAGCTAATATGCTAGTAATATGCATGTTAATAAGCAGTTAATTGTGAATTGTGTTTCCTAATCTAAAGTGTTACCGTACACTGAAAAAAATTATACTATTTTTTTTTTTAAGGTAAGCGGTTGCAAACTATTTATTTTAGCTACATTTTTATATATATATATATATATATATATATATATATATGTTGAAAGTTAGTCAACTAAATTTGTTTATTTAAATATAGCTAGAATAAATTGATTGCAATCACTTACCTAAAAAAAAGAAAGAGAAGAAAAAAAGAAGTAAATTCAATTAATCTTTTTTTTTTTTTTTTTCTCACAGTGTAGGCTATTTAAGACAAACATCACTATCATTTACAGTATATTGATTGTTTTAAGGGTTTTATCACTTATTTATGTTATTTAATGGTGTATAAAGAGCACAACAAAACTCAAAGCTCTTATAAAGAACTGGGATACACTGCTTATGCGTTTGGCTGTAATGATGACAGCCAGAGCGGTGATTTCCTGCATTGTTCAAACCCAGCTTCTCTGAATAGCCTATATATCATAAGGTGTCCAGTGGAGCGAACTAGCGCTGTATGCAGAATGTGAGATGCAGGGCGCTCAGAAAGACAAGGAACACACAGTCCCTTCATTCCTCTACCACACACACACACACACACACACACCCTCCAGGTGTTTGGATAAAGCAACGGCTCACACAGGAAGTGATCTCAAAGATTTCAGAGCACATGAAAGAAAGAGCCTGCCATTCAAAAAGGAGAAAAGAAGAAACTGCACTTTAAGGAATTGTTCACCCTACATTTTGGCATTATTTATTTCCATTATGTCATCTTTAACCTGTGTGACTTTCTTTCTTCCATCCATTAAGACACAAGAACACAGAGGCTGTTGAGTTTCAATGAAATGACACAAAAACATTTTTAAAGTATCATACACTATAAGAAGTCCACTGTAAAAATTATTTTTTCTGAAGTTGTAAGACAAATGGTGTGGTGTACTTTTTACAAGAAAATACTTTTTCAGTCTTTCTATTTCTAAAATTTAATTCAGTGTGTTTTTGCTGTTTCTTTGTGACTCTTTGACTATCAATTTCTGAATGAAAATTGTTTCAAAGTAAATGCTTTTGTAGCAACTTCTTGAATTCGATCTGTTTCTCAAACAAAGCCACTGAACTGTTTTGCTTCAAAGTGTTATTTTAGTAATATTTATATAATATTGTATAGTATTTAATAATATTTTGAATTAGCTTTTATTTTTGTATTTTGTTATTATCATCATCATTATCATTATTATTATTGTATTTAGCTTGTTTCAGTTGTATTTTAGTCATTTAGTATTCAACCTTTCTTTCAGTTAATTGCCAAAACAACATTTCAAATTTTGATTTAAGTTATTGAATGTTTATTTTGTTTCAGCTTTATTTCAATGAAGAAAACACATTTAAAATTGAATTCATCAATTATTAACAAGCATTACTGAAACATATTCAAATAGCTACACATGTAAGATAACATGCTTGTAACAGTTTACTAATGAACCTATTGAACACTGCATAATGATTAACAGATTGTTAGTTAACTTAAATCAAAATAGTTACACATGTAATTAAACTTCCATTTCATATGATTATGCACATATAGCATCATTTAGCTGGTTTAACCTTAGTCTTGTTTCAGCAATAATATTGTTGTAGAACAAGGTTGGAAACGTATTTGATTGTTTTGTCAAACTGCAATTCTGGAATCTGGAAAAAATGATAATTTTTTAATACTGTACTTTATAATAAATCTGTAATTGTGTAAAACGCAAAGCGTTTCTCTTAAGACGAGCTGTTCTTGTTGCTGTTATGTGTTGAAGTTGCTGTTTTCATGTTTTTAGCAAGAATATAAACACCCTTAAAGGGATACTCCACCCCAAAATTAAAAGTAAATTACACTGCGTACGCAGCGTACGCACAATAGCGTATGCACAATAGCGTACGCACTTTGCATCCATCGGATGCTCTCCAAAATGGTGCTATGCTGACACAGAGAGACCGAGAGGAGACGAATTGTTGAATAAATGTTATTTTTATTTTCTTTGCATACAAAAAGTATTCTCATCTCTTCATAAAATTCAGATTGAACCATTGATGGCAGATGGACTATTTTGATGATGTTTTTTTATACTTTTCTGTGCCTTGACAGTGTAATTTACTTGGCAGTCAATGGGACAGTCACAAGCCTCCCGGTTTTCATCTAAAATATCTTAAATTGTGTTCCGAAGATGAACGAAGCTTTTACGGGTTTGGAACAACATGGGGGTAAGTGATTAATGACAAAATTTTCATTTTGGGGTGGAGTATCCCTTTAACTAATCACCCTTTATCACCTTTACAGACTGTGGTTATGAGTGAACAATGTGTGAAGTGCTTAAAATAATTGGCAACACTTTAGTATAGGGACCAATTCTCACTATTAACTTGTTTCTTATTAACATGCACATTAATAACATATTGGCTGTTTATTGGTACTTATAAAGCACATATTCTGCATGACCATATTCTAAATCCCTAATCCTACCCAATACCTAAACTTAACAACTTTACTATTAATAAGCAGCAAATTAGGACTTTGAGGCAAAAGTCATAGTTAATGGTTTGTCAATAGTGAGAACTGGACCTTAAAACAAAGTGTGACCAAATAATTAATATTTGTTTTATATTATTTGTAAATATAAAAAAGTGCATTAGATGACATATGGGTATTTGAATACAGCTAGTTGGGGAAAAATATAAAATAATAATAATACTATTAATACTACTACTACTACTACTACTACTACTACTACTACTACTACTACTACTACTACTACTAATAATAATAATAATAATAATAATAATAATAATAATGGAATAAATAATTAACGGAATGTAAGTTATTATAAAGTGTTTCCGAAAACAAATTTAATATATTTAGTTTTAGTTTTAGTTAACAAGAAAAACACTAGCATGGAAGACTAGTAATACTCTGCACACAGTTTTACAGTTTATGGTGGTTTTTTTTTGTTTTTTTTTGGAGCTGGACAATCCCTGGTCACCATCTGCTTTCATTATAATGCAAAGAGCCGCAGGAAGACTGCATCATATCTCCTTTTGTATTCTACAAAATCAAGACAGTCAGGTTGGGAACAACATGTGGGTGAGCAAATGACAGGATTTACATTTATTTGGAAAAATATTCCTAAACCTCACATAGTTTAAAACATCTAACAGCACATCATCCTCTGGCGCCTGAAAGAGCACCTTCTACAGCCTTCATCTTTTCTGAATTGCTTTGAAGCATTCATTCATGATGCTGGCAAACGGAAGAGAAAATAAACACAAGACTGAAATGGCTGGCAATTGCACAAATGATGTAAATATCAGCATATTGCGGCTCACTGCTCTGTGCCTTATGGCCATGCCACAGCACACCAATAAATAATACACATCAATTAAACTGGGATGCAAACAGCACACATTCTGAACTATTCCCCTCCGCCTGAGAAGCCAGCGCTTCTTCTTGTGAACTTGTGATGCACACAGACTGATTTGTTTGTAGTGCTTAAACCGCAGTGAGAACACAGCCGAGAGACTCTCAGTCCAAGGAGGATCCGCTCAAAGCCAAAACACGATCAAAACACAAGCTGCAATTAAAGCATCTGCAGGGCCAGCGCTCGACAGGAGACCTGGGGTCAGATCTCTGGACGGGGACCGTAACAAGATGTTTTCATCACAGGCCAAACCATATTTAGAGCTAAATGGCTGAAATTTTAACAGTTTATTCTGTTACATACAGATAATCTTCAGTGCAGCTCTCTTATCTCACTCTCATTTCAGTGTTTGTGAATTGGTGTTTTGTGTTTGGTAATGACACGGACGTCAGACATTTCAAACCTGGCACTACACTGCGCTATTCTGCACTGAATGTGAATATTTTCTGATAGAGCTTGAGCTGTGGTCTTTATGAACTATCGTATGAAAAAAAAACCAACAAAAAAAAAAATCCTCTTGAAAAATTCTTCAAAACGTATTTTTTTTGTGTGTGTCACATATGACCAAAAGAAAGTCATGAAGATGTGATAGAACATGAGAGCGAGTAGGAAGTAAGTTGTGTTGTCTCAAATTGGACTTTTATGTACACTGGAAAAAACTGATTCATTGAATTTACAAAATTTTTAAGGTAAGTGGATGCAATGAATTTATTTTAGCTACATTTAAATAAACAAATTTTGTTGAAAGTTAGTAAACTAAATTTGTTTATTTAAATGTAGCTAAAATAAATTGATCGCAACCACTTACCTTAAAAATATTTTTAGTAAATTCAATTAATCTTTTTTTTTTTTTTTCAGTGTAGGTAATCTGTTTCCTGTTTCCTGTCCTGGTTGCCATGTTTGTAGTCCTTGTAGTTTTCATGTTAATTAGTACTGATTGTTCCTGAAGTGTCTTGTTAGCCTGTTAGCCCCGTGTGTAAACAGCCCTTGTGTTTCTCATGCGTGTCTTTGTCAGCGTTTTTTTTTTTTTTTTTTTTTTTTTAATTTGTATTTATTTATTTTTTTTTTATATATATAAAATAAAAAAGCTCACAATGAACGATTACACTTCATTTTGGGAGTTAATCTGACCCAAGATCCAAGCAACATTAGACCTAACTAACCTACCTAACTAAAAAAATAAAAATTAAAAAATGAAAAAAAAAAAAAAAACCACTGACATATTTTTGAAGACACATATTATTTTGTGGTAAACAGAAAAAAGAAAGCCATGTGGGTTTGGAATGCATTTTTTAACCATATAAAAGTTTCTCCATTGTAACTGCAGTTAGTAAGGTAGGTTTGTTATGCAGGAATACTTGCAATAACTGCAGTGTAAAGTGCAAGTTAAATGTGTCTATGCAAAACCCTGTAACAGCCTTATTAGGTATAATTTAAATGCATATGCCGGTCGTTAGTGATAACTGATATAAGGGAAGATCAGTGTGAATTATTTGGCCTGTGGTGAGGATTTGAAGAAGACATTAACTGCATTAATTAAAGGCCGTGTCTCATGTGGTACTGTGTGTGTGTGTGTGTGTGTGTGTGTGTGTGTGTGTGTGTCTACACGTGAATGTGCTAACCAGTTTGCAAAAGGAGACCAGAGGAACAATTCAAATGAGAGAATTGTAATTTCAACAGGATTTTATGTTCTTTGTATGTGCTGGCTTGTGTAAAATAGCATGTTGTCTGTGAAAAAGAGCTTTTGCACCAGACTGGCACACTCTAGACACAGGTTAAGTCAAAGAAAAAAACAGTTTTGGCCTAATTCTAGCAAAGAATTCCATAATTCCAAAGTCAATTCCATAATGGGCTACAATGAGAGAATAAACATAATCCAAGATAGCAGATCAAGAGAAAAGATTATTAAAATATACTTGTACTCATACACGTGAGCTGCGTATTTCGAGTATTTAGATTATTTTCATTCGCTGGACTCCATGTTGATTAGGACGCAGCCGTAGGCAGTATATACACTAGCAAAGAGGTTAACTAGGTTCAGCTCACGAGGAACAGAGCTAGTCTCATCCTCTGTCTTGAAAGAGATTTTCAAATTGGATTTACATACAAAAAGAATCAGCGCATGAAAAGAAAGGAAAAGAAAAAAGGAATAGAAAAACACAAAGGTCGTTGTAACTAAAGCCTGGGGACTCGCATCCAATGCTAAAAACCTCAGCAACTTCAGTCGCCCAGAAAGTGTTTCTGATGTTAAGCTTTGAGAATGATATGAAGAGAGGATCCAGTCAATGATGGAGCCAGAGCTCAGTGATAGTTCAAGAGAGAGAGATTATACGCTGGGGAAAAGAGTTTCAGTGCAGAGAAAACTGCCATTGAAACAATATGTGAGGGTGGATGTTGAAGGTAAGTATGAATCAGCTGATAGTTCATTGAAGAGCTCTTCATGTATTTGCCATGCATCACACAAATCTTTTATTGTAAGTAAAGCCGTAAGTCTCTCTTATTCCAAATGTGTGCTATTTTAGATTAATAAGAATCTTCAAAGACATCAGATTTTTTGAAAATTGGATTTTTGTGGATTTTAGTCCATGTGTGATACACTTTGAGATCTATATGCTAGAGGATTCATAAAAGTCTGCAAAATCAACTTTATAGTAGCACTATAGGTATTTTTTTTTTTCTGTCTAGTCAAATACTCTATAAAATAAAAATGTGGGAATAGAATCAAGTTTGGGACCAAATATTGATTCTGGAGAAATTATATTCTCGTATATTACACTGTAAAGCCTACTGTCTCACTGCTGTACTGTAGTTTTGCTTTGCTAAACAATTACTTTCTGATTGATATTTCACACGTTTTAGCAAGTAAAAGGTCTTTTAGAGTAATTGTACAAATGTCCACCTTCAGCTTGTGCTTCACGTGCTGTTTTGCCGTGAAACCTTGATTTTCAGAAAATAAAGACCTCACCTGGTTTTTGGGGGACGATTATTTGTTCATTTCTCAATCATCCTTATATTGCATTGCTTTATATGTTTTATCATATATTATTTATATGATTTTTTTTTTCTCTTATTAAATATGAGCTCTATATTTTTACTATATATCATACTACAGGAGCAGCAAAAGCCTGATCTATCAAATATGACACTCAACACATATGCCAGTGTTTTGTCTAAAGGCTCCGTTCCACACAAACATAAGGTATCCAATATTCCCAGGTATTAATAATATTTAATAAATAATACCAAGCAATATTGTTTGATCGTCTTATAACAGCTGAATAGCTATTAAGACTGAATATTCTGAACTCATCAAATTATACATAACGAGTCAGTGACATTTGTTTGCCTTACAAAATTTTAAAGCATGTCATTTCTGTTAAAATGTTATTTTTTATGCTGTAAGAGAGAAAATACAACATTATTGGTATTATTAATTAAAATAGGTATTATGCAACTGAACAGACTATGACCAAGTTGTGGTAGTGATGTGTGATTTTAATTGCTGGATATGATCACAGTCAAAATCATGTTTGTGTGGGTCTGTCTGTGGTTGGGGGCGATTCAGACAATTAATGTGCTTAAAATGATCTACTTATCATGCTATGCTAATTTTATGTTACCTAATGGTTTATCTAAACTATTTAATAGTTCTCACTCAAAATAACACAGCACTTGATCCTCTATTGCTATATTCACGGAAAGGGTTGCTCATACTGTTAATCATACAACTACAAAGAACTTCTTTAAGTGTACAACTTTGAAAAAGAAATTTGAATAAAAAAAAAAAAATACACTGTGTACCTTTAACACCAAACAACTAGTGTCATGCACTGCTTCTGGACAAGGACTGAATGTGTGGATGTTCAATTTGCTGTAGCTCGCTTTAATACTGGACTGTTCCAACACAACTCAGTTCAAACTTGTGTGACCTTTCCAGAGTAATACAATTACACTGAGCAACAGCAATGAGAGAGTGAAAGGGTTGTAAGACAAGAACACAAAAACTGAAAGAGAGCAGAGATCCATCACTGAGAGCTTACGCTGGGACCGGCCTGATGGGGGCGCTCACACAGGAGCCTAACTTTACATGACCAAAGACACTATTAAGTGCATGTGTGCATAGCTCAAGAATTTAGAAATGTCCCATAGAGGTGCCACACTGAATATGAAATTAATTTCTTGTGCTTTTGGCATCACAAATCATTTGTCACTGGAGGTAGACTGCGCATATTTTTGTGATGTCATCAGCCAATCATCATAGTCATTAAGTCATTTTGGCTTTTGGTTATTGGCTGAAAACGTTCTGCAGTCCATGAGCAAATATTTCAAACTATTACTAGCAGGCTCCTGCACCAGCCAAGCAACTGCCACTGAATTAAATGGAAATGTAAAAGCATAGCTCTCTCTTATAGACCAATTAGTTCCTCCATAAATCATAAACTGGATGTGAAAAAGGAATACTACATGAAATTCCTCAAGAAAATTCTGTGTGGTGAGTTGAAAGTGAACTCTGCTTTCAGTGATACATAAAAATGTAGAATAACAAAGTAGAGACACACTGTCACTGCATTTATTTGTGACACATTTTAAGTACATTTCCATGTTATCATAAATATTCCTGCTGACTTCATTATGTTTTCAAAGGAAAGTTAATACTTCCACTATATTTCCCTAGACGTTTATTTTATTTTTGTGACTGCAAACCGCAGAAGATAGTAAAGCTGTACTGATGATAGTTGTGATCTTTGTCATAAAGAGAAAAGTTTTATTATTATTTTTAAGCAATTCTGTGTTGAGTAAGAAAAAGACATAAAATAATATTTTTAGCAATATGTTTTTTTCTTTTTCTTTTTTCTTTAATTCAGGTGTATTGCCCTAAAAAGAGCAAATATTCCATAGCAAAAGTAACTTTTTCTAAAGAGTGTTTAGATATTTTATTAAAAGAAAAGTGTATTTTAGCAATCTTGGGTTTAGCTTTGGTGAAGTTGTCTACAGCATAAATAAATAAATAAAACTCATTATAATAATATTTTGCCAAAATACTCCTAAAGGCAATTCAAAGTGTACTACCTTTAATAAGGATGTTTAAATATTTAATTAAAACAAGGCTAAATATTTTTTGTAGCCTACATTTTTACTTGACTCAACTGACTTGTGTATATTTTATTCAACACTGCACATAATGTAGAGATAAATGGCATTTAATAATAAAATCATTCCAACTATCCCCTATACATCAAATAGGACTGGGAAGTGCAATTGCCATTGCTTAATTAAAAAGGAAGTGCACTGAATTTTAATGAGTATTTTTTTCCTGAAGGTCACATGTTTCCGACTTCCAGCAGTTTAACATCCCAAATATAGTATGTCTAAGCTTGCTGCTTCATTAAGCAATATCTGCTTATTCAAATTCACATTCCCTCACACACACACTCACTCACAAACACACACACACACACACACACACACACACACACTCTCACCTCCATCAGGAAGGGGTCAGTCTTGGTGGAGCGTCCGGTCGCCACACACTGAAAAGTGGCGTTCTGTCCTGCATTCACCTCCACATCCCCGAGTCTGGAGAAATGAGGCACTTTATCTGTGCAAAAAGAGAAGAAACTATTATTATTATTAATGTTACTCTATTAAAACTGTAATCAAGTTAATTGCATGACATGCTGGTAAATTAATCAAATGAATTTACAGTTAATTCTAAATCAGTATTTGTTGGAAATATACCAATAAAGGTAATTCAAAGATATTACATTAGTACTTTTACTTAATACACTAATAAGCAATAATACGCTAACAAGTAAGTACAATGGTGACCCCATGGTGAGTGATAAAAATGTGTTCCATTGCTGGAAATGTAAAAGTCAGTTCATCCAGAAATCAGGGTGCAAATATAACAGTTCAGTGCAAAATATGTTTGCCAACTATTAAAATGCTATCAACATTGAAGGTTTCCATGCCTAACCAGAAGAAGCATCTGCAGGTATGTAACTTAGCGTACAGTTAATTATAAGCAGTCTTTAAATAAAGTAGGAAAGGCATTGCCTACTCCCGCCTGCCACAACAGCTACTGAGGTTTATTCAAGACGTATTTTAGCTCTGTATTGCTTGGTGCATGTCCAGTAGTTTATTTAACGATGTTAATCTCCATTCACAACAAATTAGCTAGTCTGCTAGCTAGCTAAAAACATCTTTACCAGCCTCACTTCTATTTATGAACCCTTCGAACAGAAAATACATGGCTAATGTTCTTCCTCCTTGGATAAGGTTGGTAACCATG
This sequence comes from Spinibarbus caldwelli, assembly GCA_039654775.1. NCBI lineage: Eukaryota > Metazoa > Chordata > Actinopteri > Cypriniformes > Cyprinidae > Spinibarbus > Spinibarbus caldwelli. The sequence goes on from CM077244.1 coordinate 30,217,479, forward strand.
TCAGGTACAGTTATTTCAGTACTGTAACATAACCCACATTAATGACTCACGAGGTCAACGAGTTGTGAAATTCAGGGCACCAACAGACTCCCCTGGCCAAAGCAACTCAGGGTACTACTATAAACTTAACCCTGCCTGGTTTAAATGATTGAAAATAATTAACAGTTGAAAGCATTCATTAGAAATGTAGAAAAGTAATTCAAATGTAAAAAAAAAAAAAAAAAAAGTTACCTTACTTTAATAAAGTAATTAAAATAGTTAACTACTTATTACATTTTAAACAGGGTAACTTGTAATCTGTAACCTTACCAAATGTGTGTGTGTGCGTGTGTGTGAGAGAGTGTATAGAAAATTACATAGTAATCATTCATAATACAGTATGTACCATAGTGAGTCTGATCTCATGACGTACCTGTGGGAACTTACTTGCAAGACGCAAAATATGTAGTGCCATTTAGCCTACTTTTCGTGACATATTTGATGTGAAATGTCCACTGAGTCGTGCTAAAAGAGTGTTCTTCCCCCCAACCCCACCCCCGGTACAGATGAATGTACATATGGTACGTTTTATGTGACATTGTTTTTTTTTTTTTTGTTTTTTTACGTTTCACCACACTTCTGACTTGAAATGTCTGTTGAGTGGCACTATAACCCTAATGCTCCGTGACGTTTTAAAATAACATACAGTATATATATATATATATATATATATATATATATATATATATATATATAATATTGAAATAGTGTTAATTTCATCAGTTATTTTAATTTTAGTCTTAGACTTAGTCCCGTGTTAAAATGTCCTTGTTAGTTGTTTTATTTTTTTTATTTATTTATTTATTTATTTTTTTTATCATATTTAGTCAACCTTATCCTATTTAGTTTGTCAAGTTTTAGTCAACTAAAAGTCTCAATTTTAGTCACGTTTTAGTCCAAGAAAACCTGAAGTATTTTGGTCTAGTTTTAGTCAACAAAAACTTGACATTTTAGCAATAAGATTATTATTAATTAACTGTACAGTATTAATTTTGGCAGCCAATTTTAATTGACGTTGTCTTACTCAAATGTACATTTTAGTTATCATATTTAGACAACTTTGTCCTGTTTTTGTTTAGTCAAGTTTAAGTCAATAAAATGTATGAGCATTTTAGTCAGGTTTTAGTCTATGAAATCTTGGTCACATTTTCATCATTCTGTATAATGGTTAAATTGATAAAAAAAAAAAATAAATAAATAAATAAATAAATAAATAAAATAAAACATGCTCAAAATTATAATCGTAATGAGTGTTGTCATTTGAGAATACTTTTGCATTTCAGGTATCGCACTAGCTTTTACCAGTAAGCACAAATCATTAGAATGTGGACACATGCATGGTGTATTTTACCTCATCTAGTACTGAAAAAAAAGTACTGATTTATTACAGGCTTTTTATTATATAAATTAATACCAAAGACTTATGCAATCTCTCTTTCTACATTATGAAATCAGCTAAAACAAACGAATATTATAACTCTGAAATTCCTAGTAATTCCACTAATTCCAAATTAAAACATCAGCGGTTGAGTAAGTGCATTTACTCAGCAATCACAATCGCAAGCAATACAGTCGAGATCTCATGACAGAACACACACTGATTGAGTGACACTTTCAGTTAGATCGCTAAACTCCAGCTTGTTTGTCGGTGTTTTCATATCATCGGCGGCGGCGCTTCCGCAATGAGGAGCGAGCGTGTGCGCTTGGTTTCCAGATTGCTTAAAATAAGCAAACCACCGGACAGAAATTCATCCATGTAACAGCGAAGCTCTGATTCGGGGATTTGAAGTCATATTATCTGGCAAGCGCTCATGAAAGCTCGCTTAGTAGAGGCGTGTAGAGCAGTCTGCAATAACAGATAATTATTTTATTTATTTATTTATTTATTTATTTTATAAACTTTAGTCTCATCTTATTTCGTCGACAAAATTGCATGTTAATATAGTCATTGTTATCGTTTATCGACTTTATTATCGTCTCATCTTAGTCATAGGAAAAAAGCTGGTCAACAAACATTTTTCGTCATAGTCTTCGTTAACGAAATTAACACTACATTGAAACTGGTGAAACTGGAGCATCCCGGATCATCAATACTCAGCATATAGTTTTCAGAATGGCACTGTTTGCTATACTGAAGACTGAAGTTCTGCGTGTTGGCAGGAACAAAGCTTTACTCCTCTGAGAATTGCTGCCATCATGTTTGTTTGGCACTAGACTGAATAGTCATCCTTAAAATCAATGTTATTTTACTCTTATATTCAATAGCATGGGATGCAGTGCAATCAATACACTCACATGGTATCACAGCAACAAAAATAGCAGTTAAATATGGAAGCATGTGTGTAGCAAAATTCAATTTGCAATGTAATATGCAAAATGGCAATGCAATATGAAAAATGGCAATTTATTTCTGTATTTTCCCATACATGTATGCAACATTTAATGCAAAATGAAAACGAAAATTCAATTATATAATTTAAATGTGCCGTGTTCTACACTAGTTTCAATATGCATATTAAAAACATATTTTAAAGCTTTATAAGTTGCAAAATGAAAATGTATTACCCAAATTGATAAGATATGTTTAACATGTCCAAGCAAAATCTATTGAGAAGTATTATGTGCATCAATCCGAGTGTAAACAGTGAGAGATGTTGAGGCAGGTGAAAAGTGTTTGGTTAACGGTGAATATTGACTTATCGTGTGTCCTGTTGCCGAGCCCCGCCTTGATGTAATGATTGACAGGTAGGGGTCGTGTTCGGCTCGGAATGCATTTTCAAATCCACAATGACTTAAACTATATTCATCGCAGGGTATTTAATGAAAATGCAATTGAAACGTCATATATGTAAGTGTCAATACATTTAAGAAAAATAAAAGACATTTAAATCACCATTTTGCTACAATTATCACGTCGTATCACGATGAAAATGCAATCCCAAGTGTCCTACTCCTAAATCTAAATGCATTTAGTAAAAACAGCATTTAAATGATAATTTTGCTACAGTTTTTGCTTGGACATGTTAAACATATCTAATCAATTTGGGTAATACATTTTCATTTTCATTTTGCAACTTATAAAGCTTTAAAATATGTTTTTAATTTGCATATTAAAACTAGTCTAGAAAATGGCAAATTTAAATTATATAATTGAATTTTCATTTTGCACTAAATGTTGCACATATGGTATGGGAAAATATAAATTTAAATACAGAAATACATTGCCATTTTACATACTGCATTGCCATTTTGCATATTACATTGCAAATTGAATTTTGCTACACATATGCTTCCATAGTTAAACCTCCTACATCTTGCGTCACATTATAAGTGAGCTATTAAACAGTCAATAAAACACCATACAGCTCCGACTTCGCGGCTCATTCAGGCAGAACAGAGATTTCATTGTATCCATTCACATCTGGCTTTTCTGATTGAGTTGCTGCCATAAGAAAGCCATCATTAAACCGTTTGAACTTCGCTTATTAGTGACACGTTGATGCAATTATAGATGAGAGCTGGAGGCTGCTGACGAGATGTACTGTTTGGAAACGAACAAAATGCCTTTCAAGAGGTAAAAGCTATAGAATTTGCTCTTTAGATGACGGTTTGAGAGCATTTCACTCATTCAATGCTTGGAGACTTTTCATTATTATGCTCTGAAAAATGTAGAAGACTTATTGCAATCGAACTTTTACCTCCCATCTGGCCGGCTGTTTTGTTTTGCACTGGTCACGTTGCATTCACTCAGACTCGCTCTAACAGAAAATAAAGCTGGCAGTGCTTGTGTTTTCAGCAAAGTGTTGGGAATAAGTGAAGTGCAGTCATGTTATGGCAGCGGCGCTCTCGATATCGAGCGCGTGTAATGATTTGATGCTGAGCTGACGAGCACAGGCAGATAAGAACAAATGAGGCATTCGGCAGGCATGAAGACAAAACATGACGCTTAGAGATAAGTGATATGAATGGACTGCATAACAACTGGGGAAACGGTATAAATCATTTTTATTTTGCACTTTATTGCAAAATGGTAAGGGCGAAAAAGATTTAAGAAGTAGGAGAGACAACAAATAGTACAGGGAACATGCACTTGGTTGGTTAAAATCAGAACCTTGATTAGATTTAACCATAAAAACACAAAAAAAATATCATTAAATTATTAAAATTATATATTTTTTAAACTTTTAACACTATATTATTAACAGTGATGATAGTAATTAGGCTTGTCTCTAGACCAAATTGTTGGACGTTTAACAAAGCCTCAGGTTTCATAATAATAATTTATAAAACTGCTATAAGTATATCCTTACCTACATACATTCAGTACACTCACTATATAGCAAATATCAAATGCCTGATTGTTTATATCATCACAAAATGTGAAGATATTAGATGGTTGTACCTGATCTCATGACTAAAACATTCCTGTGGGAACTTTTTTCACAAAACATAAAAATACGTACCAATAAGTACTTATCACTGCAGTTTCCAAAAGGAATGAACACTAGAGGAGATAAAACAGCAAGCACTTGTAATCGTTTTCGTAGAGTTGTGTTTACAGCTCCATTTGTTTCGCTTTCCGGACGTAATAAGCTTTCTCAGAAGCTCAGCCGGCACAGAGTTGGACTTAGGATGCGGAATGTTTGGGTACGAATCATGTGAAAAACATGACTCACGATGAAAGAGCTCAAAGATATGAGACCAAAAACAAGCTAAAACGGCATGCTCGAGATTGCGTGTTTATGTTACATTCCCTTTTGTTCATAGTGTCGGGTAGGTTTAGGTGTAGTGCAGATGGTACAGTGGAGAAAAAAAAAAATATATATATTTGATCCCCTGCTGCTTTTGTACGTTTGCCCACTGACAAAAAATGATCAGTCTATAATTTTAATGGTAAGTTTATTTGAACAGTGAGAGACAAAATAAAAAAAAAAAAAAAAAAAAAAAAGAAATCCAGAAAAACGCATTTCAAAAAAAGTTATAAAAGATTTGCATTTTATTGAGTGAAATAACTATTTTACCCCTTCATAAAACATGACTTAGTGTTTGGTGGCAAAACCCTTGTTGGCAATCACAGAGGTCAGATGTTTCTTGTAGTTGGCCAGCAGGTTTGCACACATCTCAGGAGGGATTTTGTCTCACTCCTCTTTGCAGATCCTCTCCAAGTCATTAAGGTTTCGAGGCTGACGTTTGGCAACTCGAACCTTCAGCTCCCTCCACAGATTTTCTATGGGATTAAGGTCTGGAGACTGGCTAGGCCACTCCAGGACCTTAATGTGCTTCTTCTTGAGCCACTCCTTTGTTGCCTTGGCTGTGTGTTTGGGTCATTGTCATGCTGGAATACCCATTCATGACCCATTTTCAATGCCCTGTCTGGCTTCAATGCCCTGGCCCTGATGGTACATGGCCCCGTCCATCGTCCCTTTGATGCGGTGCAGTTGTCCTGTCCCCTTAGCAGAAAAACACCCCAAAAGCATAATGTTTCCACCTCCATGTTTGACGGTGGGGATGGTGTTCTTGGGGTCATAGGCAGCATTCCTCCTCCTCCAAACACGGCGAGTTAAGTTGATGCCAAAGAGCTGGATTTTGGTCTCATTTGACCACAACACTTTCACCCAGTTCTCCTCTGAATCATTCAGATGTTCATTGGCAAACTTCAGACGGGCCTGTACATGTGCTTTCTTGAGCAGGGGGACCTTGCAGGCGCTGCAGGATTTCAGTCCTTCACAGCGTAGTGTGTCACCAATTGTTTTCTTGTGACTATGGTCCCAGCAGCCTTGAGATCATTGACAAGATCCTCCCGTGTAGTTCTGGGCTGATTCCTCACCGTTCTCATGATCATTGAAACTCCACGAGGAGAGATCTTGCATAGAGCCCCAGACTGAGGGAGATTGACAGTTATTTTGTGTTTCTTCCATTTGTGAATAATCGCACCAACTGTTGTCACCTTCTCACCAAGCAGCTTGGTGATGGTCTTGTAGCCCATTCCAGCCTTGTGTAGGTCTACAATCTTGTCCCTGACATCCTTGGACAGCTCTTTGGTCTTGGCCATAGTGGAGAGTTTGGAATCTGATTGATTGATTGAAATGCGTTTTTTCTGGATTTGTTTTATTTATTTATTTATTTATTTATTTATTTATTTATTTATTTTTTATTCTGTCTCTTATTGTTCAAATAAACCTACCATTAAAATTATAGACTGATCATTTCTTTGTCAGTGGGCAAACGTACAAAATCAGCAGGGGATCAAATAAGTTTTTTGGCCACTCTATATAATTTGCTTGTTAATTTATTTAGAAAATAATTTAATGAATAATTGAAACTCAAAAATAGTATTTAAATTTTAGAAAAAAAAAATTGATGTTAATGTGGACTTTAAACATTTTTATTCATTCTTTATTTATTTGTTTGTTTATTTGTTTTTTTGTTTCTTTGTTTATGTATTCATTAGTTTTTGTTTTATAATTATTTGCCTAGAACTTTTCAAATTCATGTAGTTTCAAAGCATCTTCACAGAAAATGAATTATTTTGAACATGAGACCCCAAAAATGGAAACAGCAAAAACTGCAAGTTAAGGAAATATGAGTTTCAGAAGTAAATTGTTATAAATATATATATATATATATATATATATATATATATATATATATATATATATATATATATATATATATATATAAATAATCATCATCAATGTAAATGAAATGTACCCTAAATTGTAGAATCACTCATGCTTTGGCCTGCTAAGAATAACTGCTGGACTGTTAGCATGAGAAGTTGCATCACCAGATTTAACATAAAGACACTACAGCCATCAGAGCAACATTCTCATCACCACATTTTAATAACAATTTTATCAGTTCTTACCATAGTTTTCATCATCTCTTGAAATGAGCATCAGGTTAAAACTTTTAAAAACATTTCAAGGTGTTCTTTTACATTTTGATTGACCTCCATCCTGCTGTTTTTAAACCCTTGAGAAAGGACTGGTGTGTTGTTGACACGAACCTGAACCTGAACCTTTCCTTAAGGCTGACTAGTTGTTGAGCAGTTCGGTCAGCGCACCGCCAAGTCAATTTAGAAAATATCCGTAAAGCAAACAAGGGAAATGTAGGACAGACGCGTCTGTCTGCTCTGCGTGCGACTCCTGCGGCTTCATTTCGCTCCAGTTCTAGTGGAGCTGAGCAAAAACCTCACAGCGCTGCCGCTGGTAAGAGCACAGCATTCTGGGTAAACACACTGGCCTGTTTTTGTTGATATGTCTCTATAGTTCACTGAGATCCCAAAATCTGGCCACTGATCAGTGAATCTACAACTGCTCAACACTGTCCTCCCAAAATCCATATTCTCTCTCTTTTTATTGTTGTTTGCTTTTTTTTCTGTGAAGGAAGAAAGAAATGTCATGCTTCCTGGGTCAAAGTCCAGTAAGATTATGAAAGGGAAAAGTCTTTAAAATGTAGTTTTTAGAGCCAAGTTTTAGTGGCAAATTCTTAGGAATTTGTATTCATGTTTGTTTCATATGTTTGAGGAATTTTATATCAGTTTCATCAATACTTTTGGAAATAAACGGTACAATCATGTGATTGTCGGAATAAAATAATTAGCATTTTAATTTATTATCTTTGGGAATAAAAGGCAAGACACTACAGATGAAAACTGTAACTAATAGATCTCTTTATACTTTCCCCAGTTGATTAATTGCAGTACATTAAGTTGTTTCATATTACACGTTTTCTGAAATGTTATTTTAAATATGCAAATGAGCTGTTATCTAATTGAATATGCACTAATTTGCATACAGTTCCAAAACACAAATCTGAACACTGGATAAATCCAGGTCCAAAACTCGTTTAATTCGGTTGGCTTGTTAGAGTTAAAGGGAGGATTTAGAATTTTTGCCTGTAATGTTTTGCCTTAATAAAGCAATGAAATATTTTCTTTAAAAATCAAATACATTTGAGTAAACATCTTAAGCTTTATTTACATTTACATTTAGTTATTTAGGAGACGCTTCTATCCAAAGCTACTTACAAATAAGCACAATAGAAGCAATCAAATATATATTTTTTTATAAAAAGAAAACAAGTAGATAAAATAGAAATATAATAGAGTGTGCTAGTGTTAGAGGGTCAAGTGTCGATGGAAGAGACGTGTTTTTATAGCTGTTTCTTGAAGAAAAACAAAATAAATTTGTGAATTAAAAAAGGTCATTTTTTTACAAGTCATGCATTATTCAATCATGACGATGAAGTTTTCTTGGGGATATTCCATATAACAATTGAGAAGGAGTAATCTTGCTAATATCTTATATTTGTAGGCGACTTACTGACCTTTACACACAGTCTTAAGAGTCTACTATGGTCTTTTCTGTGCAAGTTTTCCTTTAATTACTTTGTTCTCACAGGCCAACATAATGGCTTCCTGCATGTTAATTACTCCACCTTTTTTTTTCTTTTTTCTTTTTTTTGTGACAAGAGTTCATCAATACTTTTCAACTTTTAAATTAATTAAGAGAACCAGAATGAATAAATTCTAAGTGCATTTGTTTTTTTTTTTTTGTTTTTTTTTATATCATTTTATCATGATAAATATTAACTCAGTCTTAAGAACAAGTGAATCCATTCTGAAGTTTCTTTAAGCATGTCGTCTTAAGTAACGCTATTAAACAAGTAAAATTGTGGGATTTGACATGTTTTGTTTGATGGGAGCAAATGAGGCAAAATGTCACGAGTGTTAAGAGGTGGAAGTGCGAACGCCTAAGGTTGGGTGGTCTGATGTTGTGTAAGAGTGTCACACAGCCTTTAATGCAGCTCCATCTGCAGAGGACCACATTGAAACCACACTCCTGATCCGGTGCTTTTGGGAGCGCTGTCTCCATGGTGACGGTCTTTCGCCCTGACCCCAGGACAGGCTCTTCACTGCATTGCCATTCAAGGCGGCAAACGCTTGTTGCTTGAGGAGAGTTTTAGCGGTAAGGGCCTCTGGGTGAGTTTCTCACAGACAAACAGCGGTTCTGAGCTGAGCCGGTCTGTATGTCTCCATGGGGTTTATTTTCTCACAAACACCCTCCATTATCATTCATTAGCATTAATGTGGATTATACTTCAAGAATTGACGGCGCAAAGGGAACAACATGTGCTACAGGTTTGAGCCAGTTATAGTGAGGGAAATAAGATCGGTTTCAAAACCTAGTGAGCTGCTGTGCTGTCTACATAGACAGCTACCTTCACAAGTGATTGATCTGAAACGTATGCCACACAAATGTGATGTTTGCTTACAATAATAGCAATTTATAGGGATATTAATAATAACTAGTTTCTTATTAACATGCATATTACTAGCATAGTGGCTGGTAATTAGTACTTATAATGCACATATGCACTAATGTCTTAGTCTGCATGATCATATTTTAGATCCCTTATTCCTACCTCATACCTAAACTTAACAACTACCTTACTAACTATTAAAAAGCAGAAATTAGGAGTTTATTGAAGTCGTAGTTAGTAGTTAGTTAATAGTGAGAACTGGACCCCAAACTAAAGTCTGACCAGGTTTCTTTCTTTCATTCACTTTTAATGACTGTATTCACATCTTCTACCGTGGAAAAGCAGATAAATGATCTAGGTCAGATACATTTTTACATGCTTGTTAGATTTCATAAAGCACATCAGGCTTATTAATATACTGTAGCACATTTCACATGCACCGGTAATTTAGTTTAGCCATCTCTCACAGCACAATATCAAATGTAACCTTAATGTCTTGCATAAGTGGAAGATAAATTTCCTTCTTCTGACCTATCACAACAAGTGTCAGTTGCTTTAGAAGATTGAGAGAAGACATGATGATATGAGACAAGAGAAGGTCTCTGTCCTGCTCGTGTCCCACAGACCTCTGAAAGCGCAGAGCGGTAATGTGACAAAACATTACATTAATATTACAAAAGTATGATTAGTCGACTGATGGCTTAAATGAACTACTAACAGTCGATCAGAAAAATCTTCGGTCGGGTAATTACACAAGTAAGTACTGAGTAATGTTAATTAAATAAATGTATTTACTATAAGTTTAGGGCTTGGTTTAAGTTTAGTTGCTTGTAATTACGTATAATGTGCTGTCACACGTTATCCACACTTTGTTCAATTCTTGCCATTAACAAACCATTAACTACAACTTTTGCCTCAATAAACTCATAATTTGCTGTTTATTAATTGTTAGTAAGGTAGTTGTTAAGTTTAGGTATTGAGTAGGATTAGGGATGTAGAATATGGTCATGCAGAATATGTGCTTTATAAGTACTAATAAACAGCCAATATGTTAATATGCATGCAAATAAGCAACTAGTTAATAGTGAGAATTGGTGACTAAAATGTTACCATTCTTTTATAGTAAAAAAATAAATAACTAAAATTACAAAAAAATATAATAAATGAAAAAAAATATAATAAATAGGCTCATAACTGCATAATATGTAGCTAGTTGTTTTAGCAGTTGTAAACATGAACACTACTTGCAAAGCAAGCAAGCAAAATAATGCCATGTCAAGGAATATAGAGTGATCAGTTAGCAATTTATTTTAGGTTTTCAGAGTCTGTCAGCAGTTTTGCCATTACAGTTGGTCTCCATCAGCAATGTGCAAATTTGCCAAACTGAGCATCATCTTTCTGTTACTGTACTAAACAACCCAACAGTATGGGTTTAACAGAAATGCATGACAGGATCCCAAATATTGCAATGGTAGGTATAACTGGTTGTTTTAAAATATTAATGCAATATTAATGCAAAAAAAAAAAAATGCTTGTAGAATGGCATAGCAATCTGTTATCAGTAAATTGGTATTTTTTCCCATCCATAAACTGTTACTAGATAAACCTCAGAGTTGATTGATTTGATTTAACTCTGGAATGCTTTGGCATCATTTTAATAATGCATCACCAAATCAAAGTCATACGCAAACTGAAACAGACAGACATACAGACAGATCTTCAAAGCCTTTATCTGATGGAGTCTACATATTAATAGGAGGAAAGATGTGTATGTGCCAGCAAGCAAATTGCTGGCAAATGAACTGCAGTTTAAAAGTCTGGGGTCATGAGATTTTTTTAAACGAATCTCAGATGCTCATCAAGGCTGCATTTATTTGATCAAAGATACAGTAAAACAGTAATATTATGAAGTATTATTACAATTCAAAATAACTGTTTTCTATTTAAACATTTTTTTTTTTTTTAATGTAATTTATACCTGTGATGCAAGGCTGAATTCATTACTTCAGTGTCACATGATCCTTCAGAAATTGCTCTATTATGCTGATTTGTTGCTCAAGAAACATTTCTTACTATTATCACAATTAAAACAGCTGTGCTGCTTAATATTGTTTTTTGTGGATACAGTGACACATTTTCTTTGATAAATAGAAAATTTTACAGAACAGAATTGAATGATATTTAAAAGACAATGTCACTTTTGATCAATGTAATGAATTATATAAAAAATAAATAAATAAAACATAACAAAAAAATTAAATAAATAAATAAAAAAACCCTGAACCCCAAGACAATTGTGATGTGACTAATGGCAGTAGCTGCAATGACTGCAAGTGGAGCTGTCCTTGGTGCTGATCACTGCTCTACATTATGTAAGTCTGGTCAGACGGCAATGGTTTTAGTGAAATTACAGATCCCAGGAAAGCTTTTCAAATGTGTAGGAAAAAACACTGTACGGCAAGAAAATCAATTTTAAAGGTTCTTGTGCATTCCAGAGCCTTAGGATATTTTTTCTTTTTTTTTTTTTTTTTTTTTCAAATGCAGTAATAAAGCTTTTATCAACTTAAAAACAGCATTTTGAGCAGAGAGCTTTAAACTGTCCAGGTGTCAAACAGAAGTTGATTTATCCTGGCAAAACCAGAAAATGTAAGCAAGTTTAATCTCAAAAGATGACTTGTAGAATGATTATGTGTCAAAATGTTGTAAGGCAAGAGAGCTTGTACAAATCAGTAACCCTCAGTAACAGTAATAGTGCGGTCTAAACACAAATGAGTGCTAATGTCATCTAAGTGCTAATGTCATCTCAATGTATCCCTTTTTTCTCATAAGTGTATATCCGCACTGAAGCAAGACAAATTAAGTCTTTAAATATATGTACAAGTATGTAATACTAGCCTAGCAAACATCCTCATGTGTCCATTAGGTGTGTTTCTGGAGCATTTGCAATCACGTTCTTGCTGTGGAGTGTAAAATTGAAATGCGAACACAAGCCTACAGTCGGCTCCATCAAATTAAAGCAGGCCAAAAACTGAGTCTCACGGTCCCCATCCGCATACAGTTTCCGTTTTCCAGCATTCCTGTCAGCATGACCACTCTGCATTTCCCAGAAGTCAGCAGGTAGCAAACCCACCACACCTCAATCCAAACTGCTGGAGCAGAATTATGAGTCGTCCACTAACACACACTTCCAGCAGTGCTAATGGAGTGCAGGTCAGCAGGTGTGTGAGGACACGGGAAGCGTGAGAATAGAGAAAAATAACAGCGCTGCGATGGACACAGGAGATTCACTCTCATTCACGCCTGAGTGAAGCAACAGATTAAGTAGTGGCACACAGAGCACAAAAGCCAAAGAGAGAAGACCCTTTTTCTTTCTTCTTCCCCCAGAAAATAAATAAATCTGAGACGGCGACCGCTGGGACTGGGAGATGGAGTGATATCTGCACAAAAGGTCAGCCGCAGGAAGTGGACATGTAGCAAGAACAAGGGAAATGGAAGGCAAAGTGTCAGTGGATAATTGTCTTCCATGATGGCTATTCAGATCAAAAGTAAGCACCCCACGACTCTGACGAGAAGAAATGGCCACCTTTGTTCCTCATTCCGGGTGGGCTGACCTGGTCATACGCCCCCCTCTAGGCTGGAAAATGTCAGTGAGTGTGTGTGTTTCTGTTTGTGAAGACCGACTGAACTTACAGCAGGGGTAGTTTAACAGCACTATATCGTCCAGGCCAATGTAACCCTTCTGCTCCGATGAGACTGTGGCTTCAAAAACAATCTGCAAGGAAAGAGATGAAAAAGTCAGACAAAAAAGAAGAATTGACAGCCGGGGAGAAAACACAGGAGGTACAAAAATGTTTTTTACAGTTTGCAGTGTTACAGAAAGTGTATGATGAGAATGTATTTGTAAGCAGTTGTGCTTGGCCCGCTTCAAGCAGGGCTTAAATTGCCAACACTTGGCATGGGAGACGCGCACGATAACAAGGGTGCAGCCTCTAACATTAACCAGGCTCATTGGAAATACATACCTCGACCTCAAAACTTGCCTTCTTCAAATACATGCCTTCTTCAAAACTCAAAAACGTACCTATACATATGAATCGTTGCTGTTTCCAGTTGAAATGAACAGTAGAGGCAGTACAACTCGGACAACTTTTACTCCTTTTCACACAAATATGATTTACAGAGCCAGAGTTTCCATGAAGAAAGCCTAATTTTCGCACAATTCTTTGCACAGTATTATGACTTCAAAACCATTTTAACATTCTGTGAGAGACTTTTGAACATTATCATCATATACAGCTTCATATGAATTTTCTAATGCAGTATGTTTGCTCGGTGGCTCACACCATACGGCGTTGCATTTGTGTTGTGAAAAGCTCTGGAACGAATCCTGTAAACTACGGGTCAACAAAAAAGCCAGAACCCTATAGAAGTAATAGCACAGCTGCATCAGCGAATGTGATTTTATATCACTTTTGCATTTGTATATAACACTATCGGGTAGGTTAAGGGTTAGGTTTGGGGTAGGGGGTGTGTTTTCCAACATTTTAGCGACACTTTCTGGACGTTTGAATTCTGAACCTACCTGAACCAGGTACGTATTTTGAAATGTTCACAAAATGTGCAATAAGGCATAATGGTGTTGCAGAAATATCACCACAAGAATACATTTTCAATGAGTCTGGGTTGCTCTAATGCAGGGAGCTCACTGGCAGGCCTCCATTACTCTCATCGCCATAAACCTCATTCTGATCCGGGTCACGGCACCAGTGTAACTGATTCTACTTGCACCACTCCAGGGGATTCAAATGAACATAAACCTGATGGTTTGCTAAGGTAAGTCACATGTACCGCTGCAAGGCAAAATTTCATTGAGCAAAATCGAATCATTTCAGTAGAGATCTGTATATAGTCTGGAGTTTCTTGTGAGGGCGAAAAAGTTCCCCATGCAAATTTGGCTCATGTCAAAAATAAAGATGATTGGTCTTAAAGTTACTTCTGTGCAGAGGTTGTGTTAGACTTTTGCATTGTGATTTTGATGGACAAGGTCATAAAAATTCCATCATAATATAATATTACCAGTCATTTTAATTTTCATATTTTAATGATAATAAACCATGTAACAGCTGGTTTTCATTTACATTTTTCACTTTTAACCGTTTTTCTTTTTCTTTGTCCGGCCAAAAAAAGAAGCAGCCCTATGGCAAATAACATATGAGCTTTTGGGTCAAGGGACTTATATTCTAGATAAAGATCTATTGACATTTGCATTATTTAAAACATATTTATACTATACTTAACTAGCATCATGAGTACAACAGCTGTAATTATAATTACTATAGTAGCACACCCCTGTGATTGTCATTAAACCAGATGTTCCCATATCCCACTATCACTATAATCACTGTAGTCGGGTTGACTATTGCACTGAAGCATGAGAATGAGCAGAATGCTTTTTCATTTCAATTTGTTGCTTTTTCATTTTATTCTTGATGTGAACAGGCCAGCGTGTGTTCTTGAGTGAGTGATTGAACTGTGTCTGCTCCCAAAGGTATTTCCCATGCTGCCTCTTGCTTCAAGCAGATTCATTATTCTTTGCTCTCTCAATAAACAATACAATCTTGGCTAACTCAACTACATAATTGATCACTTACACGCAGTTCTGCCTACCCACAAGCAAACGTTTGTTCATGCAAAATGTTATGCGGGCATTCGCTGAGCTAAAGGCATCATGATTCAGCACAACAATCTCCCTGTTTTGACCTACCGATGAATTCGACTCAAGACTTGCACTCTGCTGAGAATACAGATCTTGCTCTCTAGTGGCCAATTACACTGCAAGTACCCCACATCACTCATCCGTTTACACAACCTTTAGCCATTCTGCTAACAAAGGGAAGACTGCCTCCCCGGCTGTTTCATTGTTGGACAGGCACAGATAGCTGATAGATGTCCTACCGCTCTGAATCAAACAACAAACGAGCTGGCAGCACTAACAGCCAGCCAATCAAACCCAAGCTGCAGCGAGCAAAGAGACCTGACGGTGCAGCAGGGTTTCTGTGCATGCAGTCCTTATCGTCACAAACATATTTAGTGATGTTTGCTAAAGTAAGCAAGACTATTACTATCGCTCATAGAGTTTTGAAAGAGCCATTAACTTCTTTAAGTATTGAAATTCAGGCCATAAGAATTCACATAGACCACCTGGTAAACCAATCAAATTGTGGCAGTGATGTACATTCAAGCATCACTCGCATTTATTTAAAGGAAATGGACAAATATAGTTTCTTATTTGCTTCTGTGCAAGACATGGAGCAGATTAGTTGCTGATTCAGGTCTGCATCGATTGGCTGTCTTTATGCCCAAACCCTGTCTGGTTAAGATTTGACACATCAGTCACCGAGAGGGAATGACAGAGTGGAAGAGAGTCATTTGGGGAAGCAGAGTGATAGACAGAAAGAGGGCCAACAGAAAAATAAAGACACAACTGGTGACAAGTTAGCTTGAATGGATAATTCTAAATGAACTGTGTTACAACTAAAACTGTGTTTAGAGTATTAAACTGTACAATGGAAGTCTATGGGAATTACACTTGTGCATTCAAGCAGTCTTATTATTGAGTCCTGACATGTGAGTTTGAATGAGAGTTCACGTGTTGGCAGTAATGCATAGACGAACATTGCGTCAAAATGTGGAAAGTGCCATTAGGGTCATTAGGGTGCCTATTTATACTACAGATATCGATATTTTACAAATGGCATCGATACACTGTATAGCATTTGATCGATGTATCTATCGATCCATATCGATGGACCATTACACCCCTAATAAAAAGCATCTGTAAAATAAGTATATACAAATGAAATTACTTTCTCTAGAGGGCACCTTGGTGCAGGAACGAAAAGGGGTTAGTGTTTTGGGCCATTGTGCACATTTCTGATATATGTACAGCACGCGTGCACAAAACATTAGATGAAACAGAAGGGCTGGTAGCATTGTTAATATCTGATAAAGACTCCTTGTCATCTCCAATACCTACGGCACTGACAGCAGCACAATACACATCAGACGGAGAAAGGTGTTTTTTTCAAATCTGCAGCTCACAGTGACTGGCATCCATTTATCTCATTGCTCTTATTTTCTGTATTCAACTCACCCAAATGTCTGGAGCATCAACACGATAGAGATCAAAATACTGCAGACAGGAAACAATTGCCGGTTGGCATACAAACGGAAGCGTCTCATTTACACCAGTGGGACGCTGTTGCATATGTACGAATGCGTTTTATCAGGGCAAGCTCAGGAGCGCAAACACAAATAACAGAAAAAGTCATTTTCATGTCTTACAAAAGCCTTGGAAAACCAAGGAATGTTGACAATGCCATTCATGTCTTGCACAAACCCCTGGTGAATCTCCGAGAGGCACTCACTCATCTCGACATGAATTGGACCGCACGCGCTTTAAAAACCCTGTCAAAACAAAACCTGAAAAGCGCGCAGTAAAGATTCAGTTAACGCTTGGACATCGGACGTTTGGGGGACATTATTCACGAATCTGTTGATAATCATGCTAAAACATACAGTTGGTGTGTTGATGACTCAAACCTGCAGGGATCTTCAATCTGTCTTAATGATTTGCTATGTCCATTAGCAAAGCATGTTAAAAAATATGTCAGGTTTCTTGGCTCACTGAGCTGGATCATGAACGGGAAGCTACTGAAGGGACACATTAACGAGCAGACTGTATGTAGCATGTGTGCAGGCGGAAAGACCGCGCCCCACAGCGACTCCATCCAGGGCACTGTGGTTGAGCTTATATAAAGCATTTACCATGACTTGATTGAACATTTGATTTGATTTATCTGAGCAGCTGTGCTCTGAGAACAAAAAGACATTACGCAACACAAATGAGGTACCAAATAAACAATTAAACTAATCAGCTAGCAAAACATGGCTGTACTTAGCAGCTAAAATGATGGACGCTAGAACCACAAAGACAAGTGAGAGCCAAGAGAAGACCGCTGGGAATGGGACAGGGATGGGACAGTCATGTGCAAGTAGTTAAGAGGACAGAAGATAAATGATCATCTACTGGGCAAGTGTTTGGAAAAGAGTCAAAGTTGTTCCTAAGCTCATTACGACAGCCTGCCACAGCCAGACTGTTACAAAACCCACTGAATATTCACAACTGTTTCTTTTATTTCTTTCATTCTCTTCTCTGTTGTTTATCCTTCTGTTTTGCCTTATGTCGGTCTTTTTGATTTCAATTAGACTGAGCCAAAAACATCCTTTTTTTTTTGGCATCCCGCTGGTTGAAAAAAATTACAAAAAGCATCCCCTCAGTAAAACCACCATCCCCTTTGCCATCCCATTTAGATTTATAATGTGTATTATGAAAAATTTACTATACAAATGAAATGTTAACATTTTCTACATAATTCACAAACTAAACAAAGGTGATTGGCCCATCAGAACTTGTTACTGTAACAAGCTACACACAAGCGGAAACAAATGTTCGTCATTTTTCGCACAAAATGGTTCAAGCGCAACTTTTGAAATTCTTTAAAAACAAGACAACTGAAGGTATGATGTTTCCTTGATTAGAATTTAAAGACATTCCCCTGACATAATGTTATTGTGCTGTATGTGTGTCTGTGAGGGATTGAGAGATGATAGCAGAGCCATCGTCTTTACAAAAAGCAAACAAAACCAGTCTTGAGAGTCCAAAATCATTCACTGTGCGATCAAGCCTACTAGAATGCAGTTAGAATGTCCTTATAATTCAAGTAATGAAAGAAAAAATACCCATGTATGAGTGTTTTATGTTTTTATATTCATTGCACAAGCAATGTACTTTTCTGAATATCAGCACATGTGCGCAAGTACAAATGTGCTATTAATTTTATACAACAGAACAGTGCATAGTAACACAGTGTTTCTTTCCTTGAATTAATCAGTTTTTGAATGAATCGAGTGAGCCAGGGATTCAACGGTCCATTCAGATGGACTCACTTGTTTTGTTTCTAAATGAATCAGCCATTTTGAATGAATCATTTGATTTGATTGATTCAATAACATCATTATTTAACCATGACAGGCATAAACCAGCCAAGGCGCCAGCACAAAAACACATTCAGCAAAATATTGTTTAATTATCAGTATTGACTAAAGTCCTCCATTTTAAGCCCAGAAGGGAAAAAAAAGCTTATAAATAATAGTTCATTTAATACGGCTAACTTTTCATTTAAAAAAAAATATTTTTGAAAATTAGACAAATTTTGCAGTTATTATGTAAAATTAGCTACAGGTATAATATAGTATAAAGTAAGATTGCTTTCAATATTACATAAATGTGACCTTGAAATAACATCAAATTATAACAAAACACTCCTTTACAAATGGCCCTTGAAGCCGTATTTTCACAGCTGTAGTACAGACTCATTTATGGTCTTTGAAAAGAGCGGAATGTGATTTTTATTCTCAGATGTAATGAAAGTTGTGGAGACAAACTCGAGCAGACTTGATTGTGTGGTGATGAAAACATTCATTTCTGTTCTAATCTTCAGAAACACAATGAAAGTCTCTCAAGAAAAGGAGTCTGCGCTGACCTTTCTCCAACACTTCAGTTGTGTCATCTGTCCACTGCAGTCTTCTGTTTGGACCACGTGTTCTTCCTGCATAATGACCCCTGTTGCTCAAGAAATCCACCACCAATGCCTCTGGGGTGGATACTGGAAATCCATTGCATATAGGATGAAAATAAAGGGGCCCAGGGCAGTTCCCTGGGGTACCCCAGTGTGGCTCAAGGTCTTGGAGCCTCAAATACTGCTGGCTCTCAGGAAGGAAGTCTATGATCCTGAACACTTCAGAGGAATCTATATGGTTACCAGGCTTTCACTGTTCAAGCACTTTTATCCATATGCACTTACAACTAATAACAATTATCCCTCATTTCTAAAAAGCATCTGCTAAATGGAAAAAAAAAAAAAAAAAAAAAAAACTAAAACTAAAGTCAGTGCCGATAGCCTTGGTCTCCTAAAGGGCAATGCATCGACATACAGCACCATTGCGCTCTGGGTGTCCTGAGATTGAGTCCTGGTTTGTGAACCTTTTCTGATCCTGCCCCCCTCTCTCTCTCCCACTTCACTTCCTGTTGTTACTTTACTGTCCTATCAAAATAAAGGCAAAAATGGCAAAAAAAAAATAAAATAAATAAATAAATATTAAATTCCAAATTCCAAACTAAACACTTTACAGTAGAATCTGTGTAGCTGGCTGTCATAGTTTTTAGAAATGAGAGCTCTTCTTCACACATACTAATTTTGCAGACTACTCTCTTCACATGCATATGTGGCTCGTAATGAAAAAAAAAAGGTCTTTAACATCTGTTCATAAAAGTGCACAAAACATATCCTATATAGTCCTTATCCAATAAGTTCTTATCCAAGATGAAATTTTATGTTTGTATGTGAGTGTGTGAGTAAACATTAAGGCTGGATCGCACCAAATTTAAAATGAATTGTCATATTGAAGACGTGGACTTGTGGAGTGTTTGCAAGATCAGTTATGAGTCCAGGTCATGTCACAATCACTTTGCTAGCATTTTGTCCCTGCTTTTAGCTTCTAAAAGTAAGATTAAATTCAGCATGATTCAAAATGTGTTTAGCTTTTGAGAATGTTGTCATATTAATTCAAGTAATAGAAAACATATTTCTTTGTTATTTGTGATTTTGTCTGCTTGCTTGGCTGTTCTGTTCTTTTCTCTTTCTGTTATGCCAGATATGAAAAACATGTTTATGTAATTCCATCTTTATTTGCACAAGCTTTAAATAACAGGCTTTAACAACTGGAAAAACGGTAACCTAGTCTCATCCTCAGTGGCCTCCCTTGTCACACACTGGCTGGGATGTCTATCAGAAGTGAAATCCCTCTAGGGGGAGCTTGACTTGTTAAAATTTTAGGACCCTCGAAGTTAAAGCAAAGCATCTTCACGGCCAGCTTTGCAAAGCCTGACGTCCACAGAGCCCTTAGTTGGCAGCTAACTGTTCAAATTGGTTTCACAAATGTTTCATATCAGCCTCATAGGAAGAACTCTACACCAGTCTTAGTGGTGACAGCGAGTGCTGGAGCCGAATGATCCAAATCCTTTGTGTTTTCCCAGGTAGGATTAGGTGGAGGGGGAAATGATATCCTTAATACAAGCTGCCGCCCCATGGGCCTGACTGCTGATCTCATCTCTACAGACCCGCTCGGGTACTCATGTAGCACTCATGCGCTCTCTCATTCCTCCATTCTATCTTTCATTCATTTCTTTTCCTCCACTGTCACCCAAAGGGAGCATACGTGAGTTGATTTAATCTGTGCGAGCCGGGTGTAGCTGCCCGAGAGGTTTTCAGTGACCCGTGAGTCATAACTGAGAGAGATAGAGAGCATGAGAGGGATGGGAACAAACAAGTCAAAACAACACAGATTACAGAACAAACGAATGGAGGAAAGAGAGGGTGAAATATGGATGTACATTACCAGTCAAAAGTTTGAAATGTTTTTGAAAGAAGCCATTTATGCTCACTGCTCTTATCCATTCATTTGTTCAATATTGTGAAATAGTATTTAATTTAAAATAACTGTTCTCTATGTAAATATATTTTAAAATGTAATTTATTTCTTCAGCGTCAAAAGATGATCCTTCAGAAATAATTTTAATATGCTGATTTGCTGCTCAAGAAACATTTCTAATTATTATCAGTGTTGAAAACAGCTTTTTCCTGCTTAATACTTTTTGTGGAAACCACAACTACCATTATTTATTTATTATTTATTTATTATTATTATTTTATTTTTTTAATAAAAAAAAAAATATATATTTTATTCAGCAAGGACAAATTAAATTGATCAAAAGTGACAGTAAATACATGTATAATGTTACAAAAGATTTATATTTCAAATACACAATGTTCTCTGGATTTTCCATTCATCAAAGAATCCTGTATAAATGTATCATGGTTTCCACAAAATTAAGCATAACACACTGAAAAAAAATATGAGAGCTATTATTAATAATGAGCACCAATAATAATTAATACAACAGATGCTCTTTACCTGTTCCATTCACACAAAACAGATGCAGCATTGCTCAAAATAAACAAAAATGCACAGGGGAATACAACCCTTATTATGCAAACCTGTAATAATAAATAATACTTTAAAAATACAAATATAATATGTGCATATGATCTCACTTTAATTACCAGTTTCTTGCTGGTGACCTTTCATGATCAAATCCACCCATACAAACAACCACAAATGACTGTGGCTTTAATTAAACATGTTTTGTTTGTTTGTTTGTTTGTTTGTTTGGTAGGATATCTGAAAGTTGTGTAAAAGTGTGAATTTGTGTTTCCTTCAGCCTGACGCATGTTCACTTCAGCTTTTGGTGAGAAAGGTCTATCTATCAGCGGTTTGTTTCACTTTTTTGTGATGTGTTTGATGTGAAATGCCCTTCAGATGGCATCTGCCTACATTTTAGAACAGCCTTGGTATTGCTGGTGCACCTGTGATGCTTTAAACGTCTCTCTATGTAAGCAGCTCACTACAGAGTTTGTTATTCCTCTGCCCTACTGCCTCATTATCTGCTCTTGACAATACAAATGCAGCAATTTATCTGCGTCTTCATGTGCATTTGTATCTGTCCCTGTTCCTTTACCCAATTACACACAACATTCATCACACGCTTACATATTATGAATTACAGTCTCATAAATGACTGCAGGCAATTACTACAAGCTAACTACAGTTGACTAACATGCCTCACCACATCTCCAAACACCTCGAATTTACCATATTCCATGTATATTCCACCACAGCACGTCTGAACAAACCAGACACCATTCTCCACAGAGGAAAAAATAAGACGGAGAGCCAGAAACAGAACCAGAGGGCTAAGATAATTTCTTCACATTGTCTGTCTGGGAACCCTGTGGTGCACTGTGAGCGAGCGTGTGTGTGTGTGTGTGTGTGTGTGTGTGTGTGCGTTCATTGATCGTGGCAGGGCTGTAATCTCATTAAGGCTGGTCTGATTTATGGAGAGAGGAGCGATACGGGTCAGGGTTATGGAAACCACACCGGACCTCCTCTTTCAAACGGGTCACACACACAAGCGGGGGTCAATTGACTCTGTACTCATGTACACACACACACACACATACTCAACTTACTGGTCATTATGGGCTTTTTGGAGAGGGGCGAGTTATTAATCATAGCCTTTAACAAGGTGACAGTGTTCTGTGCGCTAACCATCAGAGGAACAAATGACTCAATAACACGCCCTCTGACCAGAGATCAGATAATAGACTATTTAGTGGTGGGGACAAAATATGTATTTGTGAGTGTATATATACATATATATATATATGTATGTGTGTCTTTGTGTGTGTATATATACATGTATGTGTGTCAGCAGGCAGGACAAACAAGGGACTCATGAACAACTATCACAAAATATTAAAACGTGGATCATCCAGGAAATGACACATAGTATTAAGATTCAAGGGTATGTAAACTTTTGAATGGGGTCATTTTTTATAAATTACTTTATTATTTTGTCTTGTGGAGTATGTGTAAACATCTGTTATGTGAGCTAGCTTGTCCAGGACGGTACTAAATAAACAATAACATGCAATTTTCATGATCCCTCATTTTATTTCAAGTATTAACATTTTGCACATTCTGCAAGGGGTATGTAAACTTATGAGCACAACTGTATATACAGGAGTGGGTCTAAAGAAATAATGTATATACCCAGTCTTACAGTAAATGTCAACATGTAAATGTATAACCCATGGAAAACAGGATTTTAGTTGATATTTTGCAATAAAAGTTTATTGTACTATATTACACAATCTAACCTCTTTTTTATGTTTTTATGGTATATTGAAATCAGAAGCAGGTAGAAGTGATGGACTTTCACAGGTTTGCCAACTTTTTTAGTGGGATGTTTATTAACCAAAAGGTTACTAAAAAGCTGTTCACCAGTAGTGGTGAAAAAATGTTGCCATAAATTAAATGCAAATGTATCGTTTTTGCAAGGATAAGCATATTAACATGTGACCACCTATGTTTTATATAAATGAATGAAATTGAATATTCAGCAGCTGTACTTGACCCAGCTAATGATGAATAACAGAGTAAACTATTAGGAAGGTTGGCCAGTCGCAACATAAATAATCTACATAAATGTTCTTAAAGGTACATTAGAAAAAAAAACGGCCAGTTTCACGTGGTCAAGGAAAGGCTAATATTTATTACAATGGTTTTGATGATTTTCAAAAGTTTGAGATCAGTGAGTTATTAAGGTATTAAAGCATTTATTCAGCAAGGACACATTAAATTGATCAAAAGTTTCAGTAAAGACATTTATTATGTTATAAAAGATTCTTCTTTTGGACTTTTTTGGAGTTTTACACAAAAATATTAACCGGCAAAAACTGTTTTCAACATTGATGCTAATCAGAAATGTTTCTTGAGCAGCAAATCAACATATTAGAATGGTTTCTGAAGGATCAAGTGACACTGAAGACTAGAATAATGATGCTGAATATTCAGCTTTGACAAAGGGAAAGAAATAATAATTTTAACAATATATTTGAATAGAAAACAGTTATTTAAAATGTAATAATATTCCACAATATTACTGTTTCTACATTATTTTTGATCAAATAGATGCAGTCTTGGTGAGCATTAGAGACTCCATTCAGAAACATGACTGACCCCACACTTTTGAAAGGTACGGTACTGTACATAAAATCTTATAATAATTAATTACAATAGTAATAACTTCAGTAAGCATTAAATACAAGTACATTAAAGTACAATCAATTAAGTCAATGTACTTTTTTGTTTCTCTTCAGTATATTAAGTAACAGCCAGTAATTTCATCTGTAATAATTGTAAAAAAAAAAAGAAAAAAAAAAAAGAACTGTAACTTGCAACAAAAAGTCAACATGCATTTGAGTGTTAGTGCATGACATTGGTCTCACCTGGTACTCGCTGGGCCAGAAGGTGCTGACAGCCAGCTCCACCTGATGCCACTGCCGCCCCTGAGATCCGGACACATTCCACACGGCATTTCCCCGCGAGCCGCCGTTTACACGCACATACACAGTTAGGACCCCGGGACTGTGTCCGTCACGGCTGTACAGAAAATAACTGAACTGCACACAGTGTGTGTCGTTCTCACTCAGCGGACGTAACATGAGCTGAGCCCGCTGTCCCGCACCATACTGAGAAGAGTTCACCAACATGTAGGAGCCTGGAGAGAGACAGTGAGAGAGAGATTGTTACTTTCTGCATTTACTTGGCACTAGATAAAACAGAATCAACCACTGCGTATGTCCAAGCAGTACACAGACGTGTTGTATCATTCCTTAACAAATCAGACTTTCTAATCAAAATGGTTAAGTGAATTATACAACGGCTCACTTATTTAGACAGTCACTTGTTGCCACCTACTGGTGTAATAATGTAACCTTCAGAAAGAGTCACTGAAAAATCCCAAACACTAATAAACATATATAAATTACACTTCAACCTTTGTGTCGGGTGGCTGGGATGGAGCTCTTGCTAAGCTCACAATTATACACAGTGAGCATAAATGATTGCTGTGGCGTTGGGGCAGGGCAGAGTTCACTGTGGCTAATGTAGTTTAAAGCAGGTGTAATCAGTGCAGTGATGATGGCAGCTCTGCTTGGGTACTCCACCATTATTAATCATGCCGACACAGTTATTAAACCTCTAATGTCTGCCACCAGGGTACCACAAAAACGACATTACATACAGCGAGAAACTAGCAGGTACAAATTAAAGAAACCTCAACAAATGTTTCACAGGCACAACACAACAAACACAAAATACTGAGTATTGCGTCTCAGTGACAGGTAAAATGATTTTGATTGCTCAATGTCTTGAGGACATTATATGCTTTCTTTCTTTTCTTATTATTCATTTGTGCCCCAGATTTGTACTTTTCCATCCTTCAATGTAAATATGTGGAATTTTTTGTTTGCTAGTTTTATCATTCACCACGTGAAAATCTTTAGTCTAGTTGCTTAAAATAGTCCTCAAGCCACATTGTTTTTAGGTTTCATTCCTGTCTGTAGAATAAACAGTACAGGATGACAGTTTGAAGAATAATAATTAATTTATTAATAATAATTAATTTTAATGGTATTTTTCGGATGTGACACTTTTCTGAAGCTTGACGTTGTTTTCAGGGCTAGATTTCAGAGAAATTATAGTTTTCAGTTGTCAAAACAGGTGGCTCTTGCTTTTTTGTATTATTTTTGCAACTCATAAAAATAAACCCAAAGTTGTTATAACATCTGTCAGGAAGGCTCCTGCTCAGCTGGCCTTATTTATCAACTGAAGAACATATATATATATATATATATATATATATATATATATATATATATATATATATATATATATATTCATTTAGAATGGCACCAGAACCCACAGAGACTCAATGAGCCAGAGTGCAAGAACAGACAAGCAAAGTTAAAGAAAGAAAAATAAGGATCCCAATCATTTTTGATGAAAAATGAGACAGTCCTTGTGTAACAGATTGGTGCCATGACCCGGATAGGTGTGAGGGCAGCTAGAAAAAGCTATACAGTATATATAAACTTCACTTTCTTGGTCTCAAGAGGTGTGCTACAGTTATTTAGCGCACTTCTTTGTGCAATTGTTTCCAATGCCGGGGGACGTTGGTTTGCATGCCTCTGAGAGTGGTGCAGGTAGCACATTGGTGCCATGACCCGCATGGGGTTGAGTGTAATGAAGGAAAGCTAGTAAGAGCTATATATGTAAACTTCAGTGCTTTGGCCTGAAGAAGGGAGCTAGAGGTCTTTAGTCTACTTCTTAGCACAACTGTCTCCTATGCCAGGTGATGCAGGTCCGAACCCCAGTCTGAGCAGTATGAGTAGGACCAATTACACCTACAATAATAGTACAGGATATATTTCCCCAGACAGAAAAACCACATGAACTACACATTGAAAATCACATGCAAAATATGTGAAACACATGTGAGACCCATGTGAAACGTGTGATTTTACCATGTGATTTCAAATGTGAAAATCATGTTGTTGTTGTTGTATTTTTTTTTTTTTTTAATGTAAGGGCCTAATGACACAAATCTAGCTAAAAGTCAAAACAGTGTGTATAGAGGCACTAAACCCATTACAAGATTGACCTGTAATAGAAAATTGTGAAATATATCTTGAAAGGTTACAGATTTTCCCCTGTATTTTAAATATCTGGAGACATATTCAGTGTTTTTTTATTTATTTATTTATTTATTTTACCTCAAGACCCTGCAGAGGTCAAATTGAGCAAATTGGAAACACCATAGTATCATACACTCAACATATCCATGTTCCACAGTTTACATGGTAGCACAAAGTACTAGAGTAAGAACTGCATGGTAGCACCATGGTATATGAAAAGACACATACTGTATGGTCCAATAATGGTAACTTTTTATTACTGAAGTCCATTGCAAATAAATTCCATCGAAGGTCAACAGCTGCCCTCCATCTGCATTTGAAATTTAAAGCATGTAGTTTCTTACGCTTGACTGTTTCGAACAACAACCCGTTGAAGAACAAGTTTGCAGCTCCATCGTCCGGAAGAGAACATGAGCATTTGTTTTTAGACTGACTGTCAGGTTTATATGCATGAGTGCTCTCATGGAACGGACTTTAGAGCCACGGCTTAAAAAGAACAGAGTATAAAAGAAGCTTCTTAAATCAAAAGTCCATCTGACAGTCTTTATGCAGATCAGGGCCTGAATGAGCATCAGTGCCTGCGGTGAATCGCTATGACAGTCACAAATGAAAAAGTGTTGCATCCTGGGAGAACTCACAGCAACAGAATAAAACTTGTAGATATACGAGCAATTTTAGCACCTTTGAATACAGTATTCTCAAAAGAAATTGGATGCAAAACTTAAAAAATAGTTTCTTCCAAGTTTGTGGATATTATATAATTATATATAACTATTTGGGAGTAATTAAGTTTTAGCTCAGTTTAAGTTTTTATTTATTTCCGTAAAGTAATTTTAGTGCTTCAAATTCAAATGATTTCATTTAGTTTATGTTTTTCATCTAATATTTCATATTTTATCTCATATTGATAGGGAACATTTTACCAACCAGAATTATAGAGTATTGTGGATAACTGTATAATAACAGCAAATAAAAAAAGAGGTTGCACTTTATTTAAGGTGTCCTTTTTACAGTGTAATTATACATTTAAGTACTGAGTAATACTAATAAACTATATTGAACTTACTATATGGTTAGGTTTAGGATTAGGGTTTGGTTTAGAGTTACTTACATATAATTATGCATATATAAGTGTTATCATAATAGTAAGTACACGTGACGTGTAACAAGGAAACCTTAAAATAAAGTGTTACCAAAAAAGACATCACTGTTTGGAATATATTGTGTTTCACTCTGAAATATGTCCCATCATGGAAGTAAAATGATTTGTAATTGCTGGTTCTTACTGACGTTAAATACATCATTGTTTTTTCAAGAGCTGGCACTTTCTGTGGATAATATTGTTAACCTGATCAGTCTGTTTTAACATACTGAAATTGTTTCAAACATCCTAAATTAGGATGTTCAGAACCCAAACTCTTCGGTGGTCGGTATGGCTTGAGACACTTCAAAGTCTGAAATAATAATAATGTCTGAACCCTTACAAACACCTCCAACATACAATCACAGCCCCGCTCGCACCCGCCACACATGCTGCTGTAATCACGGCTGAGCTTCCTGGAGGCTGTGGGTCCATTTCTCAGAAGTTATTAATTTCCCTCTCCCCCTCCTTCCTCTGGCGGCACATGTAGGAGCCTGCCTCCTCTCAGCTGAAGGGTGTGAGCGCCAGGGACCATGACCCAAATGAAATTTTTCACAAGCTCGTTTTTCTGGAGCCCATTTTCAGGCCCTGACAGGTGGCGGAGGAGAGACGGGAGGTCAGACAAATGAATCGCGGCAGAGCGCTGCTGGAAATCTGACTGTCCCTTATTTACTGATAACACTTTATATAATGAAACAGTGTAATGCAGTAACCTAAAGACGACGGGAATCCGGTAAAAGAACATTATGAGTTCAGAACAACTTTAAGGGGTAGTCCACCTAAATTGTAAATTTTGTCATCATTTACTCATTAAAATGTGGAGACATAATGGAGATATTTTGAACAGCGCTGATAACTAAAGTGTTTCAGTCCCCATTGACTTCCGTTGTATTTTTTGTCCAAAACTTAGATACTAACATTCTTCAAAATGCTTTTTTGTGTGTGTGTTCCACAGAACAAAGAGAATCATACATGTTTAAAAAACATGAGATTAAATAAATGATGAATTATATTTAATTTTGGTGTGGGCTATGCCTTTTAAGATCTACAGACTGCATCTGTGACTTTAACAGAGAAAATAACTTTAATTTGTCTATCCTTCATTCATTAATTTATCCATTTGTTGGTAACACTTCAGTATAGGAACCAATTCTCACTATTAGCATGCCTATTATTAACATATACAGTGGTGTGAAAAATTGTTGGCCTCATTCCTGATTTTTTATTTTTTTGCATGTTTGTCTCACTTTAATGTTTCAGATCATAAAACAAATTTAAATATTAATCAAAGATAACACAAGTAAACACAACATGCAGTTTTTAAATGAAGTTTTTTATTTTTTTTATTTTTTTTTTTTTATTATTATTATTATGAAGGGAAAACAAAATCCAAACCCACATGGTCCTTTGTGAAAAAGTGCTTGCCCCCTAAACCTAATAACTGGTTGGGCCACCCTTAGCCGCAACAACTGCAATCAAGCGTTTGCGATAACTTGCAATGAGTCTGTTACAATGCTGTGGAGGAATTTTGGCCCACTCATCTTTGCAGAATTGTTGTAATTCAGTCACATTGGAGGGTTTTCGAGCATGAACCGCCTTTTTAAGGTCATGCCACAGCATCTCAATAGGATTCAGGTCAGGACTTTGACTAGGCCACTCCAAAGTCTTCATTTTGTTTTTCTTCAGCCATTCAGAGGTGGACTTGCTGGTGTGTTTTGGATCATTGTCCTGCTGCAGAACCCAAGTTCGCTTCAGCTTGAGGTCACGAACAGATGGCCGGACATTGTCCTTCAGGATTTTTTGGTAGACAGCAGAATTCATGGTTTCATTTATCACAGCAAGTCTTCCAGGTCCTGAAGCAGCAAAACAGCCCCAGACCATCACACTACCACCATCATATTTTACTGTTGGTATGATGTTCTTTTTTTGAAATGCTGTTACTTTTACGCCAGATGTAATGGGACACACACCTTCCAAAAAGTTCAACTTTTGTCTCGTCGGTCCACAGAGTATTTTCCTAAAAGTCTTGGGGATCATCAAGATGTTTTCTGGCAAAACTGAGACGAGCCTTTATGTTCTTTTTGCTCAGCAGTGGTTTTCGTCTTGGAACTCTGCCATGCAGGCCATTTTTGCCCAGTCTCTTTCTTATGGTGGAGTCATGAACACTGACCTTGGGGGGGGGGGGGGGGGGGGGGGGGGGGGGGGGGGAACACTTTTTCACACAGGGCCATGTGGGTTTGGATTTTGTTTTCCCTTCATAATAAAAAACTTCATTTAAAAACTGCATGTTGTGTTTACTTGTGTTATCTTTGATTAATATTTAAATTTGTTTGATGATCTGAAACATTAAAGTGTGACAAACATGCAAAAAAATAAAAAAATCAGGAAGGGGGCAAACTGTTAATTAGTATATATAAAGCACATATTCTGCATGACCATATTCTACATCCCTAATCATACTCAATACCTAAACTTAACAACTACCTTACCAACTAATAATAAGCAGCAAATTAGGAGTTTATTGAGGCAAAAGTCATAAGTAATTGTTATTTTTTGACACAATCAGCTTTTTTCACGTTTATTAAAAGGCTGTCCCTCATGGCCCCTGTGTTTGCTGTGCCATTGTGTTACGCATAAGGTCATCCACCCAGAACACTATTCCAAGCTCTAAAACAACAACTGAGGCATTTTACAGCACAAATAGCACACATTTTTGTACAGCTCATGCTTTAAGAAAATATACAAGCTGCACATTTCAGCTTTTAACACTTTAAGACACTTGATAGACTTCCGAATGCAAGTGCCGACACTTAAAGGGTTACTCCACCCCAAAATGAAAAATTTGTCATTAATCACTTACCCCCATGTCGTTCCAAACCTGTAAAAGCTTTGTTCATCTTCAGAACACAATTTAAAATATCTTGGATGAGAACCGGGAGGTTTGTGACTGTCCCAATGACTGCCAAACAATTAACACTGTCAAGGCCCAGAAAAGTATGAAAGACATCGTCAAAATAGTCCATCTGCCATCAATTTTACGAAGCTACGAGAATACTTTTTGTACGCAAAGAAAACAAAAATAACGACTTTATTCAACAATTTGTCTCCTCTGCATCAGCGAAGCGCCATTTTGGAGAATATCTGCAGGACACAAACTGCGTACGCTGTTCTGTGTCAGCTGGGTCACACGGATACGCTTTCTGCGTTTGTTTATGCTTTGATTTGAACGAAAACAGCATATCCGTGAGGTGCGGCTGACACAGAACAGCGTACACAGTTTGCAAAATGGCGTTACACTGATGCAGAAGAGACAAATTGTTGAATAAAGTTGTTATTTTTGTTTTCTTTCCCGCCTGTTGCTCCTTTAATTAACTCTGATAATAAGCTTTTACGGGTTTGGAACAACATGGGGGTAAATTTTCATTTTGTTAAGACACTTATTAAATGAAGGACACAACGGCATGAAGATTATTAGCACACTGTATGATATCTACTAACAACTTGACAATTTGACAGGTAGACAACATCAGTTCCCGCCTGTTGCTCCTTTAATTAACTCTCATAATAACATAAATAACAAACTAGAACATAAATTACAAAAAGAGTGTCATTATTTGAAGTTCAGTCATTAGCTCATTAACTCTACTAGGTTTTGTTGTCATCTGGCAATGAAATCATGTATTGTAAAAGTGTGTGTATAAATAGACTTTATATCAACGTCATTGGCTTGTCAACGTATGTGGCCTTAATTCTAGAGACAGCCCTCTGATATAGAGAAACTCCTGCCAACCACTTTGCCAAGATTCCCGTACTCCGCTGAAACTCGTATGAAGTTGGTCGGGAGCGCTAGAGGAACGTGCGAGAGAAAGCGAGCGAGTGGGTGGGTGAGTGAGAGAACGACAGAGGAAAATCGAGAGAGAGAGAGAGAGAGAGAGAGCTGAAAACTGTCAGTGGAGAAGTATTTTCCATAAATTCATAAATGCTGATAAGGCCTCATCTTTCTCCCATGTGCCCCGGCCAAGGACGAAGGAACATACATTAGGAGATTAGGAGCAGCGCTGCATTTCCATCACCCCGCCGAGAGCCAGACCCGCGGCCCAGCACACGATCTTATCAAACACACACAGAGGCACAGGGTTTCAACTTCATTTCCCTCCTCCACTTCTTTAAAAACCCTTCTCAACCTCCACCATCAACAATCTGCCCCTGCTGTCCTCTGTGTTTCAGACTGATGCCAGTGCTGTTCTTTACTATTTATATTGAAATACACCCACACATAAACAGTTATGCTGTATACATAAATACATACATACTGTATATACAGTGCTGCATAGTAAGTGATTGCATGTATCTGGATTACGTAATCAGATTCCAAAAATTAAGTATCTGTAATAAAATTATATTACATTTTAAAATACTCGTAATCAGACTACAGTTACTTTTTTATTGATTACATGATTACATATTATTCACACAATAGCAATAAATGAATGGAATATATTTTCTTTCACTTTGTATTTTTATATCAAGATTATCCTTGTTAAATCAGTGCGATAAATGAGTTAGGTCAAAAGTAATCTAAAAGTAATCAAAAAGTATCCTGATTGTATTACCTAAACTGTGCAATATAATGGATTGCATAACTAACTGCAGTTTTTATCAAGTAATTTGGTAACATACTACAATTTGTAAGTAATCTACCGAGCACTCTATACACATATAGGCCTACTGTATACATACACATTAAATATCATTATCAATTAGTTTGATCTGTGCTCTATATATTCATTTATCTATGACACAGAAGACTGGAGTAATGATGCTGAAAATTCAGCTTTGCATCACAAGAATAAATTGCATTTTACAATATCTTCACAGAGAAAATGTTACATTTTAAGATTAATGTTGAAGCACTGAAGCATGTTAGTATCTGCCATTAAAACGATATGAAAAACACCAAAGTATGCAACATAAATGAACGGCCTGCTTTTAAAACACTAAAGCTTTGATGTTTGAAAATATTTATAGTTGATAAATAAATAAATAAATAAATATGCCGACAAAAGACTGGTCAATTGCTGGATTTGTAACGAGAGCAGTGCTATAGGTGACAGAGACCAGTTCAATCTCACAGAAGGACTCCTGTTTATCAGTAAATCAGGTAAAAGAAGAACCTTTTTAAAAAAAAAAAACAAAAAAAAAAAAAAACATCTAAGTCATTTGTGCCCTTCATAAGTTGAAATTGATGTTAATGAAAATACGGTCAATGTGGTAATCACATTTAATCAATTTAATGGCATTGAACATTTAATCAATCTTATTTTTCATAAACAGCACAAAAATTCAATTCAACAATCTATGAACTTCAACACAGAACTGTTAAACATTTGTATGTATAATGTACCTTCACTAAAGTATTGATGTTTCGGAAGCTGTTGATACGTTCATATCAGTGTCTATCCAAATGAAAAAAAAAAAAAAAAAAGTTTGGCGCATTGGAGCTCTGCTTTATGTATGCATACTAATGAGATCACGCTGGTTTCATGGGCATGCCAGCACAACATTCAAATGCAAAAAGTGGAAGCAAAAGTACCAAAATGTGCATTTTAATCACTGTTTTACATCAATGGTTTTGATTCTTTTGGAAGCGGCAGGGTAGCTCATGCTGTCTTTGAGAGGAGCTGTGACAGTCGCGTGTCAAATCGGCCTTGATTTAAATAAACTCATTAGTTTATTCGCTCTTTCATCCCACTGTATAAAACAAATAATTACTTTGTTGCATCAATTCCTGCTTTTTGTTTTGATGTGACTTTACTCCGAACCACAGTCACCTTGGCTGGTATTTGAAGGGCAGCAGCAGGTCGCAGCGTAAACCTGGTCTTTTTTACGCAACAAAAAGCAAATATTCAGTTCCGTCTGTATCATCTCAGCTTTCATTCTCATTTCCCTTTCATCCTCTTCCCCTTCCTGTGTCGCTCTCATGGGTTTAAACCCTGCAGGCTCTCTGCCTGTGTTCTTTGGAGCTCGGAGGCGATGCAGATTTTGGCATTTACGGAGCTGCGGGCTGCTCAGGCGGCGCTTGAATAGCGAGTTGCATGAGAATGGGTGAAGATGGCAGTGCCAGCTGGTCAGAGACGCTCCCCGGACCCCTGCAAACAATCACAGATCTCTTTCTAAAGCAGTGCTCACCGGATTGTGCTGTTTCAGAACAGGATTTCCTTCAAAGCTCAGAGCACAGTGAACAAAACTGTCACATCTGGGCACGGGCACCGCGAGTGTCTCAGAGGAAAATGCTGATCTAGGATCAGTCCTCGGATGTTCTACTCTGTGGGTTGTGAAATTCATTTTGTTCGCTCTGAAAATTTAGTGGCTTGGACTTGACTGGATAAGCAACCAAAACCAAGGTTTTACTATGGCCACTAGTTTATCAACTATAAATTGTACTAAATACATATATGCTACAATGTAAAGTTTTCCTGTAGCTTAAACTGTAGAGCCTGACACTATCAATGTTAGGGTCATAGGTTTGGTTTCCAGGAAATGCATGAACCAGGCCTCTGAAACGAATGGAAACTAACTAAATTTTGACAGGAACATGCCCAGAAACAGAAACAAAATTAAATGTATTAGTTCCGAACAGAATAGAAAATTGGTTAATAATTGTATTTTATCATTCCATTTAATATTTGAATTTTGCAGTCAATCAATCACGAATTCAAGTAGTATGGCCTATGCAAATGTGACGTTGACGCATTCAACGAGTGAAATGCCTTGCACTCAGCTGTAAATTCAATGGCAATGAACCGGCATTAGTTTATCCAATTATATGTCATAAACCACCATTTAAGTTAAAATGAATGGCAGATAATATGCAGATTGTTGGGCGGTTTGAAACAAGCAAAAATTGCAGGATAGTATAGAATGCGGATTCACAACACACAAAACAATAAAACTATATACATAAAAAGGATCATATTGAACAGATTAACAAAACGAAAGGAAAATTCGGTTCATTGTGACTCGATCCAAAGTTTGTTTGTTTTTTTACAAAAGCTTTACAGTTTGACGTCTTGCTGGGCAAGATGAAGGGATAAAAAACTTGTTTTTTTTTTTTTGATTTCAACAAAAAATGGCATATATATTTAATAAATGTTTAGTGTTTGTGTCTGGTTTGTAAGTAATCAAGAGTGCAGTGTTTAGTGCATATCTCCCTTCATTTGAATATATTTTCTTATAGACCATAATTACACATTTAGACTACATCACTAGTTTAAAGATGGGCTGTACTTTGATCTTTACATGAATTATTAATGATGAAAAACTCATATCCCATCCCTAAAGTCCTTGCAGGATTTTGTTTAAACTTGAACTGGAATAAATATGTTTGAACATGATCAGCCTGTGACTTCATGCATACTTTATTAACGTGCTTTTGAAAGTAACACAAGTAAATATGTTTTATTTTTGTCATTTTTGTAAGTAAATAAACATATTTATTAAAATTAGTTTTTAGTCTTTTAAAACTTTATAACACTGTTGGAAAAGAACTGAAAAATTGCAACTGTATAATTGATCTAAATGGATACACGAATTGATGGACCTCACCGCACTAAGTGTGTGTGTGTGTGTGTGTGTGTGTGTGTGTTGAGTGATTTTGAGAGGTGTCAGTCTGAAGCTTTAAAATGCTGGATGGCCTCTTCCACCGAGCAAATCAATAGAGTATTAGCCGCCCAGAGCTAACTGTGTGTCTGTGTGTCTCAGGAGACTCCAGCTCTGCTTTAACTGGTGACTGTTACAGACTCACTTTCTAACACTTTCCCTGGACACCTAAGATACTCTTCAGAGAGGTGAGAAAGTGTGGAAGAGAGGAGGCGAGGAAAAAATGACAGACATTAAGGGCTGAAACAAGATGGGAACACTGAAATCATAATACGTGCCACATAGACATGATCAAATCTCAGTTGAGGAAGCTAAATTTGCAGACTACAGTCAAGCTGCCCTTCTGGAAAAGCAAAGCCCAATGCACACTGTGTGATTTGTTCTGTCTTTACAGTTGTTGCTTGTCAGGTTGTGCTGTTGTGAAATGACCCTGTGGTGTCTGCTTTGGGTAAAAGCCTACTGTGTAACATCACATGTCATTTATGTCAGACTGTACAACACACATCTCTGTGAAGACAAATGATCATGACTGGCGGTGTTTGAGTCTGGAGCAGGTGAAGGCTGGGGGAAAAAAATTCACTATCTCAACAAATTAGAATACTTCATGAGACCAATAAAAAAAATAAAAAAAAAAACATTTTTAGTGAATTGCTGGTCTTCTGGAAAGTATGTTAATTTACTGTATATGTACTCAAAACTTGGTAGGGGCTCCTTTTGCTGTAATTACTGCCTCAATTCGGCGTGGCATGGAGGTGATCAGTTTGTGGCACTGCTGAGGTGGTATGGAAGCCCAGGTTTCTTTGACAGTGGCCTTCAGCTCATCTGCATTTTTTGGTCTCTTGTTTCTCATTTTCCTCTTGACAATACCCCATAGATTCTCTATGGGGTTCAGGTCTGGTGAGTTTGCTGGCCAGTCAAGCACACCAACATTATGGTCATTTAACCAACTTTCGGTGCTTTTGGCAGTGTGGGCAGGTGCCAAATCCTGCTGGAAAATGAAATCAGCATCTTTAAAAAGCTGGTCAGCAGAAGGAAGCATGAAGTGCTCCAAAATTTCTTGGTAAACGGGTGCAGTGACTTTGGTTTTCAAAAAACACAATGGACCAACACCAGCAGATGACATTGCACCCCAAATCATCACAGACTGTGGAAACTTAACACTGGACTTCAAGCAACTTGGGCTATGAGCTTCTCCACCCTTCCTCCAGACTCTAGGACCTTGGTTTCCAAATGAAATACAAAACTTGCTCTCATCTGAAAAGAGGACTTTGGACCACTGGGCAACAGTCCAGTTCTTCTTCTCCTTAGCCCAGGTAAGACGCCTCTGATGTTGTCTGTGGTTCAGGAGTGGCTTAACAAGAGGAATACGACAACTGTAGCCAAATTCTTTGACACGTCTGTGTGTGGTGGCTCTTGATGCCTTGACCCCAGCTTCAGTCCATTCCTTGTGAAGTTCACCCAAATTCTTTAACCAATTTTTGATTGACAATCCTCATAAAGCTGTGGTTCTCTCGGTTGGTTGTGCATCTTTTTCTTCCACACTTTTTCCTTCCGCTCAACTTTCTGTTAACATGCTTGGATACAGCACTCTGTGAACAGCCAGCTTCTTTGGGAATGAATGTTTGTGGCTTACCCTCCTTGTGAAGGGTGTCAATGATTGTCTTCTGGACAACTGTCAGATCAGCAGTCTTCCCCATGATTGTGTAGCCTAGTGAACCAAACTGAGCGACCATTTTGAAGGCTCAGGAAACCTTTGCAGGTGTTTTGAGTTGATTAGCTGATTGGCATGTCACCATATTCTAATTTGTTGAGATAGTGAATTGGTGGGTTTTTGTTAAATGTGAGCCAAAATCATCACAATTAAAAAATTCAGTCTGTGTGCAATGAATTTATTTAATACACGAGTTTCACAATTTGAGTTGAATTACTGAAATAAATGAACTTTTCCACGACATTCTAATTTATTGAGATGCACCTGTATATTCTCATAGAAAACAGGTATTTTAAATTGTAAAAATATTCCACAACATAACTGTTTTCACTGTATTTTTGATCAAATAAATGCAGCCTTGTGAGCAGAGGCTTCTTTCAAAAATATAAAAAAAATAGGCTACTGACCCCAAATTTTAATGATTGTGTATGTTCCTGATTAGTAGGTAATAGGCAATTAATAATATGCCAGTGAGTATGTAAGAATAACTGATCTAAGAATATGATTTGTGATGTACAGTATGAGCAAAATATGATTATATTATATTATATTATATTGTTAAAATGTGTGTTAATTAGTTAAGAACTGAATGTAATACTAATGTTTTGCAGTATATCTTAAGCATTTGAATTCTCGGTTCAGCTGTTCCTCGTCTGCTTGTGTTACACAGACACACACACACACACACACACACACACACGCACGCACACAAACACAACTGTGCCCCTCATTTTTCAAGGGCTGTAGTAAACCTGAGTGTACAGCCTGTAATTTCACTTTTTCTGTCTCAGTCCCAGCACTTAAGAGAAAACTGGAATTTCTAAGCTTGTTTGAGGGAGAGAAAAGGTGAACGTGAAGAACAAAGGAAGCCGGTGGAGCTGGAGTGATTTTCTTTGCCAGCAGCCGTGTGAGGCAGATGAGGAACCATACTGCAGTTTAACTCTCACACTTCTGAATAAACACAGCCAATAAACAAACAGCTGAAGCAATCCGTTCAACCTCCAGAATCCACAA
This sequence comes from Spinibarbus caldwelli, assembly GCA_039654775.1. Lineage (NCBI taxonomy): Eukaryota > Metazoa > Chordata > Actinopteri > Cypriniformes > Cyprinidae > Spinibarbus > Spinibarbus caldwelli. The sequence goes on from CM077244.1 coordinate 30,255,592, forward strand.
ACCCACTGAGACATCTGCACAACAAAGCCCTGCGGCACACACATAATCACAGATGAGTTCTGAAGAAATCGAATTAATGAGCCAAATTAAAAGAACCTTTCAAACAAAGTGATTGCTATCTTACTCTGTAAATGCCAGCAACACGTTGGTCACTAGGGTAGTGACACACACACACAGCCTTTGGGAAAGAGACATGATCAATAATCCTCTACATTATCTTAATAGTATTCAAATACAGTGATCTCATTAGTATAAGTGTGGTTCAGTTTTTTGTGTAGATAAACAAACACAATATCATCGCAGTGAAGAATGGATTGTGTTTGCAGATGAAGTTCTGGGGAAAGCTGAGCTCCCTCACAGTCTGGCACACACTCACGGGACTGGCCTTGTTTCTGCTGCTCCTGACAGAGGTTTCTTCCTCTCTGGACTGGAGATTTGACAGAGGTTTCTTCCTCTCTGGACTGGAGATTCACAACTTGTTGTATCTCTTCTGTCTCTCAGGGATGGAGATTCAGAACATGGACATTTTTTTGTCTCAGAAAATCAGAACCACATGTCTGTTGAAAGGGTCATTTCTAGTGAGGATGATGCTCATAATGCTCCAGCCATCTTTCACTGGAAAACTCAGTAGTATAGTGTATTTTTTTTTTTTTTCATTCATTCATTCTTATTTCTATCTGCAAATTTGATGATCCCCTTGTACAAAGTGTAACTTATAAATACAAATACATGAATAGTTACATAAATATACACATTATAGTTACATACATTACAATATATTATATATATATATATATATATAATTAATTAATTAAATTTTTTCATGTTCTAATTTATTTCTTTAAGGTTTTTTTTTTTTTTTTAACTAAACTTAACAGTGACTTTAAGGTTAAACTGTGCATTATCCACATCCGAAGGCAATTCCGAAATACTCCAGACATGATTGTGAAAGATTGAACTGCTATCCATGAATCTGTTCACAGCTGAGATTGTGTGAAGTGTTGTGTCACAAATAGCTGTCATTAACCTCACGCTCTCTGAATGCGAATAAAGCCGATGTCCTGCAGTTTATGCCCATTTTCAGCAATAAATGCATGTGGGAAGATTTGCTCTTTCTTTGTCTCTGCAACACGGTCAGGCAAGTTAGTTTGCTTGCTTTCTGGACGTCGCACCTAAAGCCCATTTCACACCAAATGTGAAACAAAAAAGTGAAACTAATCAAAGACAAATGGTCATTTCACACCAGGAGCGAAATTAATATCTGTCAGGTTGAACAAAAAGCTAATTCAAGTCAGTACAATAGAGAGTCCAATGAAGAGACACCAATAATAGTGAATAATCACATAATCACATATAAAACTCAATTATCCTTTAAGATAATACAAACAAAAATCCTAGAATATTCATGTGTAAAAACAATAGACAAGGACTAAACACAGCCTCTTGAGAATAAAGACTGTATAGGAGACATGCTGCTGTATCACACAATCTCTTCCAGGACACAGATCAAAATGAAACTCCTCCTGCACTCAATTTAAGAGATCCCGTCTCAGTATCTGCTCATTTGGTTGATTTGATGTCTGCGTTTGACCTCTGCTAAATGCATTTTGGATGGACTGCAGTCGAGGAGGAAGTGTTGGGATTAATGGCTGCTGGAATGAAGATGCTATCAGAGGAGGGATTGAGGCCGAAGCCAATGAAACGCATGATGACCTCCTCCAGGTTGGACTGGACCAAAGCACCGGCCATTTGAGTCCCAAGCCAGCCCAGTGATAAGATGCTATCTGACACTAAACAAAAGAAAGAAAGAACTCACAAGAAAGACGACTGGACAGAGCAACGTCTACTACAACAAACACACACAGAGCCAAACACACACACTCGTCTTCAGCCGACAGCATTCACTGAACACACTAACATACAAATTCAACAGACTAATAGATTTTCTCACACTTTAGGATGTAGTTGAGCCCATGCTATGAAATGTTGTACCTGTGTCTCTGTTTTAACACAATTTTTAGGGATCACCTAATTCAGTATTTAGTCCAAATATACAAATTCTGTATTGTTTACTTTTTTCATTCATTCATTCATTCATTCATTCATGCATTCATTCATTCATTCATTCTTTTTTTTTATATTGTTATTATTTTATATTTCTTTTTTTATTTATTTATATATACATAAAGACATACAGAAATACATAGATGTATATATTTTGTATATATATATATATATATATATATATATATATATATATATATATATATATTATTTCTTTTATTTTTTTTTTTAATTCTGGCGTCTCAAGCTTGATATTTTGACCTCTATTTTACTATGAAAATCATTTTGTGACAACAATTTATTAATTTGTAGAAGGAGTTATGAAAATCAAAAATGGAGTCTGTACCTTTTATATGAAATATGAGTGTCAGTTGCATCCATTGCGGAAATAAATAAATAAATAAATAAATAAATTTAACAAAAAACTGCACAGCCGCCGTACAAGTGTTTCATTAACAATGTCCCTCATGGCTTTTAGTCCAAAAGTGTGTACATTTGAAGAAATATTGATGGATTCTCTCAAATTTCTTTGGAGAGTATTATTATTATTATTTGTATTTTTTTAATTATTAATTTACCCAAAACTTTTCAATTTGATCACTATTGTGTACTAAACACTCTCCTGTGATGTCTGTTTATTCAACGCAATTCACACTTTTCGAAAATCTGTAGTTATTTTAGTGTTGCAATGAATAACTATTTTCATAATCAACTAATATGTTGATTTGTTTGATTATTAAATGAATTAATTAAAACAAAATACTAAAATAAAAAAAATAAATAAATTACTATTAAATATTAAATAATTAAATAAATTACTTAACATTCAATACATAAATAAAGTGTGCAAGCAAATTATAAATGTTACAAAAGTGTACTAATGTTCATTTCCAGGCAGTAGGGGGCAGAGTAGCTCTTGCCCTGAGTGATTGAAACAGCTGTGAGGCCGCGGTGTGTCAGCTGGCATGACGGTTGGCCGGCTGAATGAATGGTAATTTAACATTTAAATGCGTTGGTGAATAAAAGAGGGCGCCGGATTAACTGCCGGATCCTTTAAACCCCAGAGGACTGGCAGCAGACCAATGGGACCACCAACCGCCCGCGTGCTTTCAAAACGGACACCAATCCATTCCTATTCACTGCCAGACTAACTCAGCGGCCAATCAGAAAACACAAATCTTAAAAAAAAAAACCTTTAAACGCAAGTGCCTACCGTTATTTGCTAGAAACTTGTCTGCAATGAAACAAACATTAATAATCCAGAGGAATTTCATTTTGTCCGATGTTTAATGGTGCTGCTGGAGGCAAATAAGGCCTCAAAATCAAAATAAATCAGCATCAATATAAATCAGTGTGTTGAGCAAATGGAACGGGCAGAAATATGACCTGCTCTTGTAAGGCGAAGAAAAATCCATCGGCCGCTTACATGGGTTATAATACGCAGATCTGTCAGTAATACTGACGTGTAGGAGAAATGCATCCATGGCTATACTATTGAAGCAAAACATTTGACAGAAAGGGTTTAAATGATAAATCAATAGATCAATAGTGGCCGCGTTGTGGTTGTCAAATGTTATTGAATCACATTCATATTCCACAACTGTGCACTGAAAAATGTGATTAATATGGTAACAAATTCATTTAGTTTCATTCAAGTCAAAAATATTATCTAACATCACTAAATCAACCTTTTAAAATGATGTTATACCGACAAAAAACAACTCCTCAGTGTAGCATTTGCAGGTTACCGTGTTTTAAACTGTGATTGCTCTATTCGAAGCAAGGAGGATTTTGACTTCATACATCCACTAAAAATCACTTTGACACCAGTTGATTAAAAGTCACTGCAAAAATGGCTCAGATAAATAAAATTAGTTCCCATAAAAGCTCCTGGAATATTTGAACACAGATGACATTTGCTGTGATATTTTGTATTTAATAACATTCAGTTATTTTTCAATCTGACATAAATGTCTAAATGCTGTAAAGGCTATTTCTTTTTTAAAGGTCCACTGAAATACAACACACTTCTTTCATATGCATCATAACGACATGATCGTGAGCCTCTCTGATGTCTCTTAAAATCAAAGTGCTGCTCTGCAGATATTGAGCTCTTGAAATCAAAGCGCTTCTTCAGTGTGCTGCTGGAACAAAGGACCTTGAGTGTGGAATCTGTGCTGTTGTCTCGTGTGTTTGGAGGACCGCTGGCCTAACGGTCGCTCCTCACTGACTACAATAGCCTCCGCAACACGCCTCTGACAGCCTCTCTCTGTCTCTGTGTGTGTGTGTGTGTGTGTGTGTGTGTGTGTGTGTGTGTGTGTGTGGCGGTTGGTAGCTTGATCTGGGGGAGGGGTGAGTACCAAAAGACCATGACTGGCTTAAAAAAAAAACACAGAGACAATTCAATAAATTAAATTGAAATAAATAAATAAATAAATAAATAATAAACTCATGTTTATCCATTTACTCACTCTCATGTAGTTCTGAAACTGTGACTTTTGTTCTTCTGTAGAACACAAACAAGAAACAAACATTTGTTTTAGTGATTTTGCTTTGTATGTTTGTTTTTGTTTTGTGTGCTTTGCGTTTTGTTTTATTGTTTTGCTTTGCTTGTTTTGTTTGTTTTATTTCATTTTTATTGTTGTTTTGTGTGCTTCCTGTTTTGTTCGGTGCTTTGATTTTTTTTTTTTTTCTTGTTTACATTGCTTTCTTGTTTTGTTTTGTGTGAGCGTGTGTGTGTGTGTGTGTGTGTGTGTGTGTTGTGTTTTTGTTTGGTTGTTTTGTGTGCTTCGTGTTTTGTTCAGTGCATTGTTTTGGTTTGTTCTCGTTTTTATTTTATTTTATTTAATTTTTTTTTGTTTTGTTTTTTTGTTGTTTTTTTGTCTTGTGTGTTGTTTAGTTTTCTTGCTGTGTTTTGTTTAGATTTCTTGCATTGTTTTGCCTTGCCTTGCAAAGCAAGCCACTCCACCCTGCAGCACAAGACTGGTCGCCCACTGAAGCTAAGCAGGGTTGAGCCTGGTCAGTGCCTGGATGCTCAACACTGGGGGTGGTTGAGGAGAGACCCCCCACATGATTGTAAAGCTCTTTGGATGTATAGCAATACACAATAAGGCACTATATAAAAAAATGCCTCCATTCATTCATTCATTCATTCATTCATTTTGTTCTGTTTTGTTTTATTTTGTTTTGTTTTGTTTTTTGCTCATAAATTCAAAGTATATTGGGTCCAAAGTTGTTTTGACCCCAATGTTCACCAAAAACCCTTCTTTTGTGTTCTATAGAAGAAATAACCGAAAGTCTCATATGTTTGAAACAACATGATAGTGAGTTTACATTTTTGGGTGAACTTTTTTAACTGCCTACTAATCGCCTAAATAGAAAAGAGAAATCATTCTTATGAGGTCAAGAGCTCATTTTCATCAGACTGTAAATCTGACTGGTTTTGACATGCCACACAGCTGAAAGCATCATTTGGCTCAGTCCACGGAAAACAACAATCCTCCAGCTTCTATTTCACCATCGATTCTGCTTTCACTTCTAGCTTTTCCTGTCGCTGTGAGATTTATTTCCACACGCTCATTCATATCTCCCTCTGTCTCATTCCAGTTCAGCTCAATGGGGCGTAACGCTCTGCCTCTCTGTGATATTCTGGCTTCTACAGGACTATAACGCTAATGACACTTATAAAATAGATATAAAGAAAACAGCACCAGTATCCACATAGAGACAGCAATGCTTTTGATGGCACTGAATCACTGGCTGAATATAACAAAGAACTGTTCAAAATTATATGTTACATAAAGAAAACAAATGCTATTCTTTTGTCAAGATATAATTACGCATAGCTTTTGTAATTGTAGTAGAATGTGGTTTAGATATTATCAACTGGTCCCTCAATTGTTATGATTGTTTAGAGGAAAAGCATGCACACATACACACATACACACACACACACACACACACGCACACGCACACACACTTGTTTCGCTATCCTTGTGGGGACTTCCATAGGCGTAATGGTTTTTCTGTTGCCCTACACCAACCCTACACCTAAACTTAGCCCTCACAGGAGACTTTCTGCATTTTTAGATTTTCAAAAAACTTCATTCTGTGTGATTTATAAGCTTCTTTACCCGTGGGGACCTCAATTTAGGTCCCCACGTGACACGAGTCCCCATGAGTCTGTGTGTATTAAGGTTTAAGTCCCCACCTGAATAGAAACATTTTTACACAAAACAAAAACACACACACACACACACACACACACACACACACACACACATCCACAAGTGTAAGTCCATTATTAAGAAATGATTACAGTCAAACTGTTTTACTGTTAGTATACATCAACAGTTCTACAAACAACTATTAATTATATTAAATATTATATTTAAAATATCAGAGTAAATTATATTTTGGACCCAATATTACTAGTAACTTGTCTATATTATTATTATTATTATTATTATTATTATTATTATTATTATTATTATTATTATTATATGTATTTATTTTTTTATTATATTTTTACTTCTTAAATAAATTTGTATTTTTGTACAAATTGGTTGAATGAACGATTCAATGACAGTTAAGTGTTGCCACCTACTGGTATAAGGATGTCATCTTCAGAAAATGTCTATATTATTATTATTTTTTTTTTAATTGATTAAACGATTTAAATATTTGAAATAATTGAAAAAGTATCTTAAATAATTGCTCTGTGCTTCCAGAGCAACTGGTCAGCATTCACTCTGTGTGGTGGATGCAAACAGTTGCTAGGTTCATACTGGTTGATAAGATTTTTTAAGGTAGGAATAACAAAGGGTGAACAGTTAAAAAAATAAAAATAAAATCTTTTAATGTCTTTAACTTGAACTTTTCAACACTGACGTTCATTGTTCACATGTTCCAGTGCTGTCTTGAGTCAGTCCATTACAGTGGTTCAGTCTGCAGCTGGATCTTTTCTGATACTTTTGTTCTTTTCTATTTTTGGCCTATTCAACTCTCAATGTCTCAATGATCCCCATGCGACTCTAGGGTTTGTAAATGTGTTTAACTTTGATATGAATTTGATGAGCAGCGCGGTTATGAAACTGATGTTGGCTGGTTGTTAGTAGGTTATTAAATTTCAGGACAGCGGTCCAGAGCGGAACGCTTCCCAGCCTGAGATAATGGCTTTAAAGTGATTAAATCTACTGTGGATTTCACATACTTGATTTAAGATGCAATTTTCAGTAAAGCAACCTCAAAAACTCAACACAAATTAGCCATAGCACATCTGTCTTTGCTGTAGTGTGTTCACAGTCTGTCATTTACACTTCACCCCAAAGCACACAATGAGAGTGAGTGCGTGTGTGTGTGTGTGTAAGATTAAAGCAAACAGCAGTGTGTGTCAGTGTGCAGACAGCAGAATAGGCCTGGCGTTGTCGCTCTCAGATGAATCATGCACTTCCGTGTGATTCAGTCCTCTCCGAGGATTACAGGCGTCTATAGAAGACACTCACACACCTAAGCGCTAAACCCACTGCCACTCACAGTCATCTTACTGACACCTCGACACACAAAACAACATCTCCGAAATGAATTTTACAGATCACATTGCTAGGGTGTTGATCACATTTGACCAGGTTGCTGGGTTGTTGCTTAAAATGATCCAAGTCAAAAGAGAGATATTGTTTCCCATAGTCTTAGGCAACAGGAAAATCTGATTCTTTTCTGCAAACTGGTTCTTTGGGACAGTTTGTTTCGATGAACTGGTTCAATTAGCTAGTTCGCAATCGTGAAATGACTTAATGCATATGCAATTATATTACTAAAACACCTGATAATGATGTGAAATGTGGAAGTTTTACATATCTAAAGGATATAAAGTGAATAAACTAGTCTTCATCAGCTCATCTTTTTACAGAAACAATGAGAAACGACAAAAACTTTCACTTGGCCCCTTCATTTAAAGTGCCCCTATTATGGATTTTTGAAAATTACCTTTCACACAGTGTGTAATAATCTCTGAATCATTGAAATGAGTTGTTTTTAAAACGAATCCCAAGCTGTTTCATGTTGAACTTCATTTGGACAACTTTTAACATACATTTTTTCACATATATGTTTTGGTGCAATTCTGATTGTGCTATTCAGAATCATGGGTAATGCAGTTTTTTTTTTTTTTACCAGGAATATGGCTGTTAAAAAACAATTATTTAAAAAAATAAGTTGAAATAATGTGGCTGATGGCTTTAACAGAAGCATACAGCCTTGTATCTCACAATCGGTCTGTCTTAAAACGTTTGAGCTATCGTTGAGAATCGATTCCCCTGTGAAAAAAAAAAAAAAAAAAAATGAACGCAGTTTTTACTTCTGTAACCCAACTGTTGTACTCTACGGTGCGTAATAATAGCAACACTACATCAAAACATATCACTAAACTCTGAAACTAACAAAGAATAACGTGGCTTTCATAGAAACCAGTTCCACTTTTCAGGAAACAGCCAACCGTGAAGAAATAATGTCACAAAAATCAAACTGTGAAAAGTAATTTGGCAAACGGTGCAAAAACGCAGCGGAGCACTATAAAGGAGTTTGCCTTACAGTAAGTGCAGCTGAAGCCATCTGTAATCTCTGGCCTCAAAACACACCGGTGTCAACGCGTGATTGACAGTGATATACAACTCCTACTGTTCTCTGCACGCTTACAGCACTTAAAGGGTTTGTGTCATGAGAAATTGATTTTTTTTTTTGATCTTTTGAAATGAAAGAGTTCATGTGCTTTGAAAACATACTGTAACATTCACACTCAAACTCAAAACTCAAAAATAGCATTTATTGAAACTTCATGCCAAGAATGTCTCAAAAACAACCTGAAGCCAGGTCTGAAGCCAGAAGACTGAAAGATGACAAAGAAAAAAAAATGAGTGCTTGGCATACGCAAGGTAGAAAGATCTGATGAGGTTTGAAAGGTTTGAAAGATTGGAAATCCTACATAGTGATGCTTCTTTTTTTTTTTGTTGGACAGGTTAAGGAATTCATTATTGTGCTCTCTAAAAGTGCTAATGCAAGCTAGAACTGCTAAACGCCCCTTTAAAGATGAGATTTATCTAAAGTGAAAGAAGGAAACACTCTCAGTCAGTGTTAGCAGTGATTGGAGGTATGCTGAGGCATTTAATCGCTGCTTCCTACAGAGAGACTGTCCTGATAATTAGTGAAAATGACTTCAAATAAAGAATTTCTGCTTAATGACACTTAGAAAAATATCTAAAGCAAGACGGATGATGACAATGAAGAGAAAAACAAAGCAACAGCCTGCCAACCAGAAGACAGAAGATAAAGCTCATGGAAGACAGTGAGAAAAAAGAAGAAGCCATAAATTACGATTAGAAAAGAAGAATTCGCAACGTCAGGCGGTCGGCGGAGCTTTAAAGGTACAGATGGCAGGAACTCAGAGAGAAAGCACCGAATGCTGAATGAATGAGTACGAGGTGAGGTCTTTGCTCCTACAAACACCTCTGCAGCAGTTTGTCAGCGGACAGAACAGAGTTTTACCGCAGGCTGAGAAAAAGAAGCAACAAACGGGAAAAGATGATCAATCAACAGCTTCTGTGTGACTCTCTTGCCTCCGCTGAGCTCCAGCTCGTTCCACGCCCCTCGCGACAGTGATGAATTAGCGGCGCACTCAAGTGCTTTACAGCTCCACGCCGACGTGCCTGAGCAACCGCCCAGCCCACTTCACCTCCCTCTGATACAGGCCTGGTACCAGAGTACAGATTTAACACTCGCCGAGGGCCAAACGCAGGTAATAATAGGCTTTGACAAAGAAATAAATAAAGAATAATGTAAGCAGGTAATTAACACAAAATAGATCCCAATAAGGTGATACAAGGCTCCTGAGAACCCTGTAGGGGTGTATTTTGTGATAATGACTAGCTGGCTAAACATTTTTCCACTATTACACAGCCACTTAACAATTAAATAAACACATGGACTTAAAATATTGATTTTAGTTTTTAATCATTTAATTATCTTGAAGATAAACTCATAAAAGAGCATAAAAACTGGAGAAATAAAGAGAAATGGATAGAAATAGAGTAATAATAATAATAATAATAATAAATTATATATTTTTTTAAGGACAGTGTGAACAAAGTTTAAGTGAATCAAATAAAAAAAAAAAAATAAAAAAAAAAATATATATATATATATATATATATATATATATATATATATATATATATATATATATATATATATATATATATATATTTTCTAGCTGCAAAAGTTCACGTGGTAACACATTACTCTACTAGTCATGAAAGAACTCACAAGGAATCAAGTTAATGAATCAAATTAAAGTAAAATTTCAATAAAGAGTGTTTTTAACGTTTGCCATAGTATAGAATTTGTCTTAATAAATGTATTTCTTCCTTTCATTTTGTTCCACGTCTGATACTTCCTCTGAATTGCTCTTTATTCATAACATTTAATCACCGTCACGTTTTCATTCTGGTTCTTTGGTCAGTGCAGCTTTACCAGTCATTCATCTTCTCTTCCTCAGTGTTGAGACTACAGGTGTGCATGAAGATGTCTGATTAACGCCAGCTTCATTTGAATGCAAACAAAAAATATGCTGCAAATGATGTCGTTCATCACTGTTCGTCTTGTACTCACATCACTATCTTTTGAACAAATGTAGGCGTCACTGATAAAGCCTTCTGCTCCTCTGGTGATATTCTATGAGTTATCATAATAAGGCTGTGTTTTGTGCTGCTGAAGGCTGTTATCTCAACAGCTCTTACACTAGAGATCATTTCAAGGTCCGTGTCTGACACTATTAGAGCCCTTCAATCATCTTTATCAGAACAAAATGTTCTTATCGGTTTAAAACACACTATGCAACTACATATAATAAAATATACCATGCATCCATTAACAAAGACCATGTTCATGCTAAAAAAGTTTTGGGAGTGATTTAAATACAGGACTAAATCTCCTAAATTATCGCTGTGTGTGTGTACAGAATATAGAGTCACTCCCAAACTCACAATGGTTGACAATGAGAAGTACAGCATTGATTTGGATTTGCTAAATGGATTTATCTGTGGCTTCTGCACTTCCGTAAATACAACACAATTCAAAAGACTCAAGCGACAAAATGTTCTGCCGAATGTACTGCCAATGTTTATTTGTAAAAACTAAAATAGACTTCAATATAATTTCTACTGAAACCTGTATGTCATGTATTTAAATATATCTGTGATCATGAAGTTTCAATTTAGTACAATTATATATATATATATATATATATATATATATATATATATTTAGTCATTCACTCACATTTATTATTAACATTTTTTATTTATGTTTACTCTTTTAACATACTGGTTGACACAACAGTTGAAACGCAGTGGAAAATGCATTCTATTGCAGGTATCAGTTGGGTAAATTGGATTGTAAAATGTGGTTGTCACTCAAAGTAACTGAACTCAGTGTGTACAGAACAGAAGTAAAAATAGGAGTGACAACTGTATTTATGTGGTCAACCAAAAAAAAAAAAAAAAACAATTCAGTGTCAATCTTCATTTAATTATAATAAAGCAGGAACTGGTGTGTCATAAAATGTCAATCATAAAATGGCCATTTTGAACGAATGAGCCAATGTTAAAAATATTCAGAGAAGACCGAAACATCATCTCTCTATGCACTCACTTTCTTTGTTAAGAAAGTAAACACACATGGCCACACACACATACAAATAACCTGTGGGCAGCAGCATAAGCATCAGTGTCACAGGTCTACACGGAGTCACGGACCGATCCTGAGGAATTACCAAGACCGGCAGAGAATGTGCTCGGCTCTTCACTCTGTATTATTGTCAATGGCTCTTCATGCGTGAGGAGAATCCGGCTCAGAGATCAGAGCGCTGCTCTAAAACCTGCTGGACTGCCTCGAACCGCTCTCGACAGTCCACAGAGACTTCCCAACACAAATCAAACTCGTAAGTGACTGATTTGGAACACTCTCAATGATCAGCAAGCCCTCGAGCCGCACAAATAACACTCCTCGTGTGACATCTGACTCACAGCTGATTCCCACAGAGTCTGGTGTTAGCATGTCGCTAAGCTAACAATGTGATGAGTTTACATTATAGGAGAGAAATGGAAAATCTTTGTCATAGTACATTATCAGAGAATACCTTTGTGAAAAAAAGTGTGCTTAGCTGTATTCAGTGTGCTCGTGTAGTGTAGGCTACTTTAAATTTTAAAGTACATATTTTTATTTAAAAAAATGAATAAATCAATCAAATACTGTACTTACAGCTACTATCAATGAAATAAAAGGCAACTTGACTTCATGACTGTTTCTTAACACACTTTTCAACAAAGTTGAATTAAACATTTTCAAAATAGTCAAATTAAATCATTGTGTTTTAATCTTTTGTCATGCTTTAAAGAAGTGCACTTGATGTAGTGACCAACATACTAAAGCACATGTACTTGATTATACTTTTAACTGTAGTGTTTTATATATTTGAATTGCACTAAATTGAAACTTCATTGTTTATTTATTTATTTTATTACAAATATAGTTAAATACATGACATACAAGTTTCAATAGAAATTACATTAAAGTATATTTTAGTTTACCATTAATTATTGTCAGTATTCTCATGAGTAAACTTTAACCATATTTACAATAGAAGTAATTACGAAATTACATATCAAATGTATTTAAATTCTACTTAAGTGGGTCTAAAGTTCAGCTAAATGCATTTAAAATGTTTAAACACTAGTGCATTTTCATTTATCTGTAATTAACGTTTCACAATTAACAATTAAGTGTCCGAAAACATTCCAATAGTGTGCTATTTACATAAGTACTCTTTTCAAAGTGTACTTCTTAAGTAGTATACAGTATGTGATTTAAACATTTATGTGAAAAATGTTTTTATTTTTTTATTTATTTATTTTTATGTGAGTTTGTTCACAGCATACCAACTGATATCAAATAACATCACATATAAAACACTTCCTGTGAGGAAACGCTGAGCTTTCCAGCCTGCGCTAGCACCTCTGTTTCTCGAAGAACGCTATAAGCGACAGCTCCTGAGGGAGTCCTGAGAAACACATAAGACACATCTCAAAAGTTAGCACCGTTTAAAGGCCAACCGAGTCTGGGAGAGAAGCGTTTAATCCACACCATGCCGCCTCAATGCTTTTAATTAATCTATTTCATGCCCTAACGATACACACACCGCTGTTCACCGCGAAAGTGAAGGAGATTCGCCGTCTCGCCAATTGTCTGACAAGTGCGCACGGTTGTGCTTTGAAGTGTCCGAGCCTTTGAGCCTCTTGTGAGGATGATATGTGCAAGCGGTTTAGGCTGCTGAAGAACTGGATTACATTGCCTCTACTTTTCCAATTAATTATCTGGCTGTTTGGGAGATGAGCACGAGGGCACCGCAGGGTTTCTGACTGAGAGCCCACGCGCCCCGAAATAGAGTAATGAAGCCCAACGAGTGCGCAGCGATAGAAAAGATGGAACTTTGTCCAAGTGAACAGCAGAAATAGCTTCATTCAAAGACGTCTGTGGGTGTAGTGTTGGTTTTCCACACTCAACCATCTTAGGAGAATTACGTAAACATGATCAAATTTAATTAAGTTGCTTTTCCTTGCTCGTGCTTTTGATGAAGTGTTTGTGGTTCAGTTGAAGTGAGACACCGAGACCGAATTTGGAGATACAGACTTTATCGCTGGGAAAGCATTAGCTTGGGGTCAGTAGCAACTCCCAGCACAGTCCCTGGAGACCGAAAGCGGTGTTTAAAAGGGAAGGAAACCATTAACCTGAGGGAGGATATTTTCCAAAGGTCAACCGATTACAGGGCTTTTGTGTATAGTGGTGGTTTGCTGGGTAAACCATTCAGGTGATGATATTAGTGCTGTTTGCCTGCTTATACTGAGAGTTAGTGATGTGAAAAAACCTCTAACCCATCCATCATCATTTATGCTATAGACATGAACAATGCTTTAAATCACGTGGCTCGTTGAGGAGAGGTGTGCTCATATTTTTCTGTTTGGTTTCAGTGAATGACATTTACATTTACATTTAATCATTTAGTAGACGCTTTTATCCAAAGCGACGTACAAATGAGGACAATAGAAGCAATCAGACCATCGAGAGTGCAGTAGTATACAAGTGCCATGCATGACAAGTCTCAGTTAGTCTAGCACAGTACATGTAGCTAGGTTTTTTTTTTTTGTTGTTTTTTTTTAAATAAATAGAATAGGAAAGTGTTAGTATTAGCTGGTCAGGTGCTGGCGAAAAAGATGTGCCTTTAGATGATTTTTGAAAATGGTTAAAGACTCTGAGATCGGGAGGTCATTCCACCAGCTGGGCACAGTCCAGGAAAAGGTCCGCGAGAGAGATTTGGTACCTCTTTGGGATGGCACCACAAGGCGTTGTTCACTTGCAGAGCGCAAGCTTCTGGAGGGTGCATAAGTTTGAACTAATGAGTTTAGATACGTTGGTGCAGTGCTAGTTGTTGTCTTGTAGGCAAACATCAGTACCTTGAATTTGATGCGAGCGGCTATTGGTAGCCAGTGTAACCTGATGAAGAGAGGGGTAACGTGAGCTTTTTTTGGTTCATTAAAGACCACTCTGGCTGCTGCATTCTGGATCAGTTGCAGAGGCTTGACAGTACTAGCGGGAAGGCCCGCCAAGAGAGCATTACAATAGTCCAGTCTGGAGAGAACAAGAGCTTGGACAAGGAGTTGTGCAGCTTGCTCTGACAGGAAGGGTCTAATCTTCCTAATGTTGTATAAGGCAAATCTGCAGGACTGGGCCGTTGTAGCAATATGGTCTGTGAAGCTTAACTGATCATCGATCACAACTCCAAGGTTCCTGGCTGTCCTGGAAGGAGTTATGGTTGACGAACCCAGCTGTATAGAGAAGTTGTGGTGAAGTGATGGGTTGGCTGAGACCACGAGCAGTTCTGTCTTAGCAAGGTTGAGCTGAAGGTGATGATCCTTCATCCAGCTAGAAATGTCACTCAGACAGGCTGCAATGCGAGGAGCTACCGTCAGATCATCTGGCTGGAATGAGAAGTAGAGTTGAGTGTCATCAGCATAGCAGTGATAAGAAAAGCCATGCTTCTGAATGACCGATCCTAATGACGACATGTAGATGGAGAAGAGAATTGGTCCAAGCACTGAGCCTTGAGGAACTCCAGTAGCAAGAAGTTGTGACCTCGAAACCTCACCCCTGCAAGACACCCTGAAGGACCTACCGGAGATGTAAGACTCAAACCACAGGAGCGCGGTTCCTGAGATGCCCATCTTTCTGAGGGTGGACAGGAGGATCTGGTGGTTAACTGTGTCAAAAGCAGCAGACAGGTCCAGCAAGATCAAGAATGAAAAGTCCCTGAATTCATGAAACTTTTGGCTGTATCTGGGAACTAGAATATCAGAGACATGGAAAACTGTGTAAAATTCACCAGATTCTCACATTATTCGAGTTGAAATGACTGTTCTTCCACAAGCATGCACCAGTCAAATTCACTTCAGGAAATCAAGCTTTATAGGTACACCACTAACCATTAATTTATATTATAAGTGACTAACGATGAGTAAAATATTCCAAAAGAGAATATTATTAAAAAAAAAAAAAATAATAAAAAAAAAAAAAACACTAAAAAAGTAAAATGTTACATTTCCTTTGTAAGATGATAAAATGTAGTACAATGCTTGTCTAGGCATATTATATTTTGTGATTCAATTTAAATATATATATATATATATATATATATATATATATATATATATATGAAGAGTTTATTTGCAAAAACAGATAACTCCGTTTTTGTAAGTTTTCAAAATTCATATTCTTTTATTATGCTGTCATGTTTTTATTGTGTTTTATTGTGTTAGTTAGCTGTATTTTTTAAGTTATTTTTTAACCTAGTCAAAATAACCCAGCTGCAGTTTGAGTGAGATTAATTGGAATGCACAATAAAAAAACCTGATTTTTGAAAATTGTTAAAAACGGAGTTATCTGTTTTTGCAAATGAACTCTTCATAGAGAGAGAGAGAGAGAGAGAGAGAGAGAGAGAGAGAGAGAAGCTGGGAAGACTGACTCTTTTTTAACATAGATTTGCAC
This sequence comes from Spinibarbus caldwelli, assembly GCA_039654775.1. Lineage (NCBI taxonomy): Eukaryota > Metazoa > Chordata > Actinopteri > Cypriniformes > Cyprinidae > Spinibarbus > Spinibarbus caldwelli. The sequence goes on from CM077244.1 coordinate 30,271,804, forward strand.
ATTATGCGTTGGAAAAAATAAACAAGATATTAAGAATTGTTCCCATGACTTATTAATATGCTCCCACGTGTATGGGGCTCTGCAGCTATATGATGTGGAATTTTATGTTTCAGTGATAAAAAATTATAAACTGCGACATAAAATAGTAAAATTGTAAATATTAAATAGCATATAGTCTGCTGCACTGCATGTTTCAGAGTAGGTCAGTTCATCATGTGATTCCAGTGTTTTCAGTTATGCTTTATTTTCACATTCACATAATTTCCAACATTTTTGTGCACAGATGATTGCAGCATTTCATTGAACTGAGACATGTTTCTAAACCAGTTTTCACAGAAGCTGCCATTTTCTGCCAAAATAATTGTTTGAGGGTTTATTTACTTGGAACTGCAAAATTAATTTCTTGCAATTTTCTGCAAAATTAAGACTTAAGTATTGTGATTTTACTATATAATATTATTTATATATTTTATTTTATTTTATTTTACAGTACAGTTGTTTTACAATTATATATTATATTATATTATATTATATATTTTATATTATTATATTTTATATATTATATTTTGTTTCACAAATAAATTGTATAGTAATTTGCTCCATGTTTGCTTCCAAATTGCCTCATAAAAGCCTATAAATAATATGGCCAACAAAATAAATGGTTGTAGCATCTCAAAGGCCACATATCTGGTGGTCTCCAAACTATAAATATTACTGAAACTCATATCTTCAGTGGAAAACTGTCCTTTCTGTGTTTGATGTATTTGACGTTATAGGTCCATATTCAGGTTAAAACGACACATCCTATTATATGTGAAGCCCATGATCAGATATTTAACCTCGAAGGGTGTTTGCAGCTTCGCACCATCTGTCTCTGTGAGAATATAAAAATGTCTTTGAAAGTTTTCTGTAATCCATTCTGAAATGATTTTAGGAATTCTATGAACTCTGAAGCTTCCGGGGGTCACAGACCGCGCACATGTGAGCTAAGCCAGCTAATAAGCATGAGAGCTGGAAAAATAAAGCAGCAAAAACAAAGAAATGCCCTCCAGTGAGAGACTGCTGGACTCAAAGAGATGTGTTTTTATTCTTTCAGGCTCGGAAAAAGGACTGAAATTTGTCTGTTCCCCTGTTATTTTGTCCGAGGGGCTTTCATTAAAATAACAAACATTGACTTTGGAAAAGCCATGAAAAGAGTAATGACTTTGAGGCCGAGTGCGGTGCGCGTGCGTGATCGGGCCAGGGGTGACGATCAGTCAACACGCGCTGAGATAGGAGATTTTAATTATCTCACCCTCCCTGCAAAGTTTACTATTTGTAGAGCAAACTACATCCTGCTGCTTGAGCCGTACACACAGAAAAATAAGAGCTTTTGTTTACTTTCAGGAAAAGACCAGTCTGACATTTCCCCTTCTCGCACGCCTCGCTGGAAGTGTCTCTTTCAACCTCCTGATATTTATATTCCTGTGCTAACGCCTTTTCCCAGCATCCTTATCGTCTAGGTCCTGCCAGGGCTTCGGCTGGCCGGGGTTCACAGCTGTCTGGAGGAGACGTTTCCTTACATCTAACTTTATTTCGGGAAAAAGAGACAGGCACTGAGGAGAGAAACCTCCCTAAACTAGCTCCCTTGTTAGAACCTACACATTTGGACCTTGTCTCAATGAAAATAGATGTGATGTCCTGGAAGGGTCACACATTACGCTCTGGTTGGTTAGATGAGGGACGAACTCTACGTGTGCTTTTTCAGTGCAAAAACCTCTGTCTTATCTATGAATCACCCACAATCCATTTAAGCATTAACACTTAACACCTTTACCATTAATTTAAGTCATTATCATTATTTTCTTCTACTTAAATGATACTTACAATAGCGAAATTAAGGTGCTGTCACATTAACTACATTTCTGTGAAATTTTGGGGGCAAAACAAAGGGCCGTTGTCTTGTCAAAAGTGTCGGCTCACACAGAAGCCACTTTCAAACCCAGCAGCTGTTTAATACATACCTGTCAACCCTCCCGTTTTTCCCGGGATTCTCCCGTATTTGACCATTCTATCCCGCTATCATCCCATTTAAATATTTTCCCGAATTTCTTCCGTATTTTTAATCTTGCTATAAAAAAAATCCCACTGGGTGTATTTTATATGTTTGCTACATTCACCTCCGGTAAAACTCCCGTAATTTCTAAGACCCAGACCTCATTATATGAATAATCACGTCAATATAGTCCAAGGTTGTCTGGTTGCCAGATCTTGTATGGAACGCATCCTTCTCACACAATCGATACAAATTTCAACCCATTTGTCCCCTCAACTTTGCAACTTTACAACCCAGTGATGCTGTTGATATCTGTGCAGTAGTGATGCGCGGATGGCAGTGCGTGTGCTGTGGATAATCATTTTCTAAAATATGAACGTGTTTTAAATATATTTTTTCATCAGGCATACGATTTCGTTTGCGTGTGTGTGTGTTCGCCTGTTCGGGAAGTTGCAGTGACAGAAACGGTTCACTGGTAGAAATGGGAGGAGAAAACTTAAGTGGTGTTTTGGTAAAATAAATAAATAAATAAATAAATAAATAATATACATGTAAATTGAGATATAGCTTACACTTCAAAAGGCTATGGTTTAATTGATTAAATATGAGTGCTGCAAGTTTCAAAGTCAGGTGCTGTGCTGCTTTGTTTACTGCGGTTACCGGAAAAAAGGCTATATTCCTGGCAAAAAGACTCCGTCCCCCTTCCCCCATAGACATGCCCATCCCCCCTCAACTGGAAATATATCAAGACATGAAGTGTAAACAAGTGCACTTTCTGCATCTGAATGTAATAACTGAACATTAGGGATTTTTTTTATTTTATTTTTTTTATTTATTTAATTTTTTTTTTTTTACATAGGACAGCATGTGTCATTTACTTATCTTTTGACATTTTATATATCAGATTATTTAAAGATAACACGTTTACAAATTACTGCAATAAACAGCATATTTTAGTTTACATATTATTTACTAAATTGCAAATAAAAAATAATAGACTGAACATGATAAAAAATAAATAAATCTGTGAAATAAAAAGATTTACAATTTAGACAGCAATCTCATGACCTTGGTTTTGTATGAAAATGATCTTGAATGACCAATTTTATTTTATTTTATTTTATTATGTTTAATATTGATTGATTGATCGATTTATTGATTGAGATTTCTGTACAAAGTAGGCTATGCCATGTTTTTTTAGTTCATCTCATTACACAGACTTCAGAAATGAATTGTTTTATACTTTTCAAAAGTATCAGAAAATTTTGATGAATGAAATGTAAATCACTTGGACGTGTTCAAAAGATAAACTGTCAAAAATATGACAGTTTTGTAGAAATGACGTTATTTTTCCAAAGCAATAAAGTGACCTTGAAAATCACTTCCAAATTTAAGCGTGACCTGCTCATTAAAGTGATTTTCCTTCTCATTAACGTTAAAGCAACCGGCCCATTTTTGGTAGCATCTATGAAGAGTGCTAAGAAACGACGAAACTGATTTTCTCCCAGCGTACTGTTTCTGCCTCTCCTCAAATCTGTCTTATCGATCAGCGTATCAAGCTTTGAAAGTCCTATTTAGTTCACACAGACGCTCACCTAATATCATCCCATCGATCGGCAGCTAAAGTCAGCGTGTTCGACATCAAACAGGTTCACGTATGCCAGGATGTTCCAGTACTGCAAAAAGTGTATTCTTTTTAGCATGTTTACTTGCGTAAGGGACATAAAAATTTCCACCTACACACAAATGCGAACGAATCAACAGCAATCATGGCCGGACAAAAGAGGTGATAATTGCAGCCGAGTCCATCAAAACGCATATCAATGGCGTCTGAATGAGTCTTATCTGCAGAAAGATTTCAGTGTATCTGATAATTGCAGAAACAAAGCGTCTTTTGTGCTTTAATTGGGCTGCCGTGTGGGTCCGGGAAGAGAGACTCAATCAGTAGGCCATCGAGGGACTCATCCTACGTGATGTCAGTCAAACGCTCCTCTACACAATAAAATGGCCAGATTAAATTGCCTTCTCTGCTGCTCAGAATTAGGGTGGGCTAAAATTGTGTTTTTTTTTTCCTCATATGAAAGGCTCCAAAGAGAGAATTGATCTTCAGTGAAATAACTTTGGCTGCGTGAGATGGAATTGCAGGAAACAGGATTTTTATGAAAAATGCCTCTCGCTATCATGGGTGTCAACAGACATTAGTTATAACGCTGGGGAATATGATGGCGTTCTGCTGTATTGATGTAGAGGAACGCTGATAGCAGGTAGACATAAACATAAACATTTTGTTTTTATGATATGCGTTTGAAGTGCACTCAAAAATATTTAAATGAGGACTAGCGATATTGTCATTTATTATAGCTGCTGGGCCGAAATGTTCCATGTAATTTGTCTTATTTTTAAAGATAAAGTGCACCTCAAAACTGTGCCTATGATGCCTCGAATAATAAATGCATCCCCTTTGGAAATTAAATATTTATGTGATTTAGGAGGAAATATGATCTTACCCTATTTTACAAGTTGAAGGGTTAGTATGAATTTCCATGATTTGATTAGAATGAAAATGATTTTCATTTAAAAAACTAAGTGAAGGTCCACCATTAACACTCAGTGGTGATGAAAAAGCATGCATTTTCCAATAATCTGCCAAAATGTATACTCACAAACCATTAAAGTGTGTTGATTCTGATTACATGCAATGTCCTGAAAGCAAAAAAAAAAAAAAAAAAAAATTGATTGATTGATTGAAAATTTATTGATTTTTCTTTGAGAGGAAAAAAAAGCATGATGGTCCACCCCAAACAGTTAGTAGATTAAGTTGAGATATGATTTCCAAAATGTAAAATACTTATGAGTTGCTATAAGAGTATGTTGATTCTGACTAAATAAAATTTCTGAAAGTAAAATATACTGCTAATATTTCATCAAAGTCATATTACATAGTATATAGTCAGGGATGCATGTAAGTTTGTCAGTCTAATTTTCATGAGAGCAACTGGAGATTTGGTTTGGTGAATAAAATTTTATATATATATATATATATATATATATATATATATATATACTAATAGTAATAATAGTTCACTTTAATACTTGCACTTTATTTATTTATTTTTAAATAAAGTAATAAATAAAGTGTGATAGTACTATTATATTTTAAAATAAAAAGACAGTATTAAATAAAAATATAATTATTTTATATACATTTAAAAAATACAATGCTAATATTTACATTTTCATTTTTACTTTATTTGTTTATTCTTCTTTTTTTCTTTTTCTTTTTTTTTTTTCTTTTTTATATGAATTTTCATCATTTTCAAACCTAAAATCAGCAAGCATTTATTTTGATGGTTTACCAGCAAGTAAGTACAAGTTCTGCCGGTTTTAGCGCTGCCGAGTGAAGCTCATTAATGAATGAAACGGCACAGTTTTGGGAGCGCATAGTCCAGATTTATGCTTTCAGTTCGAATGGACACCTTCTACAGTATTACAGTTAGTCAATCTAAAACGGTGATTGGGCATTAACAGCGGTCAACCATGTTGGTACGCAAATGAGTTGTCTGAAGTTATTATTATTTCAATTTACTCTTTTGCTTGTATTTTTTGTTTTTTGTTTTTGTTTTTTTTTTGTTTTTTGGTCGCGCACCACTTAGATGCATCCCTGTATATAATATAGGCTATGTTTAATGCAAGATGTTAACAGATAGGTTTCTCCATGTATTATAGACCATTTTTACATCAATATTGTAGCAGTCAATGGAACTGCTTTGGACTCAAAGCAGGACGTAATTTGACAGGGCCATCAGATTTGGCACGACACCGGTTGATTTATTTATTACTGCATATGAAAGTCTAAAACAACATCTAACCTTCCACCACTATCTCTGAACAATTACGAACAGAATGCTTTCCTCTGAGCCATTTCATTTGTCATTTAGAGGAAACAGCTTTCTTTTGAATTTGGAGAACTATACTTCATTAAGCATAATCAGACTGTGGTTGCTGATGAAAACGTCAATGCATTCTGAAGCTTTAATTAAGGGCTGTGACACTGCACAAAAAGACTAAATAAGACATGTCAGTTGGACTCACAACTCAGCTCCATAGCCTTTATAATCTTGACACTTCACTGAAGAAATTACAATTTTTCACCGTAATTTCAGAAATTGCACAGCAATAAAAATATGCTTAAGGTCGCTCGAGCTGTCACAATTTTAAGATGTTCACAAATCATTGATTATGCATTACTGTTATTTGTTCCCTGTGTGGCTCTTTCTGTGATGACAAACCATTTAATGACAGACTCCTTCCTGTCAAAATTCAAATTTTTGGTCAGGGAAAAAACTGTTATTTGCAACACAGTATGTATGTTTTGTCAGCTTGCATTATAATATTTTGACTGATCTTGCATTACCATAACTATGAATCTGACAGCATGAAGTCTGGTCCACTTAACAGGCAATTTATTCTGTTTATTCTATAAAACAGATAGATAGATAGATAGATAGATAGATAGATAGATAGATAGATAGATAGATAGAGATAATTGTGTGAAACCAGCCAATCAGATTGAAGCTTGCCATTTTTTTTTTTTTTTTTTGTGTACAATATGCATTAGATGGCCAAAAGATGGAAAATAATTAGTATATTAGCACTTTTGATTCCATCGTCCTGAAGTCAATGGGATTTTTGAAAGGGTTTTTTTTTTTTTTTGGTGAAATGCCTGAAAAAAGGTTTGTGGTTACCAAAAGCTCAAGATATTTCCACATTTTATTCTACGACATAAAATACACCCTAATAATGACCCTTTGTGATTTTTTTAAAGCTTTACTTGTTTTGAAAAAGTCAGTGGCTAAACAGGTAAACTACTTACTAGTCACTTTCACAGGTTTGTTGTGTTATTAAATGAGCTCAAGCAAAATATTCAAACTCAAAGGGAAAATGCTTTTTAAATTTTGGTGTATTTTGGAGTCATGTGACCGTGGTGTAGTTCATATATAGGCCACGTTTATCTTTTTACTTTTAGCTATTGTATTTTCAGGCCTCAAACTTCATTCAAGTTGTATTCAGTTGTAAAGAATATCTTTATGAACACAATGTGTAAGAATCATAAATGTTTGTCTCTCACAGAGCTTATTTTCTGCAGCAATCCAAATCCATGGAAAAATCCTGTAGAGTTTTTGTCGAGTGAAACCAGGGTGATGTGAACTGGATTTGCCTGCAAAAACACCTCATCACTGCAGCACTCAATGCACCATGGGTGGTCTAACCTGAGGATACTGCCTCGAACTCTTGAAATTCCCACTCATATTTTCTGGGAAGCTGTCTGGTGTCAGTGTGACTGACTCACGGTGACTTAAAAGGTGGCTTTTGGTTCATTATTCAAATGACCGTCCATTTTAGCAGGACTCACACTAATGGCAGTGAACAGCCCATCATTATCACTTCACTTATCACTCACAGATCCCCTCCACATACACCTGCCTACCTGGATATCAATTACCCTGACAAGACCAGTCTGATGTCAGTTCAGCCCTCGCTGTCTGTCTCGCGCTCAAATCCCCTCCAGAAATAGCCACCGCAGCTCATAAGCAGAATCAAGGCTCCTCAAACCCCTCATTCCAGCTTATATATCTCCTTCATGGTTTGGCAGACAAACAGAGTTGGGATTGTTTGCCTGCGGAGGGTAAACTATGCATCAGCGCACTCTGTGCTTTATAAACAACCACAAAACTTTTCAGTACCTCAGGATGAGACGGTAATGACTTCAGAGACTCTCCAATAGGTGTGTGAGTATTTCTCATAGACTTCCGAATGAACCGAATCCACATGAAGCCCACAATTCCATCATTATCTGCTCATTATTGTACTGCTGTTGCCCAGGGTCATGAGGGAGAGCTAATAGAGGAACTTGCTGCTTCCAGTTGGAGTCAAAGAGAAGTTGTGTGCTACCTTTAAAGGAACAGCTTTCTCAGAAAATGTGTCACCAGAATGAAGCCTGTGCAGAAGCTCTCAATGCTGTTGTATTTTTAACCGTCACTTCATGATCAGTCACATAACGAGAACCAGTGGTGTTTTAGTGTCAGTGATGTCAAATCTGGTGCAATGCATCCAAAAGCATCATTTTTGAACTGAACACAAGAGCAAATGAGATTGTTGAGCTCCAGCAGAGGGGAAAACTATTGGTGAAAGACTCGTTCTTCACATAAAGCTGTCATGTGTGCCATAGCCATATGAAGCATGTACTACTTTTATGACGTTTTTGAAGCTTGGCAATAGAATTACGTACATCCAGCTGGTTGTTGTTTCAGAATAAACATTATTCTGCAACAACAACTGGATGGATGAACATTATCCCACTTATTACACACAGAAAAAAAAGTGCATGTGTCTTCTTGTTACTCCAAAGAACATTTTATACTTGATCCAACTGAATAAATTGACTTTTCTGTTTTGTCATTGAGCTAAAGTAAAATATTCAGTTAACTGGAAGTAAACATAAGTTTTGTTGAAATAATTTAAACTATTTGCTTTAAATCAAATGACAATTTTGCATTCTGTGAAAACCACGTGACCACTGACGTCATTGAAGTTCGGTTTGAGAATTGTTCCTAGTATGGTTTGCATAGGACTTAATGAGGACTTAATGAGGACCACACCCAGGCCTGATTACTGCCACACCTGTTCGCAATTAAGAAATCACTTAAATAGGACCTGCCTGGGCAAAAATGGCCTGCGTGGCAGAGTTCCAAGACAAAAACCGCTGCTGAGCAAAAAGAACAAAGGCTCGTCTCAGTTTTACCAGAAAACATCTTGGTGATCCCCAAGACTTTTGGGAAAATACTCTGTGGACTGACGAGACAAAAGTTGAACTTTTTGGAAGGTGTGTGTCCCATTACATCTGGCGTAAAAATAAAACAGCATTTCAGAATAAGAACAACATGCCAACAGTAAAATATGGTGGTGGTAGTGTGATGGTCTGGGGCTGTTTTGCTGCTTCAGGACCTGGAAGACTTGCGGTGATAAATGGAACCATGAATTCTGCTGTCTACCAAAAAATCCTGAAGGACAATGTCCGGCCATCTGTTCGTGACTTCAAGCTGAAGCGAACTTGGGTTCTGCAGCAGGACAATGATCCAAAACACACCAGCAAGTCCACCTGTGAATGGCTGAAGAAAAACAAAATGAAGACTTTGGAGTGGCCTAGTCAAAGTCCTGACCTGAATCCTATTGAGATGCTGTGGCATGACCTTAAAAAGGCGGTTCATGCTCGAAAACCCTCCAATGTGGCTGAGTTACAACAATTCTGCAAAGATGAGTGGGCCAAAATTCCTCCACAGCACTGTAACAGACTCATTGCAAGCTATCGCAAACGCTTAATTGCAGTTGTTGCTGCTAAGGGTGGCCCAACCAGTTATTAGATTTAGGGGGCAAGCACTTTTTCACACAGGGCCGTGTGGATTTGGATTTTGTTTTTCCTTCATAATAAAACACAATTTAAAAACTGAATGTTGTGTTTACTTGTGTTACCTTTGATTAATATTTAAATTTGTTTGATGATCTGAAACATTAAAGTGTGACAATCATGCAAAAAAAAAAAAAAATCTGTAAAAATTGTTTGCCCCCTTCCTGATTTTTTTTATTTTTTTGCATATGCGGCCCTGTATATGCAATATATATATATATATATATATATACACAGGTGCAACTCAATAAATTAGAATGTCATGGAAAAGTTCATTTATTTCAGTAATTCAACTCAAATTGTGAAACTCGTGTATTAAATAAATTCAGTGCACACAGACTGAAGTAGTTTAAGTCTTTGGTTCTTTTAATTGTGATAATATTGGCTCACATTTAACAAAAACCCACCAATTCACTGTCTCAACAAATCAGAATACTTCATAAGACCAATTAAAAAAAAAAAAAAAAAACATGTTTAGTGAATTGTTGGCCTTCTGGAAAGTATGTTCATTTACTGCATTTGTACTCAATACTTGGTAGGGGCTCCTTTTGCTTTAATTACTGCCTCAATTCGGCGTGGCATGGAGGTTATCACTTTGTGGTACTGCTGAGGTGGTATGGAAGCCCAGGTTTCTTTGACAGTGGCATTAAGCTCATCTGCATATTTTGGTCTCTTGTTTCTCATTTTCCTCTTGACAATATCCCATAGATTCTCTATGGGGTTCAGGTCTGATGAGTTTGCTGGTCAGTCAAGCACACCAACACCATGGTCATTTAACCAACTTTTGGAGCTTTTGGCAGTGTGGGCAGGTGCCAAATCCTGCTGGAAAATGAAATCAGCATCTTTAAAAAACTGGTCAGCAGAAGGAAGCATGAAGTGCTCCAAAATGTCTTGGTAAATGGGTGCAGTGACTTTGGTTTACAAAAAAAAAACAATGGACCAACACCAGCAGATGACATTGTACCCCAAATCATCACAGACTGTGTAAACTTAACACTGGACTTCAAGAAACTTGGGCTATGAGCTTCTCCACCCTTCCTCCAGACTCTAGAACCTTGGTTTCCAAATGAAATACAAAACTTGCTTTCATCTAAAAAGAGGACTTTGGACCACTGGGCAACAGTCCAGTTCTTCTTCTCCTTAGCCCAGGTAAGACGCCTCTGACGTTGTCTGTGGTTCAGGAGTGGCTTAACAAGAGGAATACGACAACTGTAGCCAAATTCCTTGACACGTCTGTGTGTGGTGGCTCTTGATGCCTTGACCCCAGCCTCAGTCCATCCCTTGTGAAGTTCACCCAAATTCTTGAATCGATTTGCTTGACAATCCTCATAAGGCTGCGGTTCTCTCGGTTGGTTGTGCATCTTTTTCTTCCATGCTTTTTCCTTCCACTCAACTTTCTGTTAACATGCTTGGATACAGCACTCTGTGAACAGCCAGCTTCTTTGGCAATGAATGTTTGTGGCTTATCCTCCTTGTGAAGGGTGTCAATGATTGTCTTCTGGACAACTGTCAGATCAGCAGTCTTCCCCATGATTATGTAGCTTAGTGAACCAAACTGAGAGACCATTTTGAAGGCTCAGGAAACATTTGCAGGTGTTTTGAGTTGATTAGCTGATTGGCATGTCACCATATTCTAATTTGTTGAGATAGTGAATTGGTGGGTTTTTGTTAAATGTGAGCCAAAATCATCACAATTAAAAGAACCAAAGACTTAAACTACTTCAGTCTGGGTGCATTGAATTTATTTAATACATGAGTTTCACAATTTGAGTTGAATTACTGAAATAAACTTTTCCACGACATTCTAATTTATTGAGATGCACCTGTATATGCCGCAGGGCAAGGGGGGGCAATGCCCCCCAGATTCTTCTTGTGCCCCTCCATCTGTTGCGGTTGCCCACTGTGGCGAAATGAAGAACAAGGAGACGTGGAATAAACTCAAACTAAAGTCTTTAATGATGATAATCCAAAGGGTAACACAAACCAGGCAGAGACACACAGGAACACAACATCGACATATAATACCAGACATCAGACACTAGGAAACACAGGGCTTAAATATTCAAACTAAATGAGATAATTAAACAAACACAGGTGGAGACTAATGAACTCATAATGGAACTATGAGGACAGGAACAGGAACATAACCAAATAAGGGCATAAGGAAACACGAGGAAAAACTAGGACGTGGAAACAAAGACACACACACACACAACATATTGCCTGACACCATCATCCCCAGGATACTTAAGTTTTGTGATTAATTACATATTAAAATGACCAGAAATATAGTGTGGTTGTATTTTCTTGCACACCTCACGGCGCATGTTCCGCGTCCCTACAGCTCCCCCTCATTGACAGAATTTCATGTGAAATGTTTACAACATATTACCGTAATTTTAGATTCCAACTTGTAAAAAGCATTCACGTCCTCGTCCTTTTTATGAGCCGTTTTCTGAAGCTTTCTTGCTTCCCAAGACGACCACCGACAATCAGCACAACAGTTCTTCAACTTCGCTCTAGTCTCTATTCAAACACGCTTAAACAACTGAAGCCTGATGTAATCTAGCAACTATACGCAAATCAAAATATTTTACGTCATAACCATGTTCTATCAAAAAATACCTTAATAAGAATTAATTTGTATTTAAAGTGATCACGTTTAATAAAAAGACATTTTAAAGTGCCATGTTATGTCATAAAATATTTTAATAAGAATGAATTTATATTTAACCTGATCTCATGTTTAATAAAAATAAATTTTACATTTCTAATCATAACGTTGCATGTCCATGATTATTCAAACAACGAACATATTATCAAAGAACATACAATATCAAAGAATATAATCACTGAATTAATTCTAGCATAAGAGTAAGCACTCTAAGAAAAAAGCTCCAGGCAGTTATAATAGCCTAAGTGAAGCTGTCTGCAGTGTATGATCAATCTCTTAATTACATTACATTTACATCAGCTACATCTGCACTTTGTTGTTTCTGATAAGAGAATTCGCCAAAGTGAATATTCTGTCAGCGATCACACTGACCAAAACTCAGGAGTATCAGATGTAAATATTTAGTAAAATCCCCTGATAGAAATATTAAAGAAAAAAAATACTGAATTAAAATTTCAAAACCACAAATATTTATTCGTTCTCAAGTCTGAAAGGGTTAATATTAGGATTTTGTCTAAAATCCCCCAGCAACCACAGATAAAATATGTTCCCGAGGCTATGAACGCAAAGCAACAACATCAATTAGCAAAATATAGCTGCAAGCAGCGATTACCGGGGTTCAAGCACTTTAAGGCCTTTAAGGTGATATGCTTTTAGGGTCTAGGCCAACCTGGATGTATGGCTGACAGTAAAACACGTCCAAAATGGAGAATAGGTTCAGAGACATACACACACACACACACACACACACACTGAAATGAAAATGATTAAAATAGTATATTAATACTCAATAAGCATGCTTACACACACACACACACACACACAAACACAGACATACATGCACACACATTTTGTTGCAGATATAGATATTTTAAATAAATGATAGGTGGCACAAAACTTATTGCAAGTCTTCTTTTTATAAGAGTTTATATGTCATTTTCTCTGTAATCATAATCTGTCATAATTGTAAAAACTGATATGTCTGTATGAACAAAATGGTAAACTTTGACTCAATGTGAATTTAAATGTTATAACAGTGATTTTTATAATGTGCAAGCATGAATCCATAAGCAAACTGTGAAGAGTACTGTTTTATTACATTTAATGAGCCCATTAGTGGTATTGCGCTGCCATCTAGTGGTTATAATTGTAAGTTCTCATACAACGCTGTGTTTTTACCCTTTATGACTATTATAGTGTTATTTTTTGCCCAATCTCTCTTAAATTTCACAAGATTGTTTAGAATGAAATTATGCATCATTTTACACCGTTTTGAGACGATTTGTATGCTTTCTTTCAGGATGTATAGGCCTTTGGGTACACTATGTAAAGAAGAGTTCATAAAATGACTGGTTTATAATTGTCCAAATGCAAATGTTCAACATTTTTATTATTATTATTATTTTTTTTTTTTTGATAATTATTGACCTAGAGAGTCTAGAGAATAGTACTGCACTGATTTTATTGATTTTGAGTTAAAAACCGAGGGCTAGTTCACAAAAGTAGTTTTTTTTTTAAAAAATAATCTCAAATACATAAAGAACAGTTTGATCGATAGCAGTGATCCTAGAGGTTGAGTGGTTCAGAATGAGAAGATCTATCGAATGATATGAAGATATAGTGTATAAGTGAATATTATGAACATTGTATTGCAATTTGAGGTCATTTACTATAGAAATACTGTGTTTTGAGGCCTTTTTAACTTTTATACCGCCACCTATGGTCCAATCTCCATGAAACTTTGCATGCTTGTTAAGAGTCTGCCACATGTTTTCACCAAGTTTCGTAAAGTTTTGAGTTTTCGTTTAGATTTTATAGGCTTTTGGGTATATGTAGCCATGCCCCTTTTCTAAATGACCCCGTTATAGCTAACAAAAGGAGAAACTTCTACATTTTTTTGATAATTATTGATCTAGGGAGTTCAGAGAATTGTTCTCTTGTAGTTTGATCGAGATTGAGCGAAAAACCTAGGACTAGTTCGCAAAAGTAGATTTTTAACATAACTGAGAATATTTAATGAACGACTTGATTAACAGCATTAGTCCCAGAGGCAAAGTTGTTCAGAATGAGGAGATCTATCATATGATATGAAGATCTAGTGTATGTGTGAATACATGAACATGTTCTACAAATTGAGGTCATTTTCTATACAAATACTGTGTTTTTGAGGCCTTTTTAACTGTTATAGCGCCACTTATGGTCCAATTTTCATAAAGTTTTGAGTTTTCTATTAGGTTTTATAGGCTTTTGAGTATATTTGGCCAAACCCCTTTTATAAATGACCCAGTTATAGCTAACCAAATGACAAAATTCAACATTTTTTCCAGAGTTTTTTCTCAAGAGTCCAGAGAATATTACTGCATTGGTTTGATAGAGATTGAGCGAAAAACCTAGGACTAGTTCGCAAAAGTAGGTTTTTAACATATTTCTGAATAAATAATGAACGATTTGATTGACAGCAATGGTTCTTGAGGCAAAGTTGCTCATTATGAGGAGATCTATCAATTGATATGCATATTGTGTGGATGTGTGAAACACCACGTGATTACAGAGCCAAAAAATCTAGTTAGCGACAACTAGTGGCCGATTTCTTTCAAAATTCTTACAGACCTTTAGGACCATGAGTCAAACATGCCCATTGAGTTTCTTTCCGATCGACCTCCCTTAACCTTGTCTAATAGGTGCTCAAATTTCATTGGCCAATGGCGGCCATGTTTTTTTAGATACGCGATTGTCCTCATTGGCACTTGTGCCACTTCGGACAAAGACACTGCATTCCAATTTTCAAGTTGATCGGACCAACGGTTGCATAGTTATAGCTGTTTTTATGTTTTTCCATCTTATAGTGCCACCAAGTGGCAGAGCTGCACATTTTTTTTATTTGAACAAAGATTGAGCTCTTACAGATGTGTGCCAAGTTTGGTGAAGATATCTCATTCCATTCATGACTTATAGCCATTTTAGTAAAAGTGGACCCGCCCATTTCGAACATTTTGGCATCCCTTTGCGACGGTGAGTCGAAATTTCAACCTTTTTTTATAATTATTGATATTCACTGTCCAGATAATATTTCTGCACTGGTTTGGTTCCGATCGGACAAAAAATCTAGGACTAGTTCACAAAAGTAGGTTTTGGACAAAATTCAAAATGGCGGGAAAATTTTCCAGATGGAAATAAAATCGGAGATAGCCAAGGATTTGGCTTGTTTGGCTTGAGCCAAGGATTCCAATGATATAAGACACTTGAGTCTACGACAAAAGGTCTAGGAGTTATGAACAATTTTGCTTTTTTTTTCGCTGTAGCGCCATCTATGAGTCTTTGTCAGGTTTTCCCCAAATTGAGCTCTATCATCTGGCAAAGTTTCAGGTATCTAGGCCTTATGGTTTGGTCTTCACGATCAGTTTTACGGCGGAAAAATAATAATAAAAATCTTAATTACAATAGGGTTTCAGCACTACGTGCTTGAACCCCTAATAAGATGAATATTTTTTAGCAATACTACCATAAGCCTGCCTTTAACAGTAAATACAGTCAATAAACGAGACACAAGATGACAGCAGTTGCGTTTGAATGAAGCAAGCGAGAACGTGGCATTGTGATATGAGAGATTTGAATGAAATACCCATATGAGAGTGAGTTATTCAGATGGCGGCTTGTTTGTAGACGTGTGCACTGGTCTGTCTTTAATTGTTTGATCTGAAGTGCTTTTATCCAAGTATTTTCATCGCATATATTAAGTGTTTTATGTAGTTTTTGTTGTTGCATTCGGTCAGAAAGCGCTTTCAAAGAGAAGAAAAAAAAAATGCGTATATTTATTTGTTTTATTTATTTATGTTGCCACACGACCCTTTGGATCCCTGGGATTGGCGTGCCTTTTGGTGGCGTGGATGATATTGCCGATAACAGCGAGAGCGATCATGAGATATCTGTGCTGTCATCGGCCACAGCGACCAGATCTGTACGCTGGAACTGCACCGGGATTGCTTGGGAATCAAGGCCCGACGCTCCAGCTGTTCTGGAGAGATATTTCTCGTGGATTGCTGTTCCCTATCAAAAGCTACTCTCGATGCTGCGTTTCAATAAAGCTGATGAGAACATTCTTTGTTCGACTGGTTGTAAAGCACGTTTGTCAAACACGCCAAGGATTCGCTAAAATAACCTCGGTGGGTGACGTCATTGATCACATACACCTGCAGGTTATAAATAGACGTGAGACGTACACATCTTCAGGTTTCTTTGTCTTCAGAGACCGCATTGTGTGTGTGTGTGTGTGTGTGTGTGTGTGTGTCACGCTGAAAGCAGTATCATTGTAAAGTGAAAGTTAAAGCTTGTCGAGTCAATCTGCAAGAGATGCGTGCCTCCTTGTTATGGCTCATCTCTGAAGATGACTGGCATGAGTTTTGTTTTGAGTGTTTGGGGTAAGAGCATGCTGCTCTTGCGTTCGAGGGTGGTGACTGTGAGCACTGCGATTCACTTCCTATCCACGTGCTTTGTGTTCAGCTCACCTTCTTTTACAAAGATCGAGCTGCTGCGCCCTCGTTAAGATCGCACTTTGATCTGGCTGAGGCTCGAGAGGCAGATCCTTCCCTTTCTCTCGTGCTCTCGCCAGATTGGGGGGGTTTTTCGCGCCCCGGCATTTCTTCGGATCGGGCAGCGAATGCTGCAGCTTTGATTCTGTAGTTATGGAAATTGAGAGCGCCGCCTCACGAGCGCTCCTCCCGTGATTGTAACGAATGAGGAGTTACTCGAGGTCATGACTCGTGCAGTGTCAAAAGATTAAAGCTGGATTGGCCACAAGAGCAGTAGACCCCTAGACGCTCCAAAGTAGATGACAGTTTTCTGTCAGGTGGTCTGGGGGAGGGACCTCAGCCATGGTCTCTCCCCTTCTTTGGTGATCTCCATGATGAGAGAACTTATTCATGGAGTAAGCCCTATTTGTCCTGTGTTTTTTTGTGCCTCAATCTTGAATTTTTTTGATTATTGTGGATTCAAAGGAACAGGGCTACATGATGACACCCCAGGTAGAAGAGACGCTAGCGCGCTATCTCTCCCCTGGGGGTGCATCATCACTCGAAATGTCAGTGCTCCCTACCACGCAATATAGAGCAACATCTACACTTGTAGGGAGGGAGTTTCATGCAGCAAGTTATGCTGGTGCTGCCCTGCACACCACGGCAGTTCTGCAGGCATATCAGACTGACGTTCATAAAGATCTGAGCGCAGGGAGGCAAGGGACCTTGAGAAAGCTTTCAATAAGTTTCTCCCCCACCGTGCTCTAGTGTCAGGGCTTTCGGCCACCCAGTCCCAACACGGCCCAGCTCCTCTGAGGCAAGAAGCCCAAAAGAGAGTGCGCGAGCTATGCGCACCCTCATAAAGACTGGGGAAATGCTCATAGCACTCAACAGCCAAGAAGGAGCCGGACCTAAAAACGGTCTTTACGACCAGAAGGAAGTCCTGAGGCTGTGCCCAGGACAATGGGTGTGTCCCCTCGGGGAGGGCCACGGAAAACTCCAATGAGGAGAGTAAGGGCTCCTTCCTGGCACCCTTGGGGATCGCTGTACAACTTCCGCCACCACTGGTGTTTCGGGGGTCAGCAATCTCCAGTGATATGTTACATGTTTGGTTGTTTCCTGCCGTGTTTCAGGACACCAAATATTTAACATTCCCCCCAGCAAAACAAAGTGTCACCCCTTTCAGAGAATTTGACAGCGTGGAAGCTACTGCCAAATAATCTCTCCTTGGGTCATAAGGACTCCATAAGAGGGCTACAGGATACAGTTTGCATATCATCCTTGTGTTTCAACAGCGTGGTCTCCACTACCATGAAACCAGAAGAAGCGTATTCGTTGACACAGGAAATGCAAGCTCTGCTAGACAAGGAGGTCGTAGAACATCTCCCCTCCTAGACAGAGAGTTGAGCTGCTATAGCCAATTTTTCTGGTTCCAGGAATAATGGGGGGTTGCGTCCAGTCTAGATCTTTGCGGGCTGAACCACTTTCTAAGAACGTACAAGTTCAAAGTGCTAACAGTCTATGATTGTTTTCTCAGATCCAATCAGGAGATTGGTTATCAACAATGATCTCAAGGACGCATACTTTCATTTAGAAATTTTGCCACAACGCAGGAAGTTCCTGAGGTTTGCTTTTGGGGGTAAAGCTTACCAGTATCGGGTTCTTCTATTTGGCCTAGCCTTATCACCCTGCACATATGCAAAATGCATCGATGCAGCTTTAGCTTGGACGACTGGCTGATTTGGCCCAGTCTTAAGAGCATGCGTTTCGACATCGGGATGTCGTCCTCGCTCATCTTAACTACCTGGGATTGAGACTCAATGCCAAGGAAAGCATTTTCTCTCTTGCCCAGAGGACAATGTATTTAGGGGTTAACAGTATTCTATCATAATGTGAGCACAGCTGTCTCCTATACATATCGAATCCATTCTGAACACCCTGAAGGATTTCAGGCTAGGCCAGAAAGTTAATTTCAGAAAGTTCTAGATCTCATGGCGACTGCATCCACGTGAAACCTTTGGTCGTCTTGCACATGAGACCATTACAGTTGTGGCTCAGAGCCAGGGGATTTAATCTAAGGGCCAATCCCCAGAGGCGTATAAGGGTTACAAGCTAGGGGCTCGTACCCTTTCTATGTGGTTCAGACCCCGCTTTTTGACTTTGGGTCCCACTCTAGGCACGTGTTGTCGTCGCAAGATGCTAACAACAGACGCTTCCCTCACGGGCTGGGGTGCGGTCTTGGGTGACCGTCCAGCCCAAGGGATCTGGAGAGGTCATCTTCTCGATTGGCACATCAATTGCCTCGGAATGATGGCTGTGTTTTGGGCCCTGAAATACATCCTCCAACAGGGGCTACCATGTCCTAGTGCAGGGGACAAGACTGTGGTAGTCACTTACATAGGTCGCCAGGGTAGACTGCATCCGTGCCGCCGGAACAGGCTAGCACAGCAGGTTCTGCTTTGTATGTGGGACAAGTTCTAGTCCATCAAGGCGATTTATATTCTGGGGCATATGAATATGGGAGCAGATTCACTGTCCGAATTTTGGAGCATGCTGTTGCTGCCCTCGAGGACGCTGAGTGCAAGCACTGTAATCACTTCGATCGGAGTGCTCCACTCGAGGCTCGCTTTCTTTCAGGAAGGGACGATCCTCTGCGTCCTCATTGCGATTGTGAGGCTCGCATGTCGAGCTGGCTGAGAGACGAGGGGCGTGCGAACCACACCTCTCTCTCACATTCTTCCCGATCGCTCTGCTCCCAGGAGTCCTGGCCAAGGTTTGTCAACGAGGGTCTCTCCTCTGACTGACAGCGCCCCGTTGAACGACCAGAGTGTGGCTTTCAGATCTAATATCCTTCCTTGACGGCTCGCTGTGGGCGATTCCGGTCAGGAGAGTTCTTCTATCTCAGGCACAGGGGACAGTTTTTCATCCCCGGCCTGAGTTCTGGAATCTTTCATCTCTGGCACCTGAGGGGGACCGCAAGAGATGCTGGGTTTCCAGCAGATGTAATACAGACTATTCTGAATGTTAGGACTCCTTACACTAGAAGTTATGCCCTCAGATGGTGCTTTTTCGAAAGCTGGTGTATGACACACCATGCAGACCAAGTTCACTGCCAGGTTGTTTCAGTGCTGGAGTTTCTGCAAGAGAAATTGTCCTCAGGCACATGTCCTGGTACTTTTACAGTCTATGTGGCCGCCATTTCAGCTTGCTGTGTTCTGATTGATGGGGTTTCTGTGGGAAAGCACCCTCTAGTTGCTCGCTTCATGCATGGAGCTCAGCGGTTGAGGCCGCCCATCAGACTTGGTGCCCAAAGGGTCTGGTTGGGACCCCATTTTGAATCACTAGAGTCAGCGCCTGTCAGGTTTCTGACTCTAAAGATGATTTTTCTCATGGCTATTATTTCTCTGAGGAGAATTGGGGATTTGCAGGCTCTGTCAGTCTCGTCATCCTGCTTAGACTTTGCCCCTGGGCTGGTCAAGCTATTTTGCATCCTCACCCTATTATTTTCTGGTCATTCTTGAAGCTTTCTGACCTCCGCCATTCATGACACCGGAGCAAGAAGGACTTCATTTACTGTGTCCAGTACATGCTCTTCAGATTTACATCCACCGCATTAGCCAGTGGCTTAAATCAGAGCAGCTTTTCATGTGCTATGGCTGCCACTAGACAAACAATGTCACATCGGGTGAGGGATGCTATTGCCCTAGCCTATGAGGTGCGCGGTCAAGCTTCACCTCTAGGAGTTAGGGCCCATTCAACCAGGTGGGTTGCATCCTATGCTAAGGCTCTGGCAAGAGGTGTCCCCTTGCATCAAGTGTGTGGTGCGGCAGGCTGGTCCTCTCCGCACACATTTGTCAGACTCGATAATTTGGATGTCCATGCTACTCCGGGCTCGCATGTCCTTGAGTCAACATCATAGAGTCATGTCTGAGACCTCTTCAATATTTGTGCACACACACTACACAACCTTGGGGGGTCCAGACACTTCCAGTGCGGCGGCGTTGGTATTCTCTTTCCCATCAGCATTATTGAAACGCAGCATTGAGAGTAGCTTTTGATAGGGAACGCCTCGGGTTACTTGACTGTAACCCTGTTCCCTGAAAAAGCGGGAACGAGATACTGCGCCTCAATGCTGCACTGTAGGCGTGCATGGACGTCTCTTCAGACAAAGGTTTAACCTGAAGATGTGTACGTCTCACATCTATTTATAACCTGCAGGTGTACGTGATCAATGACGTCACCCACCGAGGTTATTTAACCAATTCTTGGCGTGTTTGACACACGTGCTTCACAACCGGTCGAACAAAGAATGTTCTCATCAGCATTATTGAAACGCAGCATCTCATTCCCGCTTTTTCAGGAACAGGGTTATAGTCAAGTAACTCGAGACGTTTTCTTCTGGAGAAATTTCGTGTGGACTGCGCTGCTTAAGGACTCATGGGAAAGGGAGATCATCAACCCGTGCGATGCCTACTTACAGCGGGGATTCAACTGAGGGCTCAAAGAGGAGATCATGGTTGGTTTTCATTTTGCTTTTTTTATCGGGTAATGTTCACCCTAACCCAGGCCCAGCGTTAACCCAACTTCAAGCCCCCGATGAACTTAAATCTTCAAATGGATTACAGTTCTTTCATTTGAATGTGCGTAGCCTGATAAATAAAATGGATTCCTTAAGAATTTGGGCAGATACGACTGATGCAGACATAATAGTCTTCACTGAGACATGGTTAAAAGCATCTGTCACAAATGATATGATTAATATTAATGCCTATAATGTCTTCAGGTCTGATCGTGCAACAAAAGGAGGGGGAGTTGCAATATATGTGAAGTCTAATCTAAATTGTTCCTGCATACAGTCATTCAGCAAAGTAAATTGCTTGGAATTGCTGGTGCTTAGGCTACATTTGGTTTCTGGCTCTGACATTAGTGTGGCTGGATGTTATCGGCCGCCTTCATCTTCTTCAAGTGAAGAGTGCACTTTACTTGCAGAATTTCTTCATGATTTGACTAAATATGAATTGATTTTACTTGGCGATCTGAATTGGGACTGGTTATCGTCGTTCTCCGATTCTTTTAAGGAGGTTTGTGACTCTCTCCGCTTGGTATAGTTGATCAATTCAACAACTCGGATCAATCAAAAGGATTTGGACAAATCAACTTTATTGGACTTAATTTCAACTAACATTCCTCACAGGTATTCTGCATCTGGAATAATTAAAAGTGCAAAGTGTGATTATTACTTGTCTATGATAAATGAAAATCAAAATAATCCTGTAAATTTTTGGAAATTACAAGTCTGTTTCAGTACCTAAACTGGTATCTAATATCCCAAATCATTTAAACATTAATCACACTGAAGTAAAGGGCAGAGAAGTTATTGCAGATATTTTTAATAATTATTTTACATTAGTTGGCTCAACCTCCGAATCTACTAATTTGGGTGTACACACTTCTACGGAAACTGTTGAGTTTGTTCAAAACTGCACTTCATATTCATTTAATTTTATGCCCATTACTACTGCACAAGTTCATAAAGCACTAGAGAATTTAGATACAAAGAAGTCACCAGGAATTGATAAAATTGAGCCCTATTTCCTACGATTGATAGCTGATCTTGTAGCAGAACCTATAGCCTCTATATTTAATTTAAGCCTCACCTCCAACAAAATACCAAAAATGTGGAAATCAGCAATGGTTATTCCATTATTAAAGGGGGGAGATCCTGCTGACCCAAATAACTATCGCCCTATTTCTAAATTGCCGGTCTTAGCAAAAGTCTGTGAATCACTGATAAACGATCAATTAAAACAATTTTTGTCAGCTAATAATATTCTTCAGGATTATCAGTCAGGGTTCAGAATGGGACATAGCACCATTACTGCAGCTACATTGGTCTCAAATGATATTATAACTGCTCTAGATAGTAAAAAATCCTGTGCCGCTTTATTTATTGACCTGTCTAAAGCTTTTGATTCAGTAGATCACAAATTAATGTTACAGAGACTTGGGTATATAGGTCTCAGTGAAGCTGCTTTAAAATGGTTCAAAAATTACTTCTCAGAATGCACTCAATGTGTGTCTGTTGAAGATTACAACTCACCTTTTCTTCATGTAAATACTGGAGTTCTTCAAGGATCCGTTTTAGCCCCTTTGTTATTTTCTATTTATATTAATGATTTAGGTCATGGAATAGATTTAGCTAAAATACATTTATATGCAGATGATACAATTATTTATACAGCGGCATCTTCTTTAGAACAAGCTTTACAGCAATTACAGGATGCTTTTCAAGTTTTGCAGTGCTCGTTGTTAAAGTTAAAATTAGTTTTAAACTCAAATAAGACAAAGTATATGATTTTTAGTCATGGTCGCACTAAGGTAACAGACCTTACAATTACAACCTTGAATGGTTCATTTATAGAAAGAGTTAGCTCCTATAAATATCTAGATATTTGGATGGATGAAAGATTAGCTTTTGATATACATGTTGATAAGTTGTTGAAAAAGCTTGGACCAAAATTAGGCTTCTTTTATCGTCTCAAAAACTGTTTCCCTTATAAGGCCCGTAAGAAATTGATAGAGTACATTTTTTACCCATAATTGATTATGGTGATCATCTATGTATGCATGCAACTACTTCTTTACTTAGAAAATTAGATTCTGTTTATCATGCAGCATTACGTTTTGTCACGGATGCATCACTGTATTCTGTATGAATCTTTAGATTGGTTATCTTTACATCAAAGGAGAAAGTTACATATGTATTTATTCATCATAAAGGCTCTCTTAAGTAAATTACCATCTTATATTTCTAATTTGTTAACGTTACATATCAACAGTCATTGTACTAGATCAGGTTCTTGTATTCGGTTAACAGTTCCAAGGGTATTGTCAAAATTTGGTAAATGTGCTTTCTCTGCTTATGCTCCTTGGGCCTGGAATGAATTGCAAAATGTAATTAATCTTGATACACTTCCAACATTGAGTACTTTTAAATGTCTTTTGTATAATGTTTTAAAGTATACTTGTAATTGTTTTTCATGATCAGATTTTATTTATGAATTGTGATTGTGTAATTTGTGGTACTGTCTTTGTGATTCTTTTGTGTGAAACTTTATGTGCTGCCGTCTTGACCAGGTCTCACTGGAAGAAGAGATCGCAATATCTCAATGTGATTTCCTGGTTAAATAAAATAAAGGAAATATTTCTGCGTTGCTAATGACGATGGTTGTTTTTAGGGTATAACATACCTCGGAATGTTGCGACTGACCAATCAGAATCGAGTATTTCAGGGTGCCCTGTAATAACTAATGTTATCTAATTGGGCCATATTGTAAAGTGTTACTAAACATTCTTTCAGTTCTGTAGTTGAGCACTACAGTAACTTCATCCACCCTAATTTCTGAAACTTCTAAAGACATCCTCAAACTCTCACAATGCCCCAGGCCTTCAGTTTAATTAGGATTTATTTAAGCCGGTCTGATACACCATGTCGTCTTAGAGAAGTTAGTTCTGCACTTTTTTTTTCTTCGACGTCTGACAAGCGAATGGCATCTCTCCCCTCTCCTCCGCCTTCAAGCTCATGCTAAGATGTTAGAAATGTTGCCCTTCTTGAAAGCACTATCTTCTTCTTGATTGGAGAATAAGAGAATGAATGGAGAGTACAGGCGTTGGGAGGTGAATAGGATTAACACAACATTGGATTTCTGAAACACATCTGCAATTCTCATTGGTCAGAGGTTTCCTGTGTCAGAGTTTTTGGCAGCAACTCATTGTTTTTCTTTGGTGACCTTGCAAGTTCAATCCTATGGAGCCACTAAAGAGAAATGCTGATGAAAACTTAGCATTCTCTTATCAGTTTTATGTTCTCTTGTTGTTGTGATGGAATATGTGGGAAGAAAAATGCAAAAAGTTCCTCAAGTAAACACAAAGCTTCTTAGGCAAAAGTATTGCGCTCCCCTAAGAAACATCGCATTTGATCCATAG
Organism: Spinibarbus caldwelli; assembly: GCA_039654775.1. NCBI lineage: Eukaryota > Metazoa > Chordata > Actinopteri > Cypriniformes > Cyprinidae > Spinibarbus > Spinibarbus caldwelli. Next base: position 30,296,475 of record CM077244.1, read on the forward strand.
ATCTGCAAGGCTATTAGAAATGAAAGTCTTTCAAGAAAAGGTCTTTAGTGTGGCATTAAAAACTTTAAAAACATTAAAAACAGACTCACAAAACAAAACTCACTACAGCTGAAAGTTAAATGAAAGTATTACTTTTACACCTTCCACCATTTCAGTCTACTTTCGTATTAAAGAAGATTTAGGCACGGTTAATATCATGGGCTTAGTTAGTTTTGAAAAATGTTCCAAATTAAGCTCATTTTGCAACTTGTTGGACCAGAAAGCAGTGCTCCGAAGTTTGCCACAGCAGTTAAAGTGAGAGTGCCACAACAAATGTTTGTCAAATGTTCATGAGATTCCACAGCATGACTCCAAACAGGTGAAAGTTTTCTCATTCTGATGCAAGAACAAACTGCCATTAAAGCTTATTACCTCTGCCTGTTATTTCAATAATATATTCAATCCATTTCTCTAATCAACACACTACACAGCAGCGTGAAGAGCATTAGAAAAGTGCGAAGCAACAAGCCGATAGGCTGAAAGCTTGTCTTATTACACCTTGACATCAAAGACAGCAATGCTTCCCTGCATCAACACAAATGAGCATCTCAATCTCGTCAGGAAACAAGGGGAAAATTGGCCCGTGCTAATGTGCCATTTAAATGCAAAGAGCAATTTCTGCAGCGCTAGCTGAGATTTTTGGCTTTTTTGCACCTGATCTTCAAAGACAGCATGTCAAAGTTTTAGAGCAGGGTTGACATGTTCCTGCAGCAGGGGGCAGAGAGAAGATCATGGCACCGCCCGTCTGTTTGAAGTCAAGCTCACTAAACTCAAGACCAGACACACTTCTGTTACAGACCCAAAACATGTCCAGCTTTAATGATCTAGTATTTTTTGTGTGCAAAAGCTTGAAGCATAAACAAAGAGGTGCTCTCCATAAACATGATTTATTATTTCAGCTCCAATCAGTGTGTTTATGTGCACAATCTTAAGGGGCGTTCGATTTTTGGAGATCACTCAGGAGTTTTTGTGCTGCATGCTAGCAGGTGTTCCTCCTCGAATGCCGTCTCCAACTTCATGAGTCATCAGAACGCTGTCTGTACTCCCATAGCGTCGCTGTTCATTTGCATAAAGTTGACTGTCGCACGTCACTGGAAATCAGAAACACTCGCAGAAATGGAATGAACTTCCATTTACACCAATTATAGGTTTCAGTCAATAACCTTAATGTTTTGAGACAGTTAAATGCAACTTGTCAGTGGGCTATAAACTTACAGAAGCTATAAAAGCTTTAGTTATCATTTTTATATTTACACGCAATGACATTGATTTTAACGCATAAGGTAAACTGCATCTTGTGGATTCTTTTTATAGAGTGCAAAGTATGAATATTCTCTATGGATCTGTTTGTAATGTTCTGTGTTTGAAAACTCTGTCATAATTTACTACGCCTCATGTTGCTCCAAACTCACAATACTAATTTTCACAACACTAATGAAGATATATTGGTAACACTTTACTTGAAGCTTTCACATATAATACATTATAAATGGATTGTAATACATTGTCTTTTAATGCACATTATAATACATACATTTTATGATCTCATAATTAATTGTAACCATAATACTGTCACAGTTGAGCACTGTAACGAGACGAGGAATGAGGAAACGATAGGTAAACTTCAAAATAAACCGTCTTTAATCCAAAATGAGGATACACAAGGCAGGGAGAGACTCACAGGAAACACAACATCAACAATCAATACCGGACACTAGACTAAGGAAAACACAGGGCTTAAGTAACTCAAATTAAACGAGATAATTAACAAACACAGGTGGATACTAATGAACTAATAATGAAACAACGAGGACAGGAACAGGAAGACAACCAAATATGGGCACAATGACACAAGAAGGAAAACTAGGAGTACATGGGAGGAAAACACAAGACACAGGACTGACAAATACATTATATTATTATCTATTGAGTGCTATGCCTTTAGAAAGTATAATGCATTAAAACCGATTAACAAATGATTTCACATTTATCAAGGAATTTTCAAATATTATTATGCGTTTTAACTGTGGTTACAATAATTTATGAAAAGACATAATGTGTTATAGTATAAATTATGAATACCATTATAATGCATTATACATGAATGCTTTAAGCGTTACCAATATTTATTCTCTCATCATTTTTGTCCATGCATTGAAAATCTATAAAACCAAAATCTGCTAACTTCAAAAAATTGATTAATAGATAAAAGAGTAATCCATAAAATATGAGTGATTTAATCCAAATCTTCTTAATAGTCATAGTTGCTTTATATAATGAATAGGTTTAATTTAGGTGAGTTTATTCACATATAAACATACGTATAGCACATCAAATATGGTATATTAAACTCAAATGTATTTGCTTAATGCATAAGAAAAAACCTGGTTGGTTCTTGCAGAATCTCAAAACTATTTGCATGTCAAGCAAGCTCTTCCATTTACCATACCTGATGTGCTCTATGAGTCAGGTATGTTTAGAATGACATGAGGGAGCATAAATGATGAAAATGTTTGGGTGAACTATCCCTTTAACAGTGTTCTTTTATCAGGGAAACGTCATCATTTCAGCAAAACCTGATCAACCAAGGCTACGGGAGATACTCAAGGTGCATTTGCTACTCATTAATTGTTTACTCAACCAAAAAATCTTTATCTCATACATTATTTTAAATAGAATTTGTGTAGAAGTACGAAAACAATTAGTACAGAACAGAATTAATTAGTGCACCTTTCAAGGCAACATGTGAAACCTTGAATTGTTTCAAAAGTGCAAAACTTGAAATACAAAAGATTACTAGAGTTTTCACAGAAGTATCAGTATGCTACAGAGCATGTCTGTTGTGTTAAACCCACATTACACCCGTCTACCTTTCCTCTCTCTCTGTTTCTCAGTTCCCCTTCATTGACATGCTGAACATACCCCAGTATGGATCAATAATATTGAGCAAATAGCACCCTATAAACTAAGTTGTTGTCTCAATTGGAGTGTCTTTAGCAGCTTTGATGGAATTTAACCCTCCAGATAAGTGCAGTATTAGACAGCTACTCAAAGAAATGTCAACACAAAGTGCCACAAGATTGTCTTCAAGCTTCTTATGTCCAGTTAACAACATTACGAGCCACTTGAATGGATCTAGGGTAGTAGACAATTTATATCACACTTTACAGTTTATATCACATTATTAAAAACATTAAAATTATTATATATATATATATATATATATATATATATATATATATATATATATATATATATATATATATATATATATATATATATATATATTATTATTATTACTACTGATATTATTATTACTACTAATTATTATTATTACTACTTATATACATATACATTTTGAGCATGTCTACAATTCCATCAAAGCTGCTAAAGACACTCCAATTGAGACAACAACTTAGTTTATTGGGTGCTATTTGCTCAATATTATTGATCCATACTGGGGTATGTTCAGCATGTCAATGAAGGGGAACTGAGAAACATATATATATATATATATATATATATATATGTTATGAGGTGCCAAACAGGAAATAATTATATAAAAATCTGAACATATAGAAGTAAATCTGAATATATAAATGTAAATCTGAATATATAAAAATAAATCTGAATATATAGAAGTAAATCTGAATATATAGTTATAAGTCTGAAAATATAGAAGTAAATCTGAATATATAGTTATAAGTCTGAATATATAGAAGTAAATCTGAATATATGGTTATAAGTCTGAATATATAGAAGTAAATCTGAATATATAAATGTAAATCTGAATATATAGTTATAAGTCTGAATATATAAAAATAAATCTGAATATATAGAAGTGAATATGAATATATAGTTATAAGTCTGAGTATATAAATGTAAATCCGAATATACAGTTATAAGTCTGAATATATAAATTGTAAATCTGAATATATAAAAGTAAATCTGAATATATAAAAATAAATCTGAATATATAGAAGTAAATCTGAATATATAGTTATAAGTCTGAATATATAGAAGTAAATCTGAATATATAGAAGTGAATCTGAATATATAGAAGTAAATCTGAATATATAGTTACAAGTCTGAATATATAAATGTAAATTGTGAATATATGGAGGTAAATCTGAATGTATAGTTACAAATCTAACACTAACTTTCTTTTTTTCTATTCTATCTACTTTGTTTCTTAAAAAAAAAAAAAAAAACACTAGGTTTCTTTATTCTATATTCTACCTACTTGCTACGTGTACTGCGTTAGGCTAACCGAGACTTGTCATAGTGCTTGTATGTTGTTGCTCTTTTGTTGGTTTTGATTGCTTCTGTCGTCCTCATTTGTAAGTCGCTTTGGATAAAAGCGTCTGCTAAATGACTATAATGTAATGTAAATATATATGATGCGATCTGGGAAAAAAACGTTGGATGTTGCGCTGGGATGTTTTCAGGAAATTCGAAAATAGGTCGAATGTCAATTTTTTTGTCAAAAATAGGTTTTTATTAAAATATTATTCTATAACATCTTGTCTATCATCTCTGAAAATATCTTGGCAAAATTCACTTGTTTAGTACAGAAAAATAGCGATTTATTGCAGCAAGCAGAAAAGACTGTCTTTCTCTTATGTTAAGAACGTGCTGCGGAGGTGCTTTCTCTTAACACCACAAAAACTGTTAACCTATCAAAATAAACCACGTAACATATATAATAAAGTTGTATAAATGCAAATTTCCCACCAGTCCTGTGTAAATTATGGCATGCAAAGTCTATTTATTTATTGAGCAGATGGAGCTGCTCACTTAAACGATCTTGCTCATCTCAATCTGGTGATGTTAGTGCCCTACACGATGTTATAATGGACCATTTCACATACAGAAATGAAGGATCGGATGATGAAGTTGCTAAAGAGGAATAGTCCGATGACAGTCTGTTAGCCTATATGCACAGGTGCGCGAACAGTTGCGCTGCGCTGACTTTTCTAAATATAAACTACAAGGTAGCTACACTATTCGTGCTATCTAAACATACAAGGGGTGATCAAAAGTTCAGAGACTATGCCCATCATGATACACAACGGAAAACTGTCCTCTTCAGGGTAACGATAGTCTATTTGTGTAATGATGCAGAATAGTGCTCCTGACAGACAGCTCTCGTTAAACCCGTGAAGTGAAAGTGAAACCCGTCTCACTTTAAACCCGTTTTTCTTGAAATTCCATTCCTGAAAATCATAGCTATCAGCCAACTTCAGATAGCCATAACTTTTGTTACGTTCAAGCTATGGACAAAAAAAAAAACAGTTTTGGAAAGGGCTTGAACCCAGCTTTCATGGTATAAAGTGTGTGTGTGTGTTGAGTTTTCCTATATCGCATCAAATATTCAGATTTGCATTTATACATTCAGATTTATTAGTACATATTCAGATTTACATTTATATATACAGACTTATAACGATATATTCAGATTTGCATTTATATATTCAGATTTATAAGTATATAATCAGATTTACTTCTATATATTCAGACTTAACTATATATTCATATTTACTTCTATATATTCAGACTTATAACTATATATTCAGATTTACTTCTATATATTCAGACTTAACTATATATTCATATGTACTTCTATATATTCAGACTTATAACTATATACTCAGATTTACATTTATATATTCAGACTTATAACTATATATTCAGATTTATAACTATATTTTCAGATTTACTTCTATATATTCAGATTTTTATATAATTATTTCCTGTTTGGCACCTCATAGTATGTTTATATATATATATATATATATATATATATGTGTGTGTGTGTGTGTATATGTGTGTGTGTGTATATATATATGTGTGTATATATATATATATATATATATATATACACATATAAATATATATATACACATATATATATATATACACATATAAATATATATATACACATATACATATATATATACACATATACATATATATATACACATATACATATATATATATATATATATATATACATATATATATATATATATATATATATATATATATATATATATATATGTATGTATGTATGTATGTATGTATGTATGTATATATGTATATTTTTTTTAATAATCAAATGATTTATATTAATAATCACATGGTAATGTCTATTGTTGCACGTCAAGATATATTGCTATCTTGCTAAAAACAGCAGAATTTCTTCAACTGTATGATGATTAATGGATACTGACTATACTCAAAGTCCCTTTTAAGGAAAGTCTGTTCACTCGGCCGCCATATTTGCAACGCCTCCGGGCAGCTCAGACAAAACCAAGTCCTATCTAAATGAATAGGGGAATCCTGAAATCTTAAAAACGGCTTGCTGAACTCGCGATTGAATTACATATTTCAAATCAGCAATAAAATCTGAAATGAACTGCCCCATGAATGTTGTTTCTTATGCTCAAATAGCGTTTAAAAAGCTTATTTTTCAGGCTAGAGTAGCCAATGTGCATGCGTAGGTCCAACACGCTTATGACTACGCATGCGCAGCTGCTGGTCCAGCCCCAGATTTCTAACGGCCGTTGCAGTGACGCAATGACTTTACCAATCAACAATTGGCACTTTCATTTAGAATGCGGGACTATCCCGCCATATTGCGCGTTGCACTTTCTCCCATTCATAAGTATAGGAGTGAACTGTCTTTGTATTTCTATAGTCTTTGCTATACTGATGAAAAAAAAAAAAACATTACAAAACACAATTGTGTCTGTGAGAGGACTTAGATGTCTAAAAACCCATAAGTGCACAAGAGTGTCCACATTTTCACATCTCGATTAGACTCGATTGCCATTATTATGAGGTTTGTATTTCCTCATTGGAATGTATTTTCCTCCTACAATGAGGAATTTGAAGAACAAAGACACTTAAATGGTTTCTCCACCCCAAAATGAAAATTTTGTCATTAATCACCTACCCCCATGTCGTTCCATACCCGTTAAAGCTTTGTTCGTCTTCGGAACACAATTTAAGATATTTTGGGTGAAAACTGGGAGGCTTGTGACTGTCCCATTGACTACCATGTAAATAACACTGTCAAGGCCCAGAAAGGCAAGGCAAGGCAAGTTTATTTATATAGCACGTTTCATACACAGTGGTAGTTCAAAGTGCTTTACATAAAGAGAAATAAAATAGTCATTAAAAAAACACAACAATAAAAACAAGGAATTTAAATAATAATAATAATAATAATCACAACAATAAAAACAAGGAATTTAAAATACAAAATGATATAAAAACTGATTTAAAATTAATTTAAACCAGTTAAGAATAGAAAATGATTATACATAAAAAACAGTGCAATCAGTTCATACGTCGCACAGTGCTCATTCACCAAATGCACAGCTAAACAGATGAGTTTTGAGTCTGGATTTAAATGTGGCTAATGTTTTAGCACATCTGATCTCTTCTGAAAGCTGGTTCCAACTGCGGGCGGCATAATAGCTAAAAGCGGACTCCCCTTGTTTTGTGTGAACCCTTGGTATTTCTAACTGACTCTATCCTAATGATCTGAGTGGTCTGTTAGGTTTATATTCAGTGAGCATATCTGCAATGTATTTAGGTCCTAGGCCATTGAGTGATTTATAAACGAGTAAAATAACTTTAAAATCAGTCCTAAATGTAACTGGAAGCCAGTGTAAGGACCTGAGGACTGGTGTGATATGCTCAGATTTTCTGGTTCTAGTAAGAATCCTGGCAGCAGCGTTCTGGATGAGCTGCAGCTGTCTAATGGTCTTCTTTGGAAGGCCGGTGAGGAGACCATTACAATAATCCACCCTGCTGATGATAAAGGCATGAACAAGTTTCTCCAAGTCTTGACTGGAAACAATACATCTAATTCTTGCAATGTTTTTTGAGATGATAGTATGCTGATTTAGTTACTGCTTTGACATGACTACTGAAACTAAGGTCTGTTTCCAGAATCACCCCAAGATTTTTGACGTAATTTTTAGTTGTTTGACCCCTAGAATCAAGGTATGCATTCACCTTAAAAACTTCATCTTTGTTTCCAAATGCAATGACTTCAGTTTTCTCCTTGTTTAACTGAAGAAAGTTCTGGCACATCCAACTGTTAACTTCATCAATGCATTGGCAGAGGGAGTCAATGGGGCTATAGTTATTTGGAGATAAGGCTAGGTAAATCTGGGTATCATCAGCATAGCTGTGATAGAACCAAATTGCCTTTCTCATTATTTGACTTAGTGGGAGCACATACAGGCTAAACAAGAGCGGTGCAAGAATGCTATATACTCCATCCCAGAAAAGTATGAAAGATATCGTCAAAAACGATGTTACGTCAAAATTACATCACTGTAATTTTACGAGCTACGCGAATACTTTTTGTTCACAAAGAAAACAAACATAACGACTTTACGAAACTACGAGAATACTTTTTGTATGCAAAGAAAACAAAAATAACAACTTTATTCAACAATTAGTTTCCTCCGCATCACTGTAGTGCCATTTTGGAGAATATTGACGTATGTCTGCAAATAGCGTAACATCGTTTTTCACGATTTCTTTCATAATTTCTGGTCCTTGACAGTGTTATTTTCTTGGCAGTCAACGGGACAGTCACAAGCCTCCCGATTTTCACCCAAAATATCTTAAATTGTGTTCCGAAGACGAACTAAGCTTTTACGGGTTTGGAACGACATGGGGGTAAGTGATTAATGACAAAATTTTCATTTTGGGGTGGAGTAACCCTTTAATGTTGGATGTTTACACAAGCTTTGCTCCAAAACCTAGTAGGCTACTTTAGGGCTACATAAGCTGCTACCATCTAAGGCAACATCCTAACCATCATGGGTGATGTGTTTTAAAACACACAAGGCAGTAGGCTACCTCTCTCACTAAATAGAGTTTAGTGTTAGCATGTTGCTAATCTAAAAACGTGACACTCCAGCACAAAATGACCTTGCCACAGAGTTCCTAAAGGGGACACGGTGATGGAAAAAAATATAAGATGGAAGGAAAACTATATTTCAGTGGTTTTGAGTGTGAACACAAAGTTTCCCAGGGGACTGGAATACTTTTGCAAATTAACGCAAATGTTTTGCGAAAGACGTTAAGTTACTTGAGGGAACACAATACTTTTGTAAAAGAACACAAAGTTACTCAGGGGTACAGAATACTTTTGCTAATTACCACAAATGTTCTGTGAAAAGAACGCAAAGTTACTCGGCGGAACAGAATACTTTTGCAAATTAACACAAATGTTTTGTGAAAGGATGCAAATGTAACCCCTCCAGTCTTAACCACCCTGCTTTGAGCGAGACACGAACCCGGGTCACCAGCATGGGAGGCATTTTGCGAGAGAACACAAAATCAATGAAATATAATTTTTCCTCTCATTTCCATTTTTACCACATCGCTATGTCCCTTTGATGGCTCCATACTTATGAAACTCCTTGTAGCAAATCAGCTCAAAAGGGAATTATATATAAATAATTACAATTATTTATATTGGCTGCCAGTAATAACTGTAGCAGAATTAAATTGCCATCAACTTATCTGTTCGTCCAGCGAACATTCAATGTAAGTTCATATCAACTCTAAGAAAGGATATTTCCGTGGCCACAGAAAATACTTTCCTATTAATGCATTAGAGCATGTAGCAAGGGTCAAAATCGTAAAGGGACATTAATTTGCAAGGCAGAACCAGAAACTCATGCAATTTGTGCACAAAATTTTATTGACTAAAAGCTAACACATAACTAATCTAAACAAACAAACGAATAAACATACACTCACATGTACATACAAAGGGATGAATGAAGCCATTAGAGAAACCAGAGAATGCAGTTATGGAAAGAGTCAGTTAACCACCTGAGTAAAACCATCAGCGCTGTTTATAACGGGGTCTATAGCTTATACTAAACTTCTGTTTTGTTTAGTGAAATGTACAATACTTGCATTGCCTTGGTCAATGACGAGTGTCCGGATGCAGTTTCGGATGATAGTCTTGATGGTTTTAAGGTTTTGGACTTGTGATCAGGTTCTTCCGGGTTGAAGAGTGATGAGTTCCAAAAATGTCCTGACTCGATGATGACTGGAAATTTCTTCCCAGGTGGAAAGTGAAAAAGAGCTAAGAGAGAGATCTGCTGAGATCCAAGGATCTTTGGTTGAATGGAAAGTCAAGGCCGAAGCCTGGCTCAAACTTAAGGTACAGAAGACTTCTAGCTCACATCCTCATCTTCTCAGTATCTAACAGAACCACAGACTGGGAGGTCGGGTCACTGGTGTGAGAGCTTTATCTCCTATAGAGGTCACACCTTTCGGGTGTCAAAGAGCCAATGGTGTCTTGAACTTTTGGAGGGAAAGTTTACGACTCTTTGTCTCCAAGAATGGTAATTTGCATATGCAACTGGATCGGATGTTGGTATACAAACTAGTAAAGATTCTTAGAACACTAATATGTTGCATAGGTATCAACATATACCATACATATACATATAACATACACCCTCAATTAGATCATCCGAAGACGAATCAATAGAGACCAAACATAGTATAAGTGAGGTGATATTAACTAGTGATAAAACAGTATACAAGAACATATACAAGAACAGTAATACTATACACAATGACCTGAAGGATATGTGTGTTCATTCAAAGAAAGGTTTTTCTATGAATTAATTAGAGAAGAGTCCATTTTTATGGCATAATGTCTTTCCTAAGGTTCAAAGACGATGAGAGGGAGAGCTCTCAACATACCATTAGGTCATAAAGTTTATCTGGTCTGGCTGAGGTGTCCTGGTTGCCACAGCAACCAGGGGCCTGGAGTCATTCACAGACATACTGGCACCCAGTATGTGTACTGGGTGAGGGATCTGTGATTATTTGTTAATCTAATGACTAATTGATTTGTTAAATCTAATGAAAAATCGTGTGTCTGAGTGGTCCAAATGCTTCATCATTTTGAGAGATTTTTTTTTTCTTTTTCTTTTTTTTTTTTCTTTTGTGTACAGTACATCAGATTCAACTATTTTTGTTTCAGAATTAAATAAAATTATATTCTCTATCTGTTTATTGTATGCAATGCATTCTGGCATTGCTTTATCCATTAAGGATACATGCAGTGCTTTCTTAGGTTTTACATATAAAGCCAAATCACATATTGGAAAAATTCATATTACAATCGAGCATTCATTACAGCACAGTACAACAGAACTCACCTCGTGTAAGATCAGAGGTCATGTGAGGCCAGCTGTAGGTCCGTACAAGCTGCCAATCAAAATCATCTTCCTGTGCCTGTCTGTATTCACATAGGCTGGGGTCGGAGTCTTCCTCAAACGTGCAGCCAGCTGGAGAGAAAGAACACATTGTTAGAATGAAACTATTTTTAGATGGTCATTTTACATTGCGTTTTGCTTTTGTAGGTCAGTATAACTGATCTTTTGAAATATTTTGAAAAGTAATATATTCCAACATCCTACTTGGGAAAGTGCAACATAAGTCATACTTCAGTTGAAGTTGAACTTGACAATTGTAAACGTGTAGAAATTTCCAATGATTTCACACATACATGGCTACACCTAGGCCAGGGTGACACATTTAATGATATCCCATGGAGCTGCTTGAATAAATACATCTTAAAGGTGCAGTATTGAAAACAGCTTGCTTAATTGCAAGGGTCAGTGAAAGGGCAAAAAAATTCCCATGTGAAACTAAACTGCATCTATTTTTGGTGCATTAAAACCTGACCAACATTTTGAGAGAACTTCAGGGAAGAAAATAAAATGAGTAGATAATGACCTCTTTAAACAACAAACAGCCAAAAGCTCCACATTTTTGATCACATACTTAAAACTTTTTATGAGAACAGAAGGATGATTGCTGCTTTAGGAAGATGATGCATTTCTGTAAATAACTTTATGTGAGTTTGCTAGCTTTGTAGTGGAAAAGGAACCTCAGGGCTGTTTTGTTTGAGTAATTAAATATTCCGCACAAAACTACAACTTACTTTGTAGCGGTAATCTTTCAGGATTGATACAGGACTCTGTGTCTTTCACTGAGAAGAAAGACTTTGCTCAGACAAGCAGGCTAAAATCTGATTTTTGGCATATCCGACTCAATTCTGTTTAGTTGTTTTCAGAAAGAAAAATAAATCTATTTTGGGTTTTTCAGTCTAGGCTGATTGGAAAAATGTGCCTCTACCTACATTTTTGGAAAGCTCCAAAAACATACCTACAGTATAATTCATTGCAGTTTGGCCGAAATGAACACTAGTGGCAGTAAAACACCAATAATTTTTATTCCTTTTGACACAAATCATAACGTGACTGATTATGGATTAATTAAGACTATTTTTACAAACGTCTTTACTACAATACTATGTTATGACCTCAAAACAAACTTACCACTTAAACTAATACACTTTGACATTTGCATCAAATAATTAGCTCCATATATATGACTTTTCTGAGAGAGTAAACTTGCTCGGTAACACACAAGGTTATAGCACAGCACTCGCAATGCAAGTCAAGATAAAATGTCAAGATAAAAGAGCTCAAGGACTTGCGAAAGCAAGATAAACTGTCATGGCTGCTTCAGTGTTGGGTTATCTCACATTTACTTGTGTTAACACTATCGGTTGTTATGTTTAGTTTAGGTGGTACGTTATTTTCAGAGGCTACAGAGCATTAACCTAATTTACCGCCACTCACCAGGCATTTCATTTCTAAACTGCAGCGATACGTACAACAACCAAGGTAACAAAGTAGTGTCAGATTTCGGACAAAACTGACCATGCTTGTAGCACCACTCACTGGGCATTTCACTTTGAAAGTGTCGGGAAACATTCAAGAAGCAACGTAATATTATTTTGCAGAAATGTCACCCCAGGCAGGTTTTTCCGGTGAGCCTGGTTGGGATTTTTGATTACAACAGTCAGACTGGATTTTATTCCTGTTTTCTTTCCCATTCGAGGTTCAAAGTAACTGCAATATTTCAAATTTACTTGTTAATACTCTCATGTGGCATTCAATCTATTCAAAATTGAATTAGTTAGGAATTTTGGCCACTATATATGCAATACAGTCATTTTTGTATATTACTGGACAATAACAACACTGTCTAAACAAATGGATCTGTTTGGGGTTCATTACTTGTTAAATAACAGTGAGTTATTATAACAGTCAGTTCAAAAAATTGGATTTGGAAAACCTATTGGAATTGTGTGTAGTGTGAAGAAAGGCTAATCACCCACACTAAAACTAATGAGGCAAACAAAAAGACACTCTCAACGGCGCATGTAGTGATGTGGCATCATCTCGGGCAAAAAAGATTGAGTGCCACATCTGAACTCAGACTCCAGCTAAAAGCTTTTCGCTGCCTTTTGTTTTCCTTAATTGCATCTAATAGCTCTGGTTTTCCTCACCTCTGTGTGTAAGTGGAGGTGTGTGTTTCAGCTCAATTAGCTAAAGGCTTGGAGGACGGTGAGGTAAAGATGGGTCAGGTAGATTGCTGTCAGCTGACAAACATCAGCATCGCACCAGAGACACAGAGACAGAGCACAAAACACACATAATAGTCTCATCGCCAGTGTGAGGTGACCCACTACTGTGTGTGTATCTTTGAGAAACATGCGATCAGCAGGATCCCAACAGAAGCTAATAATACTCCATCTAGAGTAGTATCTAAAAACGGAAGCACTCTCACAACCACATGATTGTCGCTACATTACAGGTGGCGAAATTATAGGCACCCAGACCTCGGATATTGGACCAAGCATCTCACAAAAACAGCAGAACATCTCAGTGAAGACATGCACTCTCAGCAGTCAGATTCTGATTGGTCAAATTTACATTTATATTAACATTAAATTGCATTACATTAACAAATACACTACACACACTTTTTTAAGAAAGAAAGAAATACTTTCATTTGGCAGGAATACGTTAAATTGATTAATAGTAACAGTAATGCCATGTTTAATCAACTGTAAAAGAAAGAAAGAAAGAAAGAAAGAAAGATGATGTTGCTGTTTTGAACATTCTATTCATCAAAGAAACCTGGAAAAAAGATAATAAATCACTAAGATAATCACTCTTTCCAAAAGATAATCACTCTTTCCAAAATTATTATGCAGCACAATGGTTTAATTGTGATAACAGAAATGTTTGAGCATCAGATCATCATGTGACACTGAAGACTGGAGTAATGATGCTGGAAATTCAGCTTTGATCACAGGAATAAATTACATTTTCAAATGTTTTCAAATAGAAAACTATTACTTTAAACAGTTACTTTGAACATTGGAGACTTCTTTCAGAAACTTTTGAATGGTAGTGTGTTTTTGTATTATTACCCTAAACTGACAGGTAATAATTAATCATTGTCCCAGGCAAGCACTTTACTAATTAGCTGTGCTAGTCTGTGATATTACACAGTGCTTTGTTTATACTCAAAAAAAAAAAAAAGGCAAAAATTAATATTTAAGGTCCATTTATTTTGGCAAGTAACCATTTATTTTGTGATAGTGATTGGCTGACTGTACATCATCCTGCTAGTTACTGGATAATGTACAGTCAATCAGTCATTATCGCAAAATAAACACTTCAGGATCAGACAAGAGCTGTTTGTGACGTATATGCATATATTTGAACCATAAATATGAATGCATTATGCACTTTGTATAAGAGTCTCGCTACCATATGTAGCAAAGACAGCAAATTACTGTTTCTATTAAGGCTTGAGTACTTGTTTGCATCAGATGTGAGCGGCATATTACAACACGTCCAAACTAAATCACTCTCATTATAATCAACGAAGCTGTCTTCACTGAAAGAGCCTGAGCTCAGCTGACGGATGCTGCATTTCTGTTTTTCAAGTTACTTCAACCACTTTACAGTCATAAAGGGGGCCAGGGAGGGGCGAGAGGGTTGAGCCAGGTAGGCTCAGGCAGTTCGAGAGTCCCGGCAGGAGGCCAGGGCAGGGCCAGAGGGACAAAGCAGGGAAGCTCCGGCCTAACAGGAACCCCAGTAGACGGCTAGGGCAGGGCCAGAGGGACAAAGCAGGGAGGCTCTGGCCTAACAGGAACCCCAGTAGACGGCCAGGGCGGGGCAAGAGGGACAGACCAGGGAGGCTCCGGCCGAACAGGAACCCCGGCAGAAGGCCAGGGCAGAGCCGGAGGGACAGTCCAGGTGGGCTCTAACACTTCTGCAGACCCGGCAGGAGGCCAGGGCGGAGACGCAGCTTGGCAGGCAGGAAGGAGGGAGCCTGCATCAAGGAGGGAGCCGGCAGAGCAAGGAGCTTGGGCAGAGCCGGCAGAGCAGGGAGCTTGGGCAGAGCCAGCAGAGCACTCAGCAAGGGCAGAGCCGGCATCAGGGAAAGGAGATTGGGCGGCATCGGCAGAGCAAGGAGCTTGGGTGGAGCCTGAAGAGCAAGGAGCTTGTGTGGAGTCGACACAGCAAGGAACTTGGGTGGAGCCGGCAGAGCAAGGAACTTGGATGGAGCCGGCAGAGCAAGGAGTTTGGGTGGAACCAGCAAGGCAGGAATCTTCGGCCGGTTCTGGGGGCACTGCAGCCTCTCTGGCCGCCACCAGGTATGCTGCAGCCTCTTCAGCAACCACCCGGGGCACTGCAGAATCATCAGGTGCTTCTAGGGGCATAGCAGCAACATCAGCCACCACTGGGGGTGCTGCAATCTCTTCGGCCGCCTCTCGGGGCGCTGGGGCATCGTCCGCCGCCTCTGGGGGCACAGTTGCAGCATCATCAGCCGCCTCTGGGAGCGCTGCAGCATTATCAGCCGCCACTGGGGGCGCTGCGGCATCCTCTGCTGCCTCTGGGGGTGCTGCAGCATCGACGGCCACCTCTGGGAGCGCTGAGGCGGGCCCATTCTTCCTCCTCCTTCTCCGTTTCCAGGTCATTCCGCTTCCACTAACTGCAGGTGGAAAGGGGGGACAGTCAGTGGAGTGGGACTTCGCTTGGGGTGGGGTTTCAGGCTCCCCATGGTGATAGACGTGATAGACGAAGTCCCAGAAGCCCAGATTCCCCATCTTCTCCATCTCCCACAGGCTGAGAGGCTGATCGAGGCAGATGTTAAATACCTCCTTAATATCAGCCTCATTGTAGTCCAGATTGTCCACCTCAATGAGGAAGTCGCAGGCAAAGTCTCTCACGTCACAGGCCCCTGCTGATGGAGATAGCAAGCGTTTACTGGTCCATTAGTTGGCGGGTGGACAATCCGGTGGTGGGAGATGGAAAAAGGAAGATGGGTGGGGTCAAGACAATTGACATGAGAGCACATGGCACACAGAAAACAAAGACAAAAGCCATGTGCTCACACAAAACAAAAACACAAGCACATGGCCAGCAAAACAAATCACCAGCCATGTGCAAAACAGGACACGAACACGCAGCTAATGAAAATACTCATAAGCCACGTGTTCACACAAGACATGACAACATGAAAAGCACGCAGCCAATGAAAAACACAAGCTGCGTGCCACACAGCACAAGACATAACAAGAATGCACGCAGCCGATAAAAACTGCGTGCAACACCACAAGAAGACAAGAACAGCACGCGGCCGAAAACCGAAACCGACACGAAACCGAAACTCAAGACATGAGTGCCGAGATCCGAACACGACACTCCAACATGAAACAAGGCACGCAAACGAAAGAGTGCACGGCTCCAGCACACTCGAAGCCGCGCGCTCACATAAAAACAGAACATGACAGGAGTGTCAGGGCTCTGCTACAAAACCTTGAATAACACTAGACCGAAGTGACAGAACCCTGACAAGAAATGTCTGTTCCCTGTCGATATGTTCACTCGTACTGCGTCGTAAGATGATTGTATGGGAAAAACTCTTTTTTCTTCTTCAACTGAAGCCTTTTCAATCACGCAGTGAAACTGCACATCCATTGGTTCGTGCAGTGCTATAAAATCGAACCAATGGTTCGGCGGCCGCGCTGAGCGAGCCTATGGCTATGCAGCCCGCCATAGCCTGCCGAAATGGGCCGGGTCTCTGGCTATATAAGTGGCCGCTTCGCCGCCGCATCTCAGATTTCTTCTCTTCAGCGACGAAGCTTCTTCCTTGCTGACTCTTCGCTGACGCCGAGATTCGCCGTTGAAACGCCTCAGCAGCCGGATTGGACCTTTTGCAGCACTCAGCTCGCAAATCCCGGTCTATCCCCTGCCGCCATCCGGCTACTATCTAAAAGAGCCTCACAAAAGAGCAAATTTTGACGACGTTGTTTCAAATGCCAGGCCGTCATTGTAAGACGTGCAGGACTCCCCTGTAAGCTGATGACGGTCACGCTGAGTGCGTGTCATGCTTGGGGAAATCCCACGCTGACACTGCGCTCAGCGGGACTGATTGCTCTCATTGCGAGAGTTTCAGTCTCGCCTCTCTGCGCTCACGGATAGCTTTCTTTTCAGAAAGCGACTCCGCCCCTCGCAACCTCCCATCTTTTTCCTCCCAGGGACCTGTGAGGAAAAGACAGCGGGGCAGAGGATTCGAGTGGCCAGAGACGAGCGAGCTCACGTCGGCTCAGTGCCCACGTGCCTCGCTGTCACTGCAGAGAGAGGAGTCGCCGGTCTTCTTCACTCAACCTGATCAATGTCCCTCCGCGGCTGTGAGTGACATGATCTCATTCGGTGGGAGTGACGATGAGATGGATGACAGCCTTTCTCTGGCGGCTTTGGACACGGAGGAGTTATCGGGCTCGGTGTCTGACCCCGCCCTCTTGCCGCCGTCCTCTTCACGCAGCGCCAGACACAGAACGGACGAGGAGCTCGTCCATGTGATGACTAAGGCTGTCAGTGAGCTCAGGCTCGAGTGGTCTCCACCTGAGGAGCCGTCTCGCAGCAGGCTGGACGAGTGGTTTCTCCCGGAGCGCCAGCAAGCCCCCCACCAACGCTCGTCCCCCTTCTTCCCCGAAGTCCACGACGAGCTCACTATATCGTGGTGCGTCTCCTACTCGTCTCGCATCCGTCCTTCTGCTTCCTCCACCCTCACCTCCTTTGACGGTGCTGAAGAGAAGGGATACGAGTACCTGCCCCCTCTGGATGAGTCTGTGGCCGCGCATCTCTGCCCGCCCACGGCTATCGGATGGAAAGCGAGGGCGAGCCATCCGTCCAAGCCGTGCAGAGCCACGTCTGCACTCGCTGGACGCGCCTACTCGGCGGCTGGACAAGCGGCTTCGGCGCTGCACTCTATGGTTGTGCTCCAAGTCTTCGAGGCCAAGATGCTCGCCAGTGAGGAGGCCGGTCTCGATGCAGCTTCACTCAAGGATGGGAAGCGCGACGAACCTGGCCCTGCGCACCACCAAAGCCACTGCCGAGGCCATCGGGCGGTCGATGTCCAGCCTGGTAGTGTTGGAATGCCACCTTTGGCTCACGTTGACGGAGATGAAAAGAGGCGGATAAAGTTCCCTTCCTCGATGCTCTGGTCTCATCGAACAGCCTGTTCGGGACAGCTGTTGAGGGCTTTGCGAAGCATTTTACGGAGGCTCAGATGTCATCTCAAGCGATGCGACACTTCCTCCCGAAACGTGCCAGCTCTTCTGCTGCTTCTAGTTGCCCCAAGCCTGCGCCAACTCAGCAGCCCGCCAAGCCAACGCCAGCCACTCCCAAGCCCGACCTAAGGATCGGCGGGATAGAGGGCGTTCCCGCCTCTGAAGTCCTCCTGATCAGCCAGGCAGAAAGAGTAGGGGCCCAAGTCTCGCTACCGCTGGACCACCCCATAAGCAGCCTCTAATGTGCCTCTTGTCACCCCGCTCAGCGCTGGGTGCAGAGGGAAGTGTGTTATTGGTTCCCCACGGGCCCACTCTAGCGCCCGGGCGTCCAACCGTGGTGATAGCGGACAAAATGAAACACATATATTTTCGAAAAGAGAGCAAATATCCTCTTCTGCCTACCATAAGTGTCCTGCCCTTATGCAGCCAGTCTTTAGAGCCTATTTAACCTCTTGCCACACGGGCCGAGGCCTGGCAGGCCATCCCAAGTGTGTCAGAGTGGGTAATGGCTACGATAAGACGAGGTTATTCACTCCAATTCGCTCGAAGACCACCACGCTTCCGCGGTGTGGTCACCACCAGAGTGTGCAGTGAGGACGCTCAGGTCCTGCGCGCAGAGGTGATGAATCTGCTGGTAAAGGAAGCCATAGAAGTCGTTCCTCCAGCCCAGAGCGAGTCAGGTTTCTACAGCCATTACTTCCTCGTCCCCAAAAAAGACGGTGCCTGCGACCTATTCTAGATCTCAGACTCCTGAATCACACCCTGGTAAAAGGTCGTTCAGGATGATCACATTGAAGCAGATCCTCTTGCAAATATGCCCAGGGGACTGGTTCATGTCTCTGGATCTGAAAGACGCATGCTTTCACATCCAGGTAGCCCCCCATCACAGATGATTATTGAGATTCGCATTCGAGGGGGTGGCATATCAATACAAGGTCCTCCCGTTTGGGCTGTCCCTGGCTCCCTGTACTTTTACGCGATGCATGGATGCGGCTCTCTCCCCTCGGCGACAGATGGGAATCCGCATCCTCAACTACCTCGACGGCTGGCTCATTCTGGCCCAGTCAGAGGCAGTTTCAACGTTGCACAAGACCCTCCTCCTCAGCCACTTAGATTGCCTGGGGCTCAGGGTCAACTTTGCCAAGAGCATACTGTCACCCAGCCAGCGAGTGTCATTCCTGGGGACAGTTATCGACTCAGTGCAGATGGCAGCAGCTGTCTCAGTGGAACGAGCCATGATGATTCAGCGCTGCTTGGCCTCCTTCAAGGAAGGGACCGCCCACCCGCTCAAGGCTTTCCAGAAAATGCTGGGCCTTATGGCAGCAGCTTCGCCAGTACTTCAGTTGGGCCTGCTTCGCATGCGACCCATCCAGTTCTGGCTGAAGCAGAGGGTTCCATCCGTGGCTTGGCATCACGGTCGCCATCGCATAACGGTGACTCGGGCCTGTGTATCAGCCCTGGCCCGTTGGGAGGGACCCCCTCTGGTTGAAGCGGGGTGTGATCTTAGACATGGTGCACAGAAGGAAGGTTGTCATGACAGACACTTCCAACAAGGGTTGGGGAGCGCTGTGCGAAGGCAAACCGACCTTCGGTCTTTGGTCCGAAGAAGAGTTGGGTCTGCACATCAACTGCCTAGAGATGCTAGCAGTGTGCCGTGCCTGTCAATTCTTCCTGCCGGACATAAGGGGACACCATGTGCTAATACGCTCACAGCAGGTCCGTGGTGTCATACATAAATCACCAGGGCGGCCTCGTCTCGAAGTGCCTCTGCACGCTGGCGAACGACCTTCTTGTTGGGACTCAGACCAATCTGCGCTCACTGAAGGCGACGCATGTGCCGGGCAAAATGAACCAAGGAGCGAACATGTTGTTGAGGAACAACGTCTCGCTCTATGCGTTCCCTCCAATTGCTCTGCTACCGCAGGTACTCAGACGAGTCAGGGAACAATGGCACAGGCTTCTTCTAATAGCCCCCCTCTGGAGGAACCAGCCGTGGGTGTCGGAGTTATTCCAGCTGCTCGAAGCAGCCCCGTGGCCCATTCCCTTGAGACAGGTCCTCCTCTCTCAAGTGAACGGCATGCTGTGGCATCCACGCCCCGAGTTATGGGCCCTGCATGTGTGGCCGCTCAACGGGAGCCTTTCAACCTCCCAGAGCGTGTCTTGAACACTATGACAGAAGCTAGAGCCCCATCTACCAGGCGCCTCTATGCTCTGAAATGGTCTATTTTCTCGGCTTGGTGCCAAGACCTCGACTTAGATCCGGTTACCTCTGATGTATCAGTGGTTCTTTCATTTCTGCAGGAGAGGCTGGATAATCAGCATTCCTCATCCACCATCAAGTTTACACGGCAGCCATAGCGGCTTTCCATGCCCCTATTACTGGCCGATCGGTGGGCAGGAATAGTGCGGTGGTCCAGTTTATACGAGGCGCCAGGAGAATTACCCCCGCGTCCTCGTACAGTTCCACCTTGGGACTTACCCACCGTACTAACGGCCTTGGAAGGCCCCCCGTTTGAACCATTGCAATCCACGAGCCTCAGATCACTCTCGTTTAAAACCGCCCTGCTGTTAGCACTGGCGTCGGTTAAGCGAGTAAGGGACCTACAGGCCCTTTCCATCAACCCTGCTTGCCTGGAATTCGGGCCTAACGACTCCAAGTTCGTCCTGAAACCAAGGCTGGGTTATGTACTTAAGGGGCTCTCCACTCTGTTAAGAGCCCAGGTCATAGCGCTTTCTGCACTTTCCCCTTTGACGGATGACCAGGAATTGTCCCTGCTCTGCCCCGTCAGGGCCCTGAGGGTATACATCGAGCGTTCTGCCTCATACAGGAGATCAGAACAGCTTTTTGTCAGCTTCGGTAACCGCGCTAAGGGTCGCCCTGTTACGAAGCAAAGAATTACCAGGTGGTTAGTGGAGGCTATCACCCTGGCATACTCCTCCTTGGGCTTGCAGTGCCCCATTGGAGTCAGAGCCCATTCCAGAGGCATTGCCTCATCCTGGGCATGGTCCAGCGGGGTGTCCATTTTGGAAATTTGTGAGGTGGCCGGATGGTCCTCGTCGTCCACATTTGTAAGGTTTTACAACCTGGACGTCCCTGCTTTGCAGGCCAGAGTCCTTTTTGCTTAGTTCACCGCCTCCGGCTAGTTAAGCAGTCTTATGGGTTCACTTGACCAACATTGTTCAAGTCCCTCCTTCACTTGGGCGGTCCATATTATATGGATACTAGGTATACTTACGGGACGACACCCAGGCCACGGATGACCCTGAGGGCTCAGCCTGTGCTTGGTGTATTCTATTGACTCCCCTGGGTCTTCTCCCATGTGAGTCTTGGTTTTGAGTCATTCCCCATCATAGCACGGCGTGATTGTACTGGTTCCCATACAAGCATCTTACGACGCAGTACGAGTGAACATATCGACAGGGAACGTATTCGGTTACTTTCATAACCTCGGTTCCCTTAGATATGGGAACGAGTACTGCGTTCCTGGCCGTGCTATGAGCTGCACGCCTCAGTCGCTTCATTCGAAGAAATCTGAGATGCGGCGGCGAAGCGGCCACTTATATAGCCAGAGGCCCGGACCATTTCGGCGGGCTATGGCGGGCTGCATAGCCATAGGCTCGCTCAGTTCCGCCGCCGAGCCATTGGTTCGATTTTATAGCACTGCACGAAACAATGGACGTGCAGTTTCACTGCGTGATTGAAAAGGCTTCAGTTGAAGAGGAAAAAAGAGTTTTTCCCATACAAGCGTCTTACGACGCAGTACTCGTTCCCATATCTAAGGGAAGCGAGGTTAACCGAGGTAACCGAGTACGTTTTTTTTTTTTTTGTTTTTTTTTTTGTTTTTTTCTATGAACTTCTGAGCATCACATCAAAGCAAGCTCTTTATTTTCTGCCCTTTAAATTGACATTTTTTTTGACTTGAAACTTGAAACTTAACTATATTTACACAGTTGCAGAAATAAACTACAAAATTATTTTGTACACTGTTCTTATAAAAAGAAAAAAAAAAACAGATGCAAAGTGGATTTTTAATACTAAACGGAATTCTGCTGAAAAGAGTGCAGGATTTTCTTGAGTGTGCTGAGCTCACAGGTGATTGGTGAATGTCAATGATCAGTTTTGACACTTCCTCTAGACATGATGTAAGCAGGGAATACAGATTGAAATGCTACTCAGTATAAGATTTATTTAATTTTTATATATCTCTTGTAAGGCTATACTTGGCAGATGGTCCAACAACATGCAGGTGGTGGCTAATAATAAATTTTCTATATACAAGTTTACTTCTGAATCATTCAAAATACACAGTAAAAATTGACACTAAAGAACCATTATGTATTATCAGTACAGTCTGAGGTTACACTTTATTTTAATATCCAATTAACTAAAAACAAATAGTTTTCCCTCAATAAACTCCTAATGTTCTGCATATTATTAATTAGTAAGATAGTTGTTAAATTTAGTTAGGGTTAGGGGATCTAAAATATCCTCATGCAGAATAAGGCATTAATATCTGCTTTATAATTACTAATAAACAGCCAATATGCTACATGCTAATAAGCAAATAGTTAACAGTGAGAAAGTGTTAACCAGTCTGTAAATGCACAAATGATGCATTTGCACTAAAAAAGTGTTCTATGTTTGATGGCACATGAAAATAGATTACCCACCGCATCTATTGTATTCAGACCAGACCCTTCACAGTTTGTTTTGAAAGGCTCCATCATGACCGAGTCTCTACTAGATTAAAACACTGTTTCTCGCAAAGCTACAACAGCAGCTCTCAAGGAAGTCTTTCAGTTGCTTTAGTTGTCAAAATTAAACAGCGAAGACAGGCTTATATTACATGGGTTTATAATCCGCAGCTGCCATCCCCAGGCATTTAAGAGTAGGATTTTCAGATCAGTCCGCAGTTGTCTGTGAAGGAACTCTCTGTCATTGTAAACACAGCTTTACAGTCAGAGCTGCCATCATCAGAGGCTGCGGTTTGTGAAAAGCAAAGATAATGATTATTACAGAAGAGCTGTAAAGCTTTTATCACCACTACCATGAAAATTACAATGTCAAAGATTATTATCTCTAGCTTTGTCTCTCTCTTTTCTGCTGGTGTGAAAGTCTC
This sequence comes from Spinibarbus caldwelli, assembly GCA_039654775.1. Taxonomy (NCBI): domain Eukaryota; kingdom Metazoa; phylum Chordata; class Actinopteri; order Cypriniformes; family Cyprinidae; genus Spinibarbus; species Spinibarbus caldwelli. Next base: position 30,320,145 of record CM077244.1, read on the forward strand.
ACAGTTGTTCCACTTCAAACAAACACATATCCTCTCCTCTCCTATGAACATTGTGTATATATATATATATATATATATATATATATATATATATATATATATATATATATATATTATACAGCATGCATATGCAATAAATTGATTATAAATGTATTTACAGTCACTTTTAATGTTCCAAAAAACCCCTGAAAACTGCAAAAAATGAATGTATCATGGTTTCCACAAAAAGTTTAAGCAGCAGTCAACCGTTTATAACTGTTTTCAATAGATAATAAAATTCTGCTTTGATCACAGTAATACATTACGTTAACATATATTCAAATAGAAAAAAAATGCAATAATATTCATCAATATTACTGTTTTGTTTTTTATCAAATAAATGCAGCCTTGGTGAGGAGAAGAAGCTTCTTTCAGAAATGTTTGTACATAGAGTTTCTTTTGGGCCTCAGAAAGCTCAAAGTCAAATATCAGCATGATATTTTAAGGTGCTAAAGAGGCTGGCTGACTCGGTGCCAGACCCACTCATGGACTATGGTAAGGGTGGCTCCGGGGCCCGTGCTCCCTTTGATTGTTTACCTTTCCATCTGTTGCTTTAATAATGCAGAGGCATTACTCCAGTCTCAGGCATTATGAGCACACTGCTCATCTCAAACTGCCTGTGGTGTGTCTGACTTCATTTTCAGTCCAGTTGTTGACTCAGTTTGAACTACTCTGTCAAGGCCAATAACACACACTCACACCTGACAAAGGATGCATTCGTGCATTTCGTTGCACTATTTTGTATTCTTCTTTCTTTCTTTCTTTCTTTCTTTCTTTCTTTGTCTCCATATACATGTACTAGATGAGTGGTTGATGGCCCCTAACCCTAACCTTGACTTGATGATGACTTAAAGGCCGACTTCTGTCCATATTGTGAAATATTATTACATATTTATTTGAATAGATTTTAAGATATAATTTATTTCTCTGATTCAAAGCTGAATTTTCAGCATCATTATTCCAGTCTTCAGTTTCAAATGATCCTTCAGAAATCATTCTAATATGCTGATTTGCTGCTAACCCAAACATTTCTGATTATTATCAAAGTTGAAAACATTTGAAAAAAGTAAGTAAATAAATAAATATATACAGTGAAGACTGGAGTAATGGCTGCTAAAATTTGCATAAATTAATTGTACTGTTTACTACATATGGTTTATACTATATTTTTTTATCAAATAATTGCATAGAAGTTTTTTGTTTGTTTGTTTGTTTTTTTTTTTGTTTTTTTTTTACATTAAAAAGATTCCAAACTTTTGACTGGTGTTGATATTATAATATCTTCTAAATAATTATTTATCCACTATTCATTTTGTGATTCCAGGAATTTATTTATTTATTTATTTATTTATTATGGAACATTTTAATTATGCCAGATAATATTAATTAAAATTAATTTAAAATAGTTTTTACATTTCATGGTTGCCAAGAACCCTGGGCTATTAAGTTGACGTTAGGTTAAAAGAAGTTCAGCATCTCAAGATGCAGTTCTGTTCTATTTAGGCGTTAGTAGCACACACACATACTATCGCAGCTACTGTGACACTGTCTTAAAGAAGCATGTTTGTGGGTGTTAAAGTTGCTCGGCTCTTTTAACTTGTAGAAGGAAGCTAAAATGTCACGTTTGCTTCAGCAAATGTATTTTTATGTGGTACATTATTTTCAAACGCAAAACAGCATTAACCCGTAGCACCACTCACCAGACAGTACATTTCTGAACTGCCGTGAAATGTACAACAACTAACATAAAACTTCGCCAAGTTGATGTTGAACTGTTTTGGATAAAACTGAACTCACTTTTAAAGCCACTCACTTGACATTTCACTTTGAAAGTGTTGTAAAATGTGAAAGAAGCAACATAATATCATTTTGTAGAAAGGTTGCAACAGTCTTGTTTTTCCAGTGAGCCCGAGTTGTCCATAACACAGCTGGTCTACAATGTTAATTTTTTTAAAGCTCACTGCTGTCCGGAAGAGACTATTGAGATCTCATTTGTGATTTTATTTTCCTGTGGGGTCAGTACTTACGCTATATGTTAAACACTTGTAGAAAGGTTTGATTGCCTGCCGTTTCATGTGTCCGTACGATTGTGTGGGCTGTTAATGGCACAAGTGCTCCATTTCCCTGAGGAAACACTTGAAGAAGAGTATTTCCAGATCTGCTACATGAAAACCTGAACTGTTTTCCCAGAGCAGTATTCTCGCTGAAATGTCAAACACGATAAATTAGGATAGAAAAATATCTCTTTAGCATTTTGATCCTTGTGGTATGCTAATTAGAAACCGCATAAACAAAAAACAGCCGACACAAACTCTCATCAGTGCGATGAAGACGAGGCCTGACTTCCCCTCGCCGAAGACGTCTTGTGTTTCCAGACAGCCCTCTGAGAGGTGTGGTGAGACAGAACAAAGCACCTTAAATAAATAACGCAGTGTGAATGCTATGGCCATTACTTTGAAAGCAAGGAAAGTAATTTGCAGAACAGCGCATCTATATACGTGTGTCGGCGCTCCCTTTGATGTCTGAGACTCACACTGAGTGCAGTCTGTACCTTCACCACGCACACGCATCTCTACTTTTTTCACTTTATGGCTCTTCTTTGATGCCAATAGTTTGTTAGAAGGTTTTAATATCTTTCCCGCGGTTCCCATTTGTAGCACTGTCATAAATTTGATCATCACCTGCAGCAAAATGGAAGAAAGGAATAAACACAAAACGTGACTAAATTAGAGGCAGAGACATGGGCTCTGTTCAAAAAACCTAGTGAGCTTCCTACATGGACGGTATTTTAAAGCATCATGATCCAGGCATGAATTCAGTTTCACAGAGCAGGCAGCATAATTGTGTTACTTTCTAAAATGCCTTTTACACAAATTCTAAGGCAGAATTGTATAAATCCTTTGCACAAAATACTATCCAATAAAATACAATGAAAAAAAACCCACATCCAAACAAAGTGAGATAGATATGGATTATAAATATGCCAAAAAGTGTTGTATGCAATATGCAACATGCATTTGCAATAGCTTCGCAGCATGCCAACACCTACCTCTATTCAAAACAATTTATCTAACACATGGAGTGCTGGCTATTGAGTGTTTCAAATTAGTCGCTTATGAGGTCCTATTGTAATGAGAATGCTGCCTTAATAGACAGCAGGGCAGCTCACTAGGGTTTGGAACAGAGCCACACAGTTACTTCTCTCAGAGTAACTCACCCTGCTTCAGTGAGAAATATCGCTATGTTTTGTGAGCCATAAAGACAGTAAATATTTGTTTTTTGGTATTGTTTCTGTTAGAGAAATGATTCTCTGGAGGCGGAGAGTGTTATTGATGGTTAAGTATAGGACACGGGCTATCAACTCATGACAATTACTTACAGTCAAACGGTTACAAATATCTCCCCTTATCCCTTTGAACAATTTTTCTCAGGGCTGGACGGGAAATAATTTTCTTTATGGCTCCCACGCGTGACATGTCCATCAGCCAGTAATGTACGAGTAGCGCTGGCTGACTCAGACTGATATGCTTGCAACTATTTCAGCAAAGTCGCAGCAACACAAATGCTGATCGTAGCTGCTTGTTTAGTCCATCTTCACCATAACAACTGACATTTCATCCCAAACATGCTCTATTAAGCTATTAATCATTATCTATAGTGTTATTTTAGAATTATTTGTATACTGTAATAGCATATATTAACATTTTGAATGAGCTTTTTTATATTTAAGTTTTTGTTTTAATTTTAGCCTATAGTTGTATACTCACTTTTTATAAATATTTCTATTGAGCTTCAATTTATTTTTATTTCGGTTACAGTTTTAGTATTTTTATTGCTTTAAATTAAACGTATTCATTTCAGTTAGATGCCAAAGCAACATTTGTATTTAAACTCACAAATGATTAATTAACTCTCAGGTTGTGTTCAAATCCCTATAACACTTGTGGTGTTCCCGGTCAAAAATGACCGGCCCACAAAAAAATGGCTTATAAATCTCTTGTTATGCAATATTACCACCAAATATTGGTATCAATCTTTTTGTCAGCTTGTTTTCTTTGAATTAGGACTGGTTTTGTGTTTATTTTTGTAACTGATTTTTTTGTAGGCCTCATTAATCCGAGCTTATGTTCATCAGTTTTTGAGCGAAAAAAGTGTTATTTGTGGATAATTTTGTCAACATTAAATAAAATTTGAAAAAAAAAATTGCACTGTATATAACACTAGCATGCTCTAATGTTTAACCAAGAAATTTGTTTTGAAATGCTTATATCTTGTAAAAAAGTAAAAATAAAAAAAATAAAAAAAACAGCACAAAAGAATACTTGTGGTGTTCCCTGTCAAAAATGACCGGCTACCAAAAATAGTTTATAAATAAAATAGCGTGCAATGGCTCTTGTATGTGCGCTATTTTATCCGATTTCACTTTCACTTCAAATCGAACACAAGTTTATGTGCTCTGCAGACGGTGTGCCCATGCTACTCCAATTAATTATCAATTAACGGTTTAAATAAATAATTATAATAAATATTAGTCTCATACATGGTCTAATTGACTGAGAGGTGCTTTTGACCACAAATTTAGAAGCATATAGATCACAAATTAATTTACATGTCATTTACATAGCTATTCTATATTGTAAATATAGTCAAATCTAAACACTATGAAAAACAATAGAATATTTTTTAAAAGAGATTTTTAAGAAAGAAAAGTATAACAGTTAAGGGGAATTAATAAATTATGAATAATTAACTTCCATTGTGTGAATGATATGTAATCATGTAATCCATAAAAGTTCCATGCAAGCCAAAAAGTAACTGTAATCTGATTAAGAACACTTTAAAATGTAATGTAATCTAACTACAAGTGCTTATTTTTTGGAATCTAATTACATAATTCAGATGACATGATTACAAGTAATCTGTTTCTAACCAGCAGTGGCTCTATCTATGGTCTGTTATCTATTTCAGGTCATGACGGCGCACTGATTACTTCACATTAAGACCAGGAACATGTATTCATTTTGCATGTTGACTTTAAATTCAAAGCAGCAGTCCTTCTGAGTAAGTGTTAGAAACACAAGAAAGTCCAAAAAAAAAAGAAAAAGTCCAGGTCTACTCTCCTCAATCATCTCCAAACCTCACAACAATGCGAGTGTAATCTATCATCTGACAGCGAGCGCAGACGCGGAAGCTCAGCTTCCTCGCAGTTGGAGATGTAAAGCATGTGTGCGCTCCTGCTGTCTGAGGTAAGTTCAGTCCGGCGGGGAGTCCAGGTGTTTATCAGGGACCGTGTGCCTCCACTGCTGGAACGCTGAGATTTTGTCTGCTGTCAGTCTGAAGCCAGAGCTGGAGTTATGATGGCACTGAGATGGGAATTACATGTTTATGATGGATCTTTTTCTTTTTCTTTTTTTTTTTTTTGTGCTTGTGTTTACAGCAACACAGCGACTGGAAAAACTGACCCACATACTGATAATAAATACTGATGGAGAGACACAAAGAAGACTCGCTAGACTTTCATCTTTGAGAAGAGAGAAAAGAGTGAGACACAAAGATCTAGTCCACCTGTTAATGATTTAACAAACATTCACAAGTGAATACAATGCAAATCATGTTAAGCACTCTTTTAAAATCCTGTGGAACTTGGTAGGTTATCTAGTCAAAACCAGGAGCATGTTAATGATACATTGAAGCATTACTTTTAATTAAAATGATATAAATCAATAATCATATTAATAAATAATATTGTATGAATTAATATTCTTTACCACATATGCTTGTAAAACAGAAGTGTATTTAACTCTATTCAATGTGAACTTGTAGTGTACTTCAAATCTTAAAAATGTACGAAATAATGAAATAAAATGCCACTTAAGTATGTTTTTATGATTGTTTCTTAACACAATTATGTACACTTAAAAGTGCATGTTGTAATAATGTCAAATTAAAAGTTCCAAATTGTATTTTGAGTCAATGTTTTAATAATCACTTGTCATGATTTAAAGAAGTACACTTATTTTAATGTGTTGCCTAGCATTCTAACATACTGATTATTAATTTAACTGCAAATGTGTTCTTTACGACTTTACATTTAAAGTACATTCGGCAGTACACTTAAACCATATGCCATAAAATTTAATTTAATTTCAGTGTACATGCAATTAAGTGTCTGAAAGCATTAAATTTAATTATTTTAAAGTATATTATTTCTGGAATAAGTATATAAAAGTGTACTAAAGTGTGCTTTTTGTGATGTTAAGACATATATCTTAATATCATATTTAAATTTAAATCAACTACTAAATGTTGACCAATTGTCTGTTATTTAAAGTGCTACAGTATATATAAAATAAAATGACTTGACTTAATTAAGCAAAAACATGTAATGTCAGAAAGGAATGAGAGCTTAGAGCAAAACTGCCATCAAAATTAATAAAAATGCCCCCAAACTTTGAGTGTCAGTATGAGAGTGGAAGAAGATCATCAGTACAGAGCATTTCAGCATCACCTCACCTTATGTTCCAACCCCACATCAATTATTCACAGACTCTAGATTAAAATTTACGACTGAGCTCCACGACGAGTTCTGGAAATGAGCTCCATATCATTGTCTGACCGTCTGTCAGTGCCAAACTTTCCCTGACTGTTCAACTCCCCTGACTGATGGAGTGACATTTTTTCAACTTTTACTGTCACACGTATGACTCTTTCACATTACAGTCTCAGAAAGGCCATGGTAAAAATGTCTTCCTTTCTCTCTTTCTCAAAGTAAAAGTTTGATCTGTTTTTCTGGATGATGTATTGCTTCAATCTGATTGGTTGGTTTTTATGTTTCTAAGTAACAAGATACTAAGTTTATCACTTTTGAGGAAGAACAAGTCACAGGATTTGCAGGCCCTTCGGGTGGTTAAGGCACTGCCGATCAAAACAGTGGTGTTTCGTTCCCAAATGATTCAGTGTTTTTGAACGAATCTGGTGAGTCAGATTCATAAAGCCATTTATAAACAGTTCGCAAAATCTTTTAGAAACTGGATGCTAGTATAGTACTATTTTTAGCATATCTTTCTATGGCATAAACAGCAGGAATAGTATGTGAGTAAGCGGTTCGGAAATCAGGATGTCACTTGCTTCGTTCCTAAATGAATCAGCTGTTTTAAATAAATCGGTTGAGTGAGTAAATCAATGACTCACTCATTAAGAGAGTGACTTGTCCTCACCTAATGGAGGTTTTAGTTAGGGTTAGGGTTAGGGTTAAAGTGGCATTTCATAGCTCTATATAGGGCTGCCCTCGACTGTAGATTTTTCTGATCGACTAATAGTCGTTCATTTGAAGCGATTAGTCAACTAATCACACATTTATATTAATAAACCTTATAATTCATAATAATAAGCCTTTAATTGACTATAGTCTATCAGCGCTCAAACGCATGCATAAAGCTTGCCACAGCGGGTTGACGTCAGTATTTCACACCAACTTAACATTGGTTTTTGGTTACACAACCTAAAAACAACAAATACCAACTTCATTTTGACATATTGGACATTAAATTAACACTGACATCAGACGTTGACTTGGTATTGAATTTTGGTCACCTGACGTCGCAACCGAAATTTAACCAAATATCAATGTCTTATGACATTGTATGCCTGCTGGGATATACTGTAATTCTGTGATTTTTTGTTGTTGTTGTTTTGTTTTTTTGTTTTTTTGACTAAGCGACTGATAAAATTTTGATCGACTAAGCCTCTTCTTGCAACTAACGGTTAGTTGACTATTAGTTCTATATTCAGTATATTATATTTTATATTTAACAATAATCTCATAACATTATTTATGCATTTGTAACTGCAGTGTAAATGCATTCATGGCATATCTGAGCTGCATTAAACAGTCTGTGTAAATACATCTAAATGCCACTTCTGGGGTTCAAAGATAGATTTTGTTGTTTTCATTTGATTGGTAACAGCCCTAAAGTGTATTATTATTCTAATTACATTTATTGAATAAATAGAAATGGTTATAGAAATAGCCACCGTATACAGTACTACACTCAAAAACATATCAGAACGTATCACTTTTAGACAGATGGACATAAAGAAACAAAGTCTAAACACATTTCATAGTAATTTCTGGCGTTTTCTGTAAAAATGTTCAGAGAGACCACTGTGTTATACTTGAATGAGCTGTAATTCCAGTCTATCACTTTAATGCCATATTCAGATCAATCCAACCTTAAATGACACATAAAACAAAGCAAATTTAGTTCTGTTCAGAATAGTCAGAAAAATAAGTTTTAGTCAAAAGAGTTAGAGTTTTGTTCATATCCTCAACCTTACATGAACAGCAGTGACTGTGCTTGCCTTAGCAAATGCCACTAAAACACTTCATAGTGTTGTAAAAGTAGCAATTTCTGTGTTTCTTTCCTTCTGATTTCTTCACTGAATGAACTTGACTAGTTACAGGTGGATTTTTAAATGTTATTCTGTTTTAACAGCCCTTCAGTCCTTTAATAGCCCTTTAACACTTGTGCGGTACAACACACACACACACACTTATTCCCTGAGCGTACACCTCAGCAGACAAGCTGAACTCCTGAGGGAAAGTGTTTTTAGAAAGCAAGAGGAAAGATGGGGCGTCATCCTCTCGGCTTCACATCCATTACCCTCCGATCTGCCGGCAGGAGGAAAACATTAGCTAAGAAAGAAAGAAAAGAGGAAAGGAAGGAAACGCGGCTGTCATTATAAGTGCCACCTTCCCATTTTTCATTTAGTCTGTTCATTTTTTTCTATCCCGCCCAGTGAGATATAAATTAGAGCTACGACGTGAGCTATACAAGCCTTTTTTTTTGGTTCTTCCGCCCCGTTACACTTTTATACACATATAGGCATCATGAATAGAGCATTAGAGAACATACGACGCTAATCAGACTCATTATCACTCCAGCACCTGCGCGCTTCTCTTTCCGCAAGGACGGAAGGAGAGGACGGCGACAGAGCTGGGAATATGAAATTTTCATATTGCCTTTAGGGGAGAATGTATTTCTCTTTCTTGTGAAAGGAGGTGGAAGAGGTTGAGTTGACGCTTTTAACTGCGGTTAGAAAGGTGTCAGCTGCTTGGTCTATTCACTGACTCCATCAAAGCACCTCTCAAAGTGTCTCTATGTGGCTGCTTTCAGATTTATGAGTCCGCCACACTCAAAAGTAGTCTTGCGCTAGAGCATTAAGACTTTCTTTAGGGCCCCGTGTTGAGTGCCCTAAGAAGTGCATCAGAGAGTGTGGATTGAATTACTTCACTTGAATTTCTCCAATGAAATCGGTTAGCATAAGCTCTACAAAAGGAAATGAGAAGATGGTTGGACCGTAGAGGGATCAGATATCTCTCAGTCCCCGTAAAGCTCAAAGTCATAAAGGCCACATTCACAGCGCAGCTGAATAGGGCTGTCACTTCATTTCTGCGTAATCCCCTTCTGTTTGGTTATTTACAGTGACAACCACATTCCAGAGTGACAAAAATCCAAATCCTTTAACCATACTGTCATTAAATCTGTGATGGGGTGTATAAAACGAAACTGAACGACGCAATGATTGATATTGTCTCTAGGAATTTTCATTAAAAGACTAAGTGATTTTTTGGTGTTTAAACTTCATATATTGATTGGCCAACCAAGGTCAAACTAAAATATTATATAACCTGTTTTATTTAAAAAAATAAATAAATAAATAAATAAATAAAATATAAATATATATATATATATATATATATATATATATATATATATATATATATATATATATATATATATATAAATAAATAAATATATAATATGTGGTTTAAAAAATAAAATAAAATAAAATAAAAACATGCATGTTAAAAAAAAAGAACACCTGTGGTTGTGTTTGTCAAAAGAATAATCTAAATAAAAAAATAAAGAAAGAAAAAAAAATAAAGGAAAAAGTTTGGTACACTGCTACAAACACCAGCTCTCTTTACTTATTTTTTATATTCAATTTTTATGTATTTACTTTGTTTCATTAACATTTTATGATTAAATTATGATGTTTATATATATATATATATATATATATATATATATATATATATATATATACACATCATAAATTAATCATTTATTATTAATAATTAAAACACTACAATTTGTATATTGGGTAACAATAAAAGTGTCTGGTAAAATTACTAACTATTGATTTTGATGAACTTATATGTCTCTTAAATTAGAGAGAAAATATTTGTCAAACAGCATGTAAGATGCAATCAGCACTACAATATTTGTAAAAATTGATCAAATAAAATTATATTATTTACTTGCTTACCCTCTCTACATTCTGTAGAAATGGCCCGAATACAAGTTAATGAATATATATATATTTTGTAACTATGCAGTAACAAGTTTGTTTGTAAAATGTGACAAAGCCAAAATTATGTTTTTAGTAAAAGCGAAGCGCTTTTACAGGTTGTTAATATGTTAATACTTTTGCATATGTTTGGAATTTGATTTTAAGAACATTTTTTGTTTACTTTGTACAACAAACATGTTTTGCACTGTGTTGGGCCACCATTTGGGTCATGAGGGAAAACCACTTGGGAAGCACCGTCTTATACTGTACTGACAAAAAAAGATCATCCTACATACAGTCTCCTTAGACGTACTCATGTTCTCTCAACAGCGAGTTTCCTCACAGGATCAGAACTAGAGTACCTCTTCTTTAGAGGTTAATTAAGATTAATTAAATATATCTAACTGCTCTCCAGAGGACCAATGATTGCACACAAGATTGATCTGTTTTCCTCCATCAGACTGCTCCAGACCTTGCAGGGTTGCCAGGGTTACCTTTCTCAAGTTTGGAATGAAGGACACACAAATCAGACTGTGAAAGCCAAACATGCTGCAGTCCTTCCTCTGTTGCCCCATTCATGCTGCCATTAACATCTGCTTTAGTGATCCGATCAGTCAAGACAGACTGGCATTCACACCTGCCATTAACATGTGTCTCAAAAGCAGCTCAAGTGACCACTGGTGATTAGATTTCGTCGAGTCTCTGATTTCATGACTTTCATTGTCACGCATGCTAAGAAGAATGTGTGGTACTTTGCTGCTCTCTAGGATGCATTAGCATTTGCACTATAAATGCAGTTTTAATTTTAATTTTAATTTTAAATGCAGTTTCTGATGCAATTTCAGTAAACCGATCGCATGTTTACAAGATGGATCTTCATACCAGGTGTAAATGAAGCATATGTGATTCACACAGTCGACAAACTCAATTCCTTCATTAAAAATGCCCATAATAGCATTTCATATAATGGCTCATCAACCAAAATCCATCTCTTCAGAAAGTTGTCGTACATCAGAAATTAATGTGTTTTTAATGTGCAATCTATTTTGATAAACTATAATTCCTTTTCGACTTGGAAAACACGACTTTCTAATTCATTCTTCAACTACTGTTATGCACAATCCCCAAAAGCAATTTAATAAATTGTGTTGCTAACTTCGAAATATGTGAACAATTTAGCAGTTGTGATGGTGCTTACAATTATTTTTCTTATTATCAGTCCTCTAAGAGCATGGCATTAAAATAAAGAGTGTTTTAACAGCTCTTGTGTGCGATTAGAATTAGTGACGTTCTAAAATAAAGCAAACATCCCCAAGAGATTCTCCGCAGCAAGCGTTTAGTAGAGTATTTGCATACTTTAATGGATCCATTTTGCTAAATGTGTTTATTTTCTGAAACCCCTTTCATCCCTGAGATTATAAATGGATGTAGTTTGTAAATTGACAATAACATAAATGCTTGATGATTTAGGGGATTTGTTTGAGGACGTCTGCATTCCCAAGGAACTTTGAATTGACTCTTTCAAAACAAAACAGTGTGTAAATGAATGAAATTAAATGTTCTGACATGCAAAGATAAAAAGTAGCTGTCCTATAATGTGATGTTGATCAAATGCATTAGTTGTGCACTGACACTTCAATCAATGAGCGAGTTTTAATAGCCAGACATTTTAGCTGAAAATGTCATGTTGCATAAAATATTTTACTCTGCTCGCATTTAAATAAAATAGAAAATTATTTCGTTAAAAATGAAAAATGAATTAAATGTATAAACATTTTAGCAGCACTACAAATACAGACAATCAAGCATAATAAGTGAGAAAATATGTAAAAAATAAAGAAATTGTATTTTTTTATTTATAGACTGAATGTGAAATTATTGCAACATAAAAGTATATTTAAAAACTTTAATGATTAATTGTGATTAATTTCAGGAAAAAAAAATTGATTAATTAGTTAACTTTAATCAATTGACAGCACTAATATATATCTTATATTAGATCTTCTGAATTTAACTGTAAATATGCATTTATGTAAACCATTCTGAGGTACTAATCAGGGTTGAATTACGCTATTGTTATCTTTAGATGAAAGCATAGGCTATTTACCAAAAATTTTCCAAATTATCCAAAATGGAATTAACAAACCAAAATTTCTACTAAACAATACATTTTAACAAATATGACTAAGCTTTGTGAATTACATTCACAAATGGTCTTGGGCACAGAAATTCACACTACAATAATATACTGCTACATTATCCTGCATTATATCTTATATCTCAGCTCAATCTTTTTTTCGAGCGTGAGACAGACAATATAAAGGCTTCAGAGAGGATAAAACAAGGAAATACTGGGAAAGAATCCACAGCTTCCTCGGGGAAAGGAGGAGCAAGCAAACAGAACAGGATCAGTAATACAGGACTGTAAATATTAGCAAAGCAGCAAAGGGGATGGAAAAGAGTGAACAGATGGATCATAGTATGTATCTATTATTTATCAGCAGTCTCAGTTCAATTCCTATATCTTGGTTGATCTATTTCTGCATGACAACCAAAAGTTATTAGCTTTTTTGGAAGTGTCTGTTTACATCAAATGCAAGTTTAGTCCACCTTGTTGGAAAAGGCTATTTACTCGAACTCCACCATTGACAAAATTACAAAGGAAACATGTCTGGTAACAGGAGCAGTGGCGTGGAGAGTAACGTCCATGTATTTCGTTTTCACAAGTTTGAAACAGGCTTTTTTCAATCCTATTCTTCACCCTATTCCCATTTAATATCAGATGAAAGTGGCATTTATTTAGCTCAGTATGGTTAGGGATCATGGGGGTGGGCTTTAGGCACAGGGACAAGTATGGTCCCAGTAAGGCAGCATCCAGTTATGATTTTAATAAAGCTTTATTAAATGTTAATACTGCATACAGCGGTTTTATAATTTACTACAGTACACTGAGGTGCAAATTGTTTCTGCCACTATTTGCACTAAGTATAAATAGCATCTAACACTATTTTACTTACCACTATTTGCACTTAGTGCAATACCCATCTGCTGTTTTTATTTATTTACCTAATATGATGTATAATTCTGTTGTCGTTATCATCATCATATGGTGTGCCAAAGTAATTTCTTATTGTTTCATTCGTTAAGTTTTTGTTAAGTCATAAATCAAGCTTTTTAAACCACACTGCACTTAAATAACCTCAAATAAACACCACAAACATACTGAGATTTTCTGGTCTCTCTCTTAAACACATTCAATAAATCTCACATTCATTTGAAGAAGTCACACTATCTTTCAGGTGTTTTTTTCTGTAATGATTAGTGTGGTTTCCTGTTCCTGTGTCATTTTGCTTGTGATAATAGCAGTAAGCTTAAAATAAATAAACTGCTGAATGATAAATAGAGTGCAAGATGTTAACAAGATTAAGATTTAATCACCTATTTTTTTTTTTTTTTTTTTTTTTTTTTTGAAGTAAAATAAAATAAGCTGTTTTTAAACTATCGTTGGGTAAATTTTAAACAAGGCTCATTGGAAAAATCTGCCTCTGCAAATTCTGGTATTATGTTTCATCTTGAACGGTTTGCATCACTTTCAAAATAAAATGACTAGTGAGTGGTGCTAAAGTGTGTTCAGTTTTATCAGAAACAAAACCTAACTGATGATACAGATGATATGTGAAATAAAAAACACATTTGCTGAAACAATCATGCCATTTTAGTTTGCTTTGAGGTTTTATAGGAACTTGTGTTTCTCAGGACTCGTACTCAAGCCTCCGCATAGCAAGAGCAGTGCTGTATCGGGTGCACTACAGAGCAAGTTTACTATGTCAGAAAAGCCATATATGGAGCTGGTTATATTAAGCAAATGTCAAAATGTATTAGTGTGCAAGTCCTACACTATGGTAAAAGTGTTTTAGGTCACAACATACTGTTGTGCAAGGAGCTGCATGGAAATAACTATTTATTAGTCATTAATCTGCCCTGTAATCATATTTTTGTGAAAAGGAAAACAAGTTGTTGGTGTTTTACTGCCATGAAAGCTATAAGTAATGGCATGTTTTTCAATGAGCCTATGTCATTTCATCATTCAATAAATGAGTGAGAATTTGAAATGTGTTCTTTCTGGCAGAATAAGAGATATGGACTAGTTTTACTAACCAAAACACTTTAACATGTACGCACGCGGCTATACTTATATTTGAATTTTATATTTCTGCATTTTTTTTATATTTATTATTTACAGAATTTGATGTATTTTTATATTCATATTTGTGATTTTATGTTCATTAAGGTAAATCTAGGAATTTTTGTCCATTTTTAGTGGCTAAATAGAACGAAACTGGTCCCTTTTTTGACATGCATTTATTTGACATTCAGCGGCCCATATTTTTCTGCATTAAAGAACACAGCAGTCAATAATGCGACTTCCTCCAACAATACGTACAGAAGCGTGACCAAACATACACAAACACACTCTTATGATGCACTCGCCGGCTAATGGCATGTCATGTTCTATAAGTGTGTGTGTGTGTGTGTGTGTGTGTGTGTGTGTGTGAGTGTGTGTGCGCGTGCAAAAGGACAAAGTAGAAGAGAGGAGAGGACAAACTTCAAATGAGCCGAGTGAAATAAATGTGAAAATAAATGGAGTGATAAAAAAAGAAATGGAGCAAAGTAGAATCATGTAAAGCCATTAAGGAGAGAGAAGAGAACAGGAAATGAAAAAGATGCCGACTTTTGATGTGTGTGTGAGTGTGTGTGCGTGTGTGTGTGTGTGTGTGTGTGTGTGTGTGTGTGTGTAGGTACAGATCAGATGAGTTGAGGGTGTGTGTGCAGGAAAGAAGATCAAGAACAGCATAAGGGCGAGTGAATGATGACAAGATTTCAGTTTCAAATCATTTGCCCTGAATGCCAAGAGAGACCTTAAACACACACACACCCATGTAAACATGACCTAACAAGATGTAATAAATGCTTACTAAATATATTTATTCATACTGAACTTAAAACTAGATTCCTGGTTTATTTCATGATGCATCAAAAATAGACTATTATAGCGAGACTGAGGGGTGTTGTATTTAGGATTTCCTCATTTATATCTCATGACTCTCTGTATCTTACCCATGATACTCTCCAGAAGTTCACGATGCCTATCCACAGCAACGATTAAAAATCAAGATGAAATTATCAAATTATTAAAATCACTGCTTATCAATTATTTATAATGCATTTGTAAATGAGTTATTAGTCATTTATGAACACCTTTAAAAAGAGACTCTTAATGTAAAGTGTATATATTTCTATATAACACTGAAGTTCTGTTTATTATTAGCCCACACTTTATTAAAAGTTGTCTGCCACTTTAAATGCTTGTTCTCTTTAAAGCAGAGTGGATTCTGATTGGCTGTCAATGCTTGTATTGTTCATCAGCTGAAAAAAAAAAAAAAATCATTTTAAAAGTGATTCCAACAATATCACTCCTCTGTGATGTTATCAGTGCAGTTGTGGTGTGCATTCTGCTATTCTTCTAAATGTAGAACAATTTTAATACTATATCTTTATTGTTATTATTATAGCTATCATTCTTGCTGTGAACAGGTCTTTATACAGCTTGTACAGAATTGATTTTTACAAGTTCAGTGTCAGGATCTGCTGGAGCAATGGAACAAGGAGACTAGGAATCCTTCAAATAAAGTATTTTATTTAAACCAAACACCGGAACACAGGGAACATGAGAGACACAGAGCACACAAATGACAATTAACAGCGGACGCTAGACTATGGAAACACAGGGCTTAAATGCAGGGAGTAAATTAATCAAACACAGCTGGACGCTAATGAAAGTAATGGAACTAAATGGGGACAGGAACAGGAAAAACCAAATATGGGCATAAGGGGAACAAAACACAAGACACATGGAACACAGGTCTGACGTTTAGTGAACATAGTTGAATAATTATTTAAAATTATGTTTAAGGCAAAAATTGACCAGTTATTTTATTTATTTATTTTTTTCTCTTTCACCAACAAAAATAATCCCACTACAGCCAAAGCCTCAGGCTTTAAGTGCTGCCAAGAAACATACAGACTGAAAGCCTGTAATAAACACTGAAAGTCAGGAATAAACTGTGCATTACAGTGAATCGACAGGATTAAAGCTTGAGGATGAGTGATTGACAACAAGATTTCATTTTTAGGTCACATGCTCTGAGTGCCAAGAGAGGCCTTAAACACTCATGCTGACTAGTTACCAGATCAACATCCCATGTGAAAATGACCTAACAAGAGGTCAGCATGACCCGCACTGCTGCATCCATCAATCAAAAGTGCAGCATTGCCTCCTGAACCCCCGACATGCCCTCTGCAGCGCAACCCTGAGCCGCAGCTCTCAGACGACTGTGCTGGGAGAACAGGTGGACTCTGGCACAAACATAAGCACCTGTTCAGAGAGATGGACAACCGCTGTCGGCTGCACAAGGTCAGGCCCGTGCCAGATGGGGTCAAAGCAAGGCACAAACTAAAAGTAAAAGTTGCAAGGACTTGCATAATAACACCAGCAGTCTGATGTCAGCGAGCGCGGGGCAGAAGAGGAGTGTTGCGGTGTTTGACAATTAACGCTGTCGGAGTGTGTTGTAATTATAAGCTAACACAGTGGATGTGCTTATTAAGACTCACCGATTACACACACATTCAATACACACCGTCATGAGAAGATGCGTTCAGCACAAGCTATTGTTCAGCTGTGAATATATGATTAAAACTGTAACTGAGAAACTCATGCGGGTCACATCTTATGACTTTAAAATGGTGGGAAAGCAGTGAAACAGCTTTGTTAAGATGAGGATGAGTAAATGATGGCAAAACTGTCATTACTGGGTGTTTTTTTTTTTTTTTTTAAGTCGCTATGAAATTAAATTTCACTTTATCTGTTTTCTCGATCTTCCAGTGAAACAACAGGTTTCTCTTCGGTGACATATGCTACAATTATTTAGTCAAACTAAACTCCATTCAAACTCCATTAAACTCCAAAACTAAAACTTTTTTTTTTTGTTACTTGAAGTAAAAAAATAAATAAAATAAAAATAAAAAAAATAAAAAATCAGCTAGTTGCCAATGCAAAGTTTCATTTAATTTGTTAATTTAGTATTAATGTATTAAAATAAAACTAACACTGAAATTAAAATGATTAAAACATAAAATAGATTTTTCAAATAATAATAACAAAAATGACTAAAAAAAATAAAACTTCAAAATTAAAATAAAAACAAAATATAAAAGTCTAACAAAATACAAAGAAAATATAAAAACTAAATTAAAATATTAATAATAACTCTAATCATATCTCAGTCATACTAAAATAACACTGCTCTATCCAATTATCAACATATGGTTATTCTGTTCTATTTGTTCTATTTATTTATTAGTATGTCATTATATATTTTACAAGCTTGTATATTTTATAAACTTGTGTTTATTTGCCTCTTTATGTTGATTCACTTGTTGTATTCCTTATTCGTAACTCTCTTTGGATAAAAGTGAATGAATGAATGAATGTAACGGTTCTGTGTCTGTATGCTTTTATTTTGTGGACGTTTAGTTTGTAATCCTGTTCCTGATTTCCTCTTGTTAGTCTCTGATTGTTTGCACCTGTGTCTTATTATCTAATTAGCCCTATCTGTTTAAACTCTTGTGTTGTCAGCGTTGACGGTCAGGTCTTCTGTAATGTCAGAGACTCAGAGCCGATGGTGAGTGCGATGCAGAACAGCTCATCGCCAATACAACAATAAACAGACAAGACCTGACAATCAGCACTAGAAATGCAAGTGCTTAACCAGACCAGAGCTAATTAGATAACAAGACACAGATGCAGACAATCAGAGAATAATGATGGGAAACAGGAAATAGGAATAAGACAGGACTACAAACTAAAAGTTCACAAAACAAAAGCACCCACAGAGCCATGTGTCTGTTTTACTAGTTCATGCTTATTGACTTTAACTTTATACACTAACAATGTCCAACAGAGCACAAACATGCATCACAGGAGAATGTTGTCATTTTTGCTATTCTTCCCTGAAGCATCATGAACATTTAAAAAAAAAAAAAAAAAAAATAGAATTTTACAGAATATTTTTTGTTGTGATGTACTGCAAAATGTAATTTATTCCTGTGATCAAAGCTGAATTTTCAGCATCATTACTCCAGTCTTCAGTGTCACATGATCCTTCAGAAATCATTCTGATATGCTGATTTGCTGCTCAAGAAACATAATGATTATGATGAAAACATTTGTGCACAGTTGTGCTGCTTCATATTGTTGTAGAAACTGTGATACTTTTTAATGATTTTTTGATGAATATAAAGTTCAAACGTACAGCATTTATCTGATATGGAAATCTTTTGCAAAAATGTAAATGTCTTCACTGTCATTTTTGATCAGTTTAATGCATCCTGGCAGAAAGTGTTCATTTAGTTAAAAAATAAATAAATAATTACAATAAAATAAAAATGCACAGAACATATGTTATTAAATAAATGTCTTCATGCTTTTTTGTATATCTAGACAAATTTACAGCTTCATTTGAAACACAAACATTTGAAGAAACTTTATTGTATCCATTGCTTAGTTTAAAATGTAATAAAATATGAAAAAATTAACTATTATATTAACTATTAACTATTATAAACATTAAAAATTTAGAAAGTTTAGATCTGAGGAAAGGCGAAAACAATCAAATCTGTCAATAAAAGGCATTTAAAAAGCAGCAAAAAATAAAAAAATAAAAATGCTACAAGGTTTCCAATAACGGTTTGTGAACTTCATATAACATTCTATTAGTTATAAATAAATAGAAAAACAACATAAAAGTGCTGAAAGATAAAGAAACTGCCCTTTGAGTGAAGAATGCCTTTAAGACTACAGACAAACAAAAGAGCAAACACTCCTCTAAATCACTGAACGTGGCATTTATGTTTGGCATTTATGTCCTTATTCCCCTGTTGGACTCATATGATCCTCTGACATCCTGAATTTATATCAGACATCAGGCTGCTATTGTGCATATATTTACAGTCAATTGTAGTCATTTACTTCTGCAACAACAGTAATTATCATCATATTCAATGGCATACGAGCTGATGCTGCCACGGACATCCACAGAGAACGAGAGAAGCCTTAAAAAGCCTTTTTCAGCTCTTCAGAGCCGCTTTGGACTCATGAAAGGTTTTAAATCTAAGAATAAATTGGTGAAATGAGTATATCTGATACATCAGCAGTATCTCAGAGGAGAATACAAACACACAGCGCTGGAGGAGATGCAGCATGTGGAAAATCATTCGATTCAAACCCCCAAACTCAACACATATACTGGGCACATGTGCGTGTGCAAGAACATGTAATATATTTCTCATCATGCACACCTCAGCCAGTGGTGTTAGCGCACCGGAAATGTTACGGCCTGAAATGAACAATAAACAAAAAAGAGCACCGAGCGTGAGCCACGGGCAGCACTGCATACAAGTGCACTAAAATAGCTTATTCAAGTCAACAATCTGACTGTGTTCATAATGTATTTCAGTCAGGTTTTCTCCCTAAGGTCTCGGTTTAATGAAACCTTGAATGTTGTGAGCCATGTGCTACATTTCAAAGCAACTACAGTAGATTCAGATACAACGTTGTTCAAACGCTGCATAAATGATGCTACGAGCGCCGCGTACCTCCATTTGCACTTGCAAACAAGAAGTCGTGGGAAAAACAAACGCAGTTGCTCCACGTCAGGAATATGTAAAACTTACCATAGCTGAATCTACGTATTCATGTTGTGTATGATCCGATCTGTATTCTGGGATATGTTAAGAAAGTTTTCAGTTGCCATAAGAGCAGAACACAGCTGAACAGACCAATGCTGGAGAATCACTAAAGTAACGACTCTACTAACTAAATGAAATCTTTCAGTAGTTTGACAGCTCGATGCAATATGATGCAATGGAGAAAATATGATCACTTTTAATGCCTTGAGGCCTGTTTCATAAAACAAGTTAACCAAATAAGCCAGGCTTATTTCATTTAGTCTGACTCGTTGTCAAATGATTTGGTTCCATAAAGCAAATTTAGCATAGGCCTAGATCAAGCTTAGTCACTGTGGCAACTTACGCTGGGAAACTAACCTGGTCTAAAGCTGGCCAACTGTCAGGCTAAGCTGAGATCCTCTAACACTGACCAGTAGGAACACAATGATATTACCACTGTCTCACTGACTATTATTTGACTTTTTTTATTTATTTATTTTATTTTTTACAATTTCTTGCCATACAGCCTTGCTCTCTGGTTTTATGACAGCTGTACCTTTTATAGTTGGCAGAACAGATAGCAGAACATTACAATCTAAAATTGATCTTTAAAGCATTCAAATAACTAAATTAAAAGTTAAAATCACTGAATTAAAAATGAAAATAAAAAATAAAGAAAATAACTGTATTTTAACTGCTATAAGAAACACACATTATTATTATTATTATTATTTTTTTTTTTTTTTTTTTTTTTTTTTTTTTAGTATTGGTACACATTGTGTTTATCGTTGCTCTCTGTTTCTGTGTACACTCTTTATTGTGTTTAAAATCAATAAAAAAATTTTAAAAATTTTAAAAAAACCATGGGGGTGTGATTCGTCATATTCACGCAGGAGTGGTGATGAGAGAACGCGCTTGAGAAACAGTTTAGAGAGGAGAAATCAATCACAGATTATTAGTCACTTTCTAAATAATAAAAGTGTAGAGCATCCACTAGTAATTATTTATAAATAAATCGGTTTTTACCGATGCAAATATGTTAGAAACGATGCATCGCGATATAAATGCCAACTTGTAGCCGATGCACACTTTTTAAACTGATGTATCATTAAATATTTTCTTGTAAAACATTTAATATTTGTTTTATTTTCAACTTTGAATTTTCTTTACAATAGCAAAAATGTTGTTTATCACTGCTTGAGTTGGATATATTTATTATTATGTTTTATAATTTTATTAGCTGTTTTAATGAAAATGGATCTGCTTAAATAAATGTAGAACTGTAATTGTAAATTTGTAATGTATAATCTGCATTTGTGCTGCTTAATGCTTCTGCCATAACTAGCATTCTTTGAGAAATAGAAACCAGAAATGCACAATATATTTTAAACATTTTGAAATATTTTGTTGAAAAAAAATATTTTGCATCATTACATAACACCATAGTTATATTACATACACATAATTGTTATTGTTAGCTAAAAAGGTATTGTAAGTAGCATCAGTGTAGTTGGCTAGTAGCTTGCATTGTAGTTAACTATAAGGTTTTGTTTTGTTTTTTAGTAGCTTGCCTGTAGCTAAACTGCTTTATGTCCACAAGTAAAAGTAGCTTCACTAACACTGGATTGGACCATAAGTGAAGATATCGAACTCAGAAAGACAAACTGTGTGTATGAGAGTGTCACTCCATCCCAGTGGAACAGTGCACAAAACTGGACTAAATTTCATTTAGCAGCTACAGCATAGTATGTCCATTTCCAGCAGAACTAAAGGACAAGTAAGTGAGACAGATAGAAGCAAACTGTGGACAAGCTATCACAGAAAGATGAACAGTTCATTACAGCTGAGAGAGGAACAGCAGGAAAGAGATGAAAGTGAACACACAAACACTAAATCAACATATTTTCACATTTCTGTGGGTTATCTCTGAACAACTAACTGGTTTAGTGGCTTTGTGTGTTCAAACACAGCTGGATGGAGAACAGACCGCAGTCGTCTCAGCACAACACAGTTTATTAGATGGACTAGTTTTAAGTCTTACAGATGCAACAGCTCATGAGATGAGACACATCAAAACATGACGCAACCACCAAAGACATTCATCTGCTTGTGTACACAGACCAACAATGAAAAAATATTTTGAGGCTGACGGTAATTGTCTTGAAATGTATTGTTGAAGGCAGTAGATTTGTTACAATAGCGCTGCTCTGAAGGCTTTAAAGTGGATATATTTAGAGACGCAGCTTCTCACAGGGAAGTTCTTCAGACAGTCTCTGCACTCACAGCATTGAGCTGCAAAACCTGCTGATGCTGCTGCATATCAGACACCGAGTCATTTGCATCAGGTAAACATTTACCTGCCGACAAGTCAATTACTTTTCTGGATGACTAGTGAATATGAGTAGTCATGCAAGCCCTAGCTGAGATGGATTTTAAACAAAGAAAACTGGGAAAAAAATACATGCCTCACCCTGCCATTGGTCAAACAGACAGCCCATGTAACTCACACCACTGACTGAACCAATGCTGCAATGTTCAGCTATACAATCACAAACGGGTTCTTATTGAGAACCAGTTCTATTTTTAAAAGGATTTGGTTCTGTTAACATTTCTTGCATCTGTATTCTTCCACTGATCTGGATCAAATGCATGCTAAATCAAAATATAAACTGATCATTATAGTCTGACTACTGAACAAACGTCTCTTATGAGCCGATGAATCAAATCCATACAGTACAAGCAATGTAGTCCAACCGATTCTAATAAAATCCATACAGCGCGTTCAGTGTAGTCCGATGGATTCATGAAATAATGACTCTTATGAGCTGGTTCTTTCAGTGAATCAAAACCAACCAGCCTAATCAATTTAGTCCAACTGATTTCTGACAGAATGACTTTTATGAGCCAGTGAATCAAATCAATACAGCACAATCAATGTAGTCAAAATGATTCTGGAAGGAATGAATTTCATCAGCCAGTTCTTTACAGTGAATCATATCCACACAATGCAATCAAAGTAGTCCAAACGAACAAATGAGTCTTATAAGGTGAATGTTTTCAGTGAATCAATAATATCCAGTACAATTCAATGCATTCCTCAACCAATTACTTTTATTTATTTATTTATTTATTTTTTATATATATATAGTGAACCAAACACATACAGCTTACAACTTAATTACCTCACACTGAAAGTATTTTGCTTGCTTGCCTGCCTTTTTCTCCACCTTTAATACCAGGTGTAAGAAGGCCTAAAACATGCCAGATTTTAGCTCTGCTCAAATGGTATAATGATATCAACACCAGTGTATTGAAGTCAATTCCCAGAGACATGTTAATATATGTATAACTTCACTTCAGATAAAATATGTACAGTAAATGGTGATTCTTTGATCTGTTCTCACATGCATCTGTCACCTGGTCAATGCAGCGCTGCAAACTTATCACACATGCATATACAAGCACAAATGAAAGATCTCAGCTGAGCTCTCAACCTCTCATGAAAATCTGCAAATGACACTAATTAGCATATTTAAGCGGCCTGTCCCACATACACACACCAACTCGCGGTGTAACGTGCACACGCCTCCCTCCGCGAGCCAAATGAGAGCCTTCAGCGCTACCAGTGAATGGGGACGTCTAGACTAACCCCTGGAGCACAGCTCCGCAACCACAAATTAAACCAATGCCAAATTACAGAGAGGAAGAGAGCGACACAGCGAGTGATGAAATTAGTGTGTTTTGAATGTAAGTCAGAGTCGTGAGGGTCTGAGGAGTTTGTGCTGCTGTGGTGTCTGTATCCACTGGGCTAACAAGACTACTGAAGAAACATTAAAGGAATAGTTCTCCCAAATATTACAGGTCTGTCATTGCAAATTAATGCAGGAATGTATTTATGTAGGAAACTGGTCATCTAGTCTCCTTATAAAAAAACAAAGTTCCTCAGAAAGTTGCAAATGACCAAATCACAAGTATTGTTCTGTGTAATAACGAGTAGTAAAGAGTTCTGTGTAATAATGTCAGAGAGTTTGGCTCAGGTGGCGTTTTAAAAAAAAAATAAGTAAATAAATAAATGAATAAAATGAGATAACTGCTTTTCAGTTTGTCTCTTCAATAACTTTATCACTCACCTATAGACCTTTGATAATTTTTTTTTACCAGTTTTTAATCAGATTTTCCATGAAAATTTGTATATTATGATATATATATACACAGCCATTCAAAATTTTAGCATCTGTAAGATTTTTGAAGTCTACTAAAAACATGTAAGTCTTTATTTTCAGTTTAATAAACAAAGGATCATTTATAAAAAAATAAATAATTTTTTTTTAAAAAACTTGCTGAACCTAATCGTTTGAACTGAGTTTGCTTTTAATGAGCCTCTGCTAGTTAACACTGAAGATGAAAATAAAATACAGTAGAGAACATTGTGGAAATGTGTCCTTGTATACTGTTGGTGCATCAATTAGTGTTAGAGTTAGAGTTAGCAAATACAATTTTAACAGCAACGCATTGAAGCTCAATTAAGAGGATGAACAAACGAGCTGTGAAGGACAGAGCAAGATGAAGAGAGTGAGTACTGGTTACCATCTTTTATCCTGCTTCTGACCATGTGACTTGGCAAACCCTGAGACGTTTAGATTGATCAGCACAGCAGTTAACCCCCACTGCTCTAAAGATGAGACAGTGGGCACATCTCCAAAAGACCAAACACATGCCCACAAATCCCAGCATGCTCTGATTGTCTTTAGGAGCTCTGAAAGGACAGACATGCCAAACGCTCCTTAGGTGGGAATGTCACTGCGTCCCAATTCACAAATTTTCATTATAACAAGCATTCAAGATTATAATTAGTGAGTCCTAATTCACGTAACTTTTATGAAAAGTGTATATTCATGCATGTTTTATTGACTAATATTGCTCAAAATCATGTGGACTCTAAGAGAGGTTTGTGATGGCTTACTTTAAACTTCTTAATTTTAAGAAACCGGTCAGTAAAGTAATGTATGCATCAATAGAAACAGCATACTTATTAATATTTGAAAAATAAATAAATAAATAAATAAAAATAATAATAAAAAATAAATAATAATAATAATAATAATAATAATAATGCGGGTTGAATCAAATCCATATGGTGTAACCAACATGAAATAAAAAAAATAAATAAATACTTTTTATAACAATGCAAGGTTAGGTTCAAGTTGTATAATGTAATGTGCACTTACATGAAATCACTTTTTACTTAATGGTTACATGACATTTTCAGAATCATTAAACTGAATTATGTAACCACGTTAACTGCAATTAAATGAAAATGTTTAAATATGTAGTTTAAATTAAAATTAAACACAGTTAGCTAAACTTTAAACTGTTTTTATGACCCACTTAAGTAGCACATCCTTATATTCCATAATTACTTCTGTCTTTGATCTGGTTAAAGTGTACCGTTGAATGCACTGACAATTTATGGTAAACTAAAATGATTCAATATATATATATATATATATATATATATATATATATATATATTTTTTTTTTTTTTTATTGAAACTTGCATGGCATGTATTTAAATTAATGCTGTCAAACGATTAATCACGATTAATTACATCCAAAATTACATCGTTTTTGTTTATATAATATACTGTATGTGTATTGTGTATATTTATTATGTATATATAAATACACACACATACAGCATATATTTTGAAAATATTTACATGTATTTATATTCATATGTTATATCATATATAAATATATTTAATATATAAACGTAATATTTTTCTTAAATATATACATGAATGTGTGTGTATTTATATATACATAATAAATATTCACAGTACACACACATTTTATCTAAACAACAACTTTTATTTTGGATGTGAATAATCGCGATTAATCGTTTGACAGCACTGATTTAAATATATTTAAAACTACAAATCTGTAATCATGAAATTACAATTTAGCATATTTAAAACATATTTAAATGTAATACTGAATGACATTACATTTAAAATTACAATCAAGAACTTTACAAGTGCACTAATAAAAAATAATATAATTCAATATAATTAGGCACACTTCTTTTTCAAAGGCAAATGAGTCTGGGTTTCAAGAGGCAATAAAATATAGGAGTAGCCTATGTCCTATACTGGTATATCACTACATATTCCACAGTACATGCTTTGCCATCACCAGTGAAAAAAGCACTTTTAGTGCACAGCATGGTGCTGGTGCTCAATTCAATTCAACTCGCAGTCCAAATTTCCGACTTCCCGGAATAGTGCGACAGAACAAAATGACTCACTCTCCAGAGCAAGACAGCAGACATAGGAAGCTAAAATGTATAATGCAATACATACACGCAAATATCACAAAACCCCCTATGCTGCAGAAAATGCAATTTGAGGGAGGAAATTGCTTTGCATCAGTGAGCGACTTCACATCAGTGCCAAAACAAAGATCATCCCTGTCTTCTATTGTCGGCCCGCACCCTTCGCCGCGTTCGCCAGCCCAGACCTCCCCATGCCCCCTCTCAGACCAGGGTTTATTTTATTTTTCATTAGCTGCTTCCATCGGCAGTACGCAGAGTGAATAATAAGATACGCAAACACGAGCACACTGCTGTGCGATGTGATGAAGCTTGAACGAGGACACTGCGGGGAACGGACCGAGATTTGGGACTGAGATGTGACGGCGACCCATTTCATTGTAGAGATCAGAGGCAATCAGGCGTCAGGCAGCACCTGTGAGCTCAGCGGGACCGGGCCACCCTCCTCTGCCCTCCACACTTTATGAAATATTCACAGATTATTGGAGAGAAATGCAGCCTGTCGTAGAGAAAAGACTGAATGAGAGCAAACATGAGTGAAGCCACATATGGAGAACGAGAAGCATTGGCTGTTTTCACCGGAGTGCTGACATTGATTAATTGAAGATGTAAGACCTGTTGTGCACTTTCCCGCTCTCGCTAGCACCTTTTTACGGCCAGTTTCTGGAGGTCTGAGGGTCTGCTGAGACAGGGGGTGTCAGTCGGCGGGTGGGTGGCACGCAGCCCACCAGGAGGCTTCTGTAAATTATTTATTTTATTAGAAATGATTGAAAAATGAATGAACACAGCCATGTGTAATAGTTAGAACAGCTATTTGACGAACCAAATGGCATTTGATGGCATTTGATGTCACTGATGTCAAACTTTGGAGTTTTGAGGGATCAAGTTTGAATGTTCACTTCTGGTCTACCGTATGACTTCAGAATTAGTCATTTGAACTACTTTTATGTGGTTTTAAAGGCATAGTTCATCCAAAAATGAAAATTTGTAGTTAATTTACTCACCCTCAGGCCTTCCTTCTGATCCCAACGTTAGGAAAGAGTGGATGAACTTTATTTTTAATGATGATCCAGACCACGTCAGTAAGAACTCTGTCTTTTGTTCACTTCATTTTACCACGGATTCATTTACAAACAAGGCACAATTCGACGGTTACTTATGCGGTTTTAACCTAAATCACAGCAGCATCCATCTATGAGAAATGTACGCTGTCAAACACAACTCACAACTCAACTATTAGCCAATCATAGCAGTGGGCATTTACTTCTGAGTCTACAATCTGCCATGCCTATTCAAACAGAGCGTTCTGATGAGGGGGGTTAAAAAAAAGGACAGAAAATAGCCTATTATTACTATTTTTTTTTTTATGTAAAAATCTTGATAACATTACAAGTGGACCTCAAAAAAAAAAAACACAGGCAGTTCATGACCCCTTTAAAACAAACTGTTCAAAAGAATCAGTTCATGGAAAAGAAAGATTTCTTTCACTGAGGCTCTGCATTAGAGGTAATAATGCTGTAAATAATATTCAGTTTCTTACATAGACCAATCGTTTTGCTTCTTAATACCACAATATATTGTCAGCAGCCACAGATTTTAATTTTATGTTGTGTTTCCTGAAACCACAGCTCAAACAAAGAATACAAAAATGCAAACTTCTGTGCTTGAAGCTACATCTCTCCACCTGTGGTTAGAAGCATAGCAAAGTCCCTTTAAAGGAAGTCATTTCTTTACTTGGCAGCCATCTTTGAAATGCCTCTCGGGCAGCTATTTCAGTCATGAGTACAGCTCCTGTCTCTTTAAAATTCTTCAAAGCTGTTCACCAAGCCTCATAAAATGCAAGCCATTTATTTTATTTTATTTTTTTTACGATAATAAAAAGAAAACACAAAATCAGTTTCCGTAACTCCTGAGGAGGTCTTATTATGTGAAACGATTGGTCTGTGCAAGAAAATGAACATTATTTACAACATTATTACCAGTAATCCAGAGCCTCAGATAAACTGAGTAAATTAACAGCAAATTTTCATTTTTGAGTGAACTTTCCTTTTGTATTCAATCTTGAACCAATTAATTAGCAGAAGTTATTACTCTGTAATCTGTGTGATGCCATTCACGTCAGCTCTGTGTTGTTGAATGAACAAGCCATGAATGAAGGACGTCCAAAAAAGTTACTATGGTTTTGGGCAACAGTCATGACAAGCTAGTTAATTTCTTCAACCATGCATCGTACTAAGGGCAAATGTCTTTAAATAAATCATCTTAATGTCTTGATGTGTGGTTGTGACCCCAGGCCTTAAAAAATTATTTGAGAAATAATGCACTCCCGAAGTGGTAATGTGGCCACGACGCTGGAGCCTATTAATGTAATGGTCTTTCTCCATTCTCAAACAAATTAAGAACTACATTCAATTTTTATTGACTGGACGCAAGCGCTTATTGTGATAGAAAACACTGTACGTTTCCAAAATGACTCCGACTCACACAACCCAGGTGAAAAACAAGCACACTTCCATAATGTACTTAAAGTGCGCTATTTTCGCGCACTAATTTTGTACTTAATATATTAAAAATGATTCTTTAGTACTTCTTAAGATAAACTTGTGCTGTGCTATTTTGAGACACCATGAATATGAACTAAAATGTGCTTTTAACATACTATCTCTGCATTTAAAAAATGTATTTAGTTACCACTTGTAGTACACAGTGTACTAGTGTATGAAAGATGGGTTCAGGTGTGCTACAAGTGGTAACTAAATACATTTTTTTAAATGCAGATATAGTATGTTAAAAGTGCATTTTAGTTCATATTCATGGTGTCTCAAAATAGCACAGTTGAGTACACCTAGATGATCTTAAATTTATCTTAAGAAGTAGTAAAGAATCATTTTTAGTATATTAAGAACAAAATTAGTGCGCGAAAATAGAGCACTTTATGGTACATTATGGAAGTACACTTGTTTTTCACCTGGGAAGTTGCATAAATCCATCCAGATTGCAACTTGCTATTTTGACCAACGCTTTTTTTTTTTTTTTTTTTTTAATGTGAAGTATGCATCAGAGAATCAGCAGGTGGTCTGTCGGAGGCTGATGCTAAACCTGTGACAGTGAAAGTCTGCAATCACATCTGCCAAAGTCTGTCAAATTAACGACAGATCTAAATGGGAAAGTCATCTACTAACAGCTGTGTGTGACAAACAGTCGTCAAGCTCGCTCCCATTTGATTTAACCCACAGAACAACATGTGTGCACAAACTTGACTCGGTCTGAGTGCGTGAAGCGCCTCTTAATAAGACACAGTGGCCCGTCTCGCCAGCGCTGGCATAAACAGACTAACGGCTTGTTTACTGTGATGGAGACAGTGAGGGGTGCTGGTGCTAATGGCCAGAATACAGAATGTGCCAGAGAGCGCCGTGAGGACAGTGTGGTAATGATGTCCCAGGGCCGGGGACCGCAGCAGCCGGCATAATTATGTCCCAATGAGCCGCACTGGACAAGAGACTTGGCTTCACAGCACATTAACATCAGCAACACACCAGCCCAATGCGATGGAAAGAGACGTGACTCAACAATGACTGTCATGTAATAAATGTGTACGTAAGCACTTGTGTCAGCATGTTGAAACTACACTAACATTCGTATTAACAGTTACGTTTATATATTTGCTGTCACAAGCGCTCAATTGGGGCGTTAAACTGTCTGGCTTTATGTCTAATGGCTAATAACTCAAGCCTAATTCATCCTCGTAACCCCAGACGGCTCTACTGCGAGCTGAATACATTGAAAACATTGAGCTGCTCCGGCAAATTGTTATGCAAAATGGACATGAATAATAATTCACAGCAGTTAGTTCAACCACAGACATTAAGTCCATCAGTATCAACCGAGTGAATCTAGTTTAATCTATAATAGAATCAAAAGCAGGGGGTACAGTCATATGAATGAATTTGAATTAAAAAAAAAAAAAAAAAACAGGAGATTCATGCTCAAAAACTCTTTTCCTTGATTACTGACACTTTCTTTATCATGACCTTGATCATTACCTCCTGTAGTATTGTAATACCATGATTTTTGACAGTGCCTTAGTAATGCCATGTTTCTTTGGATGTAAGCAACTAAGGTGAAGTGCTAAAATGACTAAAACTGAAATGCAAAAATTAAAGCTAAATAAAAATAAAAATTTAAAATAAAAATAAAAATTACTAAAACTAAGATTAAAATGAAAACTGCAAAAAAATAATTACTAATTCAAAATAATAATGTATAAAAACTATCAAATACTGTAATAGAATATAAATACTGCAGTGTTTCCACTGCTAAATTTCCAGCTGAGTCTGACTATGAGTTACCAATCAAAGTAAATGTGATGAAATGGCAAGAAAATACATCTTTTTACTGAATTGTTCTAGTGTGCTGCACGCAATAACATATAGCATGACCAGGGCACTCTAATTCACCAGCAAATGACTCTTACGAGCTGGTTCTTGTAAAGAATCAATTAAAAAGACTGGTTTGAATCAGTCTGATGATTCCTTCACTTAATGAACTCACTGAATCAGTCAGAACCATTACTGAATCAGCATCTCACTCACTGAAGTTATTGTTACTTTCAGTGGTGTCTATCATTAAATGAAGTTTTGTGTACTCAAAACTCAAAATAAAATATATTGTAATAGTTTTGCGCACACACACACGCATTAGAAAAGATATCTCAAAGACAAAGAGTTGTTTTTTTTTATATCAGGTTAGTGATATTTCCAATGTCCTAACCTGACCATTGAAAACTGTGCACATTATTAACATTATGGTCAATGTCACAGTGTGAAACAAACTTCCCCAACATTATCCACAGTAAGAAACAACCAAAAAGTTTTAAGTGATTTGTCAAGCAGGGCATGCTCCTGGAACAGCATCCTTCATTGGTCCTGGATCAAGATTTCTTTCAAATAAACGCAGCCATAATGTTAAAATCTCAGGCAATGAACAGCTAATCGTAGTGCTAAGGAGGGTTCCTCAAGGCTATTGATTAAGGAACATGTCCAATTCAATTACATCACGTTAACAAATAACTCATCTCAGACTAGTCCTTTATACATTATATATGCGTATAAATATATGAAGAGTTTGGTTCCAAAACATGATAAACGCCATTTTTAAAAAAAACTGAGTTTCCGCCAAAATCAGTATTGTATCTGGTCAGTACTGAAAAGTCCATTTTTAATTTTACGCAAAATACGATATCCTCTGAGTTATTAGGTCATGTTTTCTCCGTTTTTTTCCAAACCGTGACAAACGCCAGTCTCCTTTCTCTGCAGAACGCGATAAATCCGCTCAACCAATCACAGCGCACCATTCCACGCACTGTAAACAGTCATGGCGGCACTTTGAATACACCCATCCTAGTTTTCCTCATCTACTTTGTACTTTGTGATCAACAAACTAACAAAAAGGGCTGCACGATAAATCGCATGTGATTGTCATGCACATCTCGTCAGTAAAGCCGATTCTGTGATTAATAGTACAGATAAATCTCCATCATGTGCTTTCAGATGGAGCAGCATTTAATACACAGAGCCGTAGATCACTGACAAGCTACACAATATCACGATCATAATCGCAGATGAATCGCATTTGATTATGAACGCGATATTGCGTAGCTTGTCAGTGTTAGTGTTTTTATTAATGCCATTTATGTTTTTGTTAATACAGCATATAGCACGTAGTCAACTAAATGAATGTAACATTAAAGATGAGTGCACTTTTGGAAGTTGAATGTAAGGGAAATGTCATTTTGAAATTTCTGTGGTCTAATGTGATGTTGTTCATGTTCTTGTTCATGATGAAATTTTCTTTTATTGTTGTAATTAATTTATAGCAAACAAGATGACCCGTTGAATTCATTTTGGGAGCGATGACTGATGAATGTATTTTTAGTCCAATGCCTGTATATAAGATTATATACTGTATATAGATTGCATATAAGATAAGTTCAGAGGCTGTCTTATGTGGATCAACTTACTATGTTGTGTATTTTCAACAGTTTCAATATGAAAAATAACTTTCATATTGATTCAATGGATTTATTGCATTTTGAAAAAAAAAAAAGAAAAAAAAAACCTATCATGGATTTATTGCATTTTTGGAAAAAAAATTATAAAATGTTGTAATAAATCTTTGAAAATCAAAATCTGTATTTGAATTTTTAATGTTATTATAACCTAAAGATGCTATGTGAAAGTTTGAAACAGAAAATAGTGGTTTTCATCTTGCCACTTTCTTGGTAAAGAAAACACATTTTTACTCAAATGAATCAAAATGGATTTATAGCATTTTGGAACCAAACTCTTCATATTATATATATATATGTATATATATATATATATATATATATATATACTACTAATGGAGTAAAAAAATACAAAAATAAACAGAAAGAACAAAATGCAGAGTAGTTTCAACATATGTGCAATCATCATTTTATTATCACGTTAGCATTTCCTAATGAAGACCTAATGATTTTTAGCAGTTTTAGGAAATTAACTATCCTTTGTTCAAAGTCCTTTGACAGCAACTAATTCCCAGGTCACAGATTCAGTTTGATTAACGAACAAAACGAGTGATTGAAACCCAGACCTTAGTTAAATTATCTGCACTCAACCTTCCTGCTTCTCAGCAAGGAAGACAATCTCTCTCCTCAATAAGCCAATAATTGTATTAGGACTCTGGTAAACACGATATTGATGAGTCCCTGGGTAGAGTTGATTACAGAGGCTGAAGTGGACTGCTAATGACTATTAGCTCAGAGCTAATCCTCTCCAAAATACCACCAGACCTCTCTGAACACGCTTCAATGCCGTGTTTGGTGCAGCGACTAAGCAGAATTAAATGTGATTCAGTTATTTTAAAAGGTATCATTTCAAACAGTTTTGAAAAATGTTAGACCAACTCCAAGAAAGGTTTTGATTTAATTACTCTTAAAACAATAAAGAGAAAGTTAATCATTTATATATTTGTCTTACAAATCTCCTGAATTATTAATTGCCTTTGCCTTGTTAAAAAAAAAAAAAAAAAAAAAATCAAAGGTCATGATGACATGATGACCTGGATCCGGGTTTTTCTTTTTGTTTGTTTTGTTTTGTTTTGTTTCCGGTGGGTTTTGTTTTGTTCTGTGGGTTTTGTTTTTTGTTGTTTGTTTTTGGTTCTGTGGGTTTTTTTGTTTTTGTTCTGTGGGTTTTGTTTTGTTTTTGTTTTTTTTTTTTGTTTTTTGCTTTTTTTTTTTGGTTGTTGTTGTTGTTTTATGTGTGGGTTTTGTTTTGTTTTGTTTTGTTTGTTTGTTTGTTTTGTTTGTTTTTTCTTCTGTGGGCTCTGTTTTGTTTTGTTTTTGTTCTGTGTTTTTTTGTGTGTTTGTGTTTTTTTTTTTGTTTGTTTTGTTTTGTTTGTTCTGTAGGTTTTGTTTTTTGTTGTTTGTTTTTGGTTCTGTGTTTTTTTTTTTGTTTTTTTTTTGTTTTTGTTCTGTGGGTTTTGTTTTGTTTTGGGTTTTTTTTTTGTTGTTGCTTTTTTTGTTGTTGTTGTTTTGTGCGTGGGTTTTGTTTTGTTTTTGTTTGTTTTGTTTGTTTTTTCTTCTGTGGGTTTTGTTTTGTTGTTGTTGTTGTTTTGTGCGTGGGTTTTGTTTTGTTGTTTGTTTGTTTTGTTTGTTTTTTCTTCTTTTCAGTGGGGTTTTTTGTGGGTTTTTTTTGTTTGTTTGTTTCTTTTTGTTTTGTATTGTTTGTTCTGTGGGTTTTTTTGTTTGTTTTGTAGGGTTTTTTTTCTGTGTTTTTTTTTCCTGTGGGTTTTGTTTTGTTTTGATTTGTTTTGGTTTTTTTTTTTTTGTGTTTTGTTTTGTTTTGTTTTTTGTTCTGTAGGTTTTGTTTTTTTTTATTTTTATTTATTTATTTATTTATTTATTTATTGTTTTTTATTTTTTGTTCTGTGTGTTTTTTCTGTGGGTTTTGTTTTGACTTGTTTTTTTTTGTTTTTTTTTCTGTGGGTTTTGTTTTTTGTTCTGTGGTTTCTTTCTGTGTTTTTTTTTTTTGTTTGTTTGTTTTGTTTTATTTTGTTTTTTGTTCTGTAGGGTTTTTTGTTTGCTTTTTTCTGGGGGTTTTGTTTTTTGTTTTTTGTTCTGTGTGTTTTTTTTTCTGTGGGTCTTGTTTTGTTTTTTGTTCTGTGGGTTTTTTGTTTTGTTGTATGTTCTGTGAGTTTTGTTTTGCTTTTTTGTTTTTGTGTTCTGTGGGTTTTTTTGTTTCTTTTGTTTTGTTTTGTTTTTTTGTTCTGTGAGTTTTGCTTTGTTTTTTTTTTGTTTGTTTGTTTTTTTTTTTGTTCTGTGGATTTTGTTTTGTTCTGTGTTTTTTGTTGTTGTTGTTCTGTGAATTTTGTTTTGCTTTTTGTTTTTTTTTCTGTGGGGTTTTAGGTTTCTTTTGTTTTGTTTTGTTTGTTCTATGGGTTTTGGGGGGGGGTTCAGTTGGTTTTGTTTTGTTTTGTTTATTCAGTGGGTTTTGTATGTTTTGTTTTGTTCTGTTTTGTTTTTGTTTTTTGTTCTGTGGGTTTTGTTTTGTTCTGTGTTTTTTGTGTTCTGTGGGGTTTTAGGTTTCTTTTGTTTTGTTTTATTTGTTCTATGGGTTTTGTTTTTTGTTCTGTAGGGTTTTTTTTGTTTTCTTTTTTTCTGGGGGTTTCGTTTTTTGTTTTTTGTTCTGTGTGGTTTTTTTCTGTGGTTTTTTTCTGTGGGTCTTGTTTTTTTTTTTTTTTTTGTTCTGTGGGTTTTTTGTTTTGTTGTTTTGGTTTATGTTCTGTGGGTTTTGTTTTGCTTTTTTGTTTTTGTGTTCTGTGGGGTTTTTTGTTTCTTTTGTTTTGTTTTGTTTTTTTGTTCCATGGGTTTTGTTTTGTTCTGTGTTTTTTGTTGTTGTTTTTGTTCTGTGTTTCTTTGTGTTCTGTGGGGTTTTTTGTTTGTTTTGTTTTGTTTTGTTTGTTCTATGGGTTTTGTTTTGTTTTGTTTTTTGTTCTGTAGGGTTTTTTGTTTGCTTTTTTTCTGGGGGTTTCGTTTTTTGTTTTTTGTTTTTTGTTCTGTGTGTTTTTTTTTTCTGTGTTTTTTTTTCTGTGGGTTTTGTTTTGTTTTTTGTTCTGTGGGTTTTTTGTTTTGTTTTGTTTTGGTTTATGTTCTGTGGGTTTTGTTTTGTTTTTTTGTTCTGTGGGGTTGTTTCTGTGGGCGGGGGGGGGTTCTGTGGATTTTGTTTTGTTGTTTTGTTTTGTTTGTTCTGTGGGTTTTGTTTTGTTTTGTTTTTTGTTGTTTTTTTGTTCAGTGGGTTTTGTTTTGTTTTTTGTTCTGTGGGTTTTTTGTTTTGTTTTGTTTTGATTTGATTTTTGTTCTGTGGGTTTTGTTTTGTTTTTGTTTTTTTGTTTTTTGTTCTGTGGCTTTTTTGTTTTGTTGTTTGTTGTTTTTTTGTTCAGTGGGTTTTGTTTTGTTTTTTGTTCTGTGGGTTTTTTGTTTTGTTTTGTTTTGATTTGATTTTTGTTCTGTGGGTTTTGTTTTGTTTTTGTTTTTTTGTTTTTTGTTCTGTGGCTTTTTTGTTTTGTTGTTTTGTTTTGTTTTGTTTTTTTGTTCTGTGGGGTTGTTTCTGTGGGGTTTTTTTCTGTGGGTTTTGTTTTGTTTTTTGTTCTGTGGGTTTTTTTTTTTTTTTTTTTTTTCTGTGGGTTTTGTTTTGCTTTTTGTTCTGTGGGTTTTGTTTTGTTTTTGTTTTCTGTGGGTGGGAGGAATTGGCCAAACATATTGGCCTAAAAAAATCGGCATCATATATCGGCCATTAGCTGCCCTGATTTCTAAATATTGGCATCGGCCAGAGAAAAACCCATATCGGCCGACTTCAAGTTTTGGTGTTTTCTTCTTGTTTGTTGAACCACATGACTTTGAACTTTGGAAGATAAAAAATATTTCAGCTATTAACTACATCAGGGGTAGGCAACGTCAGTCCTGGAGTTCCGATGTCCTGCAAAGTTTAGCTCCAACCAAAGCTCCAAAAACATCTCACCTGCCTGTAGCCCTAGTAATTCTGAAGACCATGATTAGCTTGTTCAGGTGTGTTTGATTAGGGTTGGAGCTAAACTCTACAGGACAGCGGTACTCCAGGACCAACGTTGCTTACCCCTGAACTAGATAAAAAAGTTCATCATGACACACTTTAAGTTGGCTTGAGAAAGCCTGACCAGAAAGTTTGAAAAAGTTTGAAAAGTTTTTAAAAGTTTGATGGTTTTCAGTCTGAAATAGTTTGAAGTTTAAATTAGTTTTAAAGCTTAAAGCTTGAATGTTTTGAAGGCAATGCAGTCGATCAGATTATGCTTATGCTAAGGTGTTGCCATGCGGTTGCTAGAGTACTCTGGATGGTTGCTAGGGTGTTGCTATGTGGTTGCTAGGCTACCCGGGGTGGTTGCTAGGGTGTTGCAATGTGGTTGCTAGGCTACCCGGGGTGGTTGCTAAAGTGTTGCTATGCAGTTGCTAGGATACTCTGGGTTGTTGCCAAGGTGTTGCTATGCGGTTGCTAAGCTACCCAGGGTGTTTACTAGGGTGTTGCTATGCAGTTGCTAGGTTAGTTTGGATAGTTGCTATGAAGATAGATAGATAGATAGATAGATAGATAGATAGATAGATAGATTAGAAATATTAGACAGATGAGTTTAA
The DNA here is from genome assembly GCA_039654775.1 of Spinibarbus caldwelli. Taxonomy (NCBI): domain Eukaryota; kingdom Metazoa; phylum Chordata; class Actinopteri; order Cypriniformes; family Cyprinidae; genus Spinibarbus; species Spinibarbus caldwelli. The sequence goes on from CM077244.1 coordinate 30,357,362, forward strand.
AGAAGTTTTAAAAGTTATAATACATTTTACAATATTATTTACAATAGCATTATAATTTTGTATAATGTAATACAAAAAAAGTTGTCATATATATATATATATATATATATATATATATATATATATATATATATATATATTCAAAATTCATATATATATATTTTATGCCCAACAGCCTCTCTTTTTTTCTTAATTATACAAGGACAGTTGTTCCACCCTGACATTTGTTAAATTTTTGACCCTGATTTGCTCCCCAAAATGTACTGCATTGAATTTTAATTAAGGATTTGATAGATATGATCTCAAGTCATTGTATATATGAATAGCACTTTTTTATGTATTTTTAAATTAATTGATATGACAAAAAAAAAAAAAAAATGAGTGTCAAGTTATCAACTCTTATATCAACACATTAGCACATGGTAAAGTCTGATAGTATGTAAATTAGACTTAAGCTTTTTCACCGAAACACTGTGGCACAACTGCTTTCTGATTTTGAGTGCAACTAAGCTATATGACCTAATTGGCACAAAGCTGCACTGCAATCTTCTCTGAGGCCAGCCTTACAGGATAAACTCAGGCCATATCCATCACTCCAGTCGGGCAAATCAGCAGCAGCCAAGCATAGGGTACAAGATATGCCTACAGGCCCACTGCTGAATCCCTTAAGACATGCCTCAAACATGAGCAAACAGCAACTCATTAGAAAGGGATTATGGGTAAAAGGAAGAAAAGGTCAGAGAGAAAGGGATTTTCAGGAGGTCTGTGGATATGCAAGTGCTTTGGAGTTTCATCTAAAGATGCAACAGACTTGAAAAACAATTAAGTTCTTCTTAGTGTCTCCATCTGCTCGATCCTGATGTTAATTTCAAAAAGAGGAGAGATCGACAGATTTTAAACCCGTCTCGCAGACGCGTCTCATCACTGCAGTTTGCAACATTCAGCTTCTCCAGCTGACAGCCGTGCGCTTCTGACTCAGCACAAAGCTTTGTTTCTCCCTGATTTCGCTGTGCTATTCATCAGCGCATCTGATGTTCTGCAGCGCTGCACATTCTCCTGTCAGAACTCAAGGAGACGGGGCGTGCGTGTGGATAAGAGAAAGACTCAGATGTGAATATTTGTTCAGCGTGTTGCGGCTGTCAGGGCTGCTGGATTTGGGATCAGAAAGCCTGACAGAACACAGCTGATGTCTCCAGAGCCATGTGGCACTGCGCCCTTCACAACGGCCTCCCCTGACTGACAGAACAGAGAGAGAGAGAAGGACTGGACTGAGACTCAGCCGTCTGGCCTCTGGTGCTGGAGCAACAGACACGCTGCTCACGTATGCACACAGATACACAGGTTGATACTGTATCAATATCAGACAGATCGCCTTCACTCACACAGCTCACTCAGACATTGATTCAGTGGCGCTTGTGGAATTGGAAAGGAAATGCAGGAGGAAAACACACATGCACAGGGGAACTGGGATGTGGTCAGAGGAAAAGAGAAAGTGTGTGCATCAGTTCCTCACAAGTGCTGTAGCATGGTGAAATAGCAATATCAGAAGGTAAAAGCATGGTGCAGCATGATTGCTACTTTTAGTAGCATTAAAATCACTAATTTTATTAATATAATGTCATATTAATATAATGTTTTATTAATATAAGTGTTGCCTTTTTTGTAATGATGTAGTGTAATGCTGTAATGATGGTGTCACGAATCCGGTCTATGAACTTCCGTTCACTCACCACCAGAGGTCACCCACTCTCCACATGGACTCTCACACTACACATACTGTTACACTATACCCTGGACTACATTTCCCATCATCCATTGCACTGATTTCACCCACAGCTGTAACCAATCACACACCCTACATAAGTCATGGACTTCCTCTCTCAATGCTGAGTATTGTCTGCGCATATTACTGTGTTAGCGATAGCAACTCTACCGAGCCGTTCCATGTTTCTAGTTCATAGTTCTTAGTTTAGTCATAGTCTTGCCTTGCCTGTTTTCCCGTGTTCTGATTCTCGCCTGTATATTTAGAATTTCTCCTTTCGTCTTGTCGTTCGGACTCTGTTTGCTCCTGCCTGGACCATTGCTTGTGCACCTGGATTATCTCTCTTTGTTTTGACCCCTGGATTACGTTCGCCGCCGATTGACCCATTCATTCACTGGACTACTCTTGTGTCTTGCCCACGATATACCTGTTTGCCAATGTTTGACCCTTTTCCTTTTTTTGTGACCACGTTTCTAAATAAAAGCTCTGCATATGGATCTGCACGTCTCATGTCTCGTTCGCCTCGTAACAGATGGTTTTGTTTGCTTGAGTAGTGTGTAAAACTTTTTTTTTTTTTGGAGTTCATATTCGATTTTTATCTTATGCACTTATAAATGATGTGAAAAAGTGTGAAAGGAACAATATTTCCTATTTAAAATATAATATCCAAATAAGCATGGCATGTACTTTTGTGAAACCCAATAACAAGTAAAACTCACAAATAAAATAACTAATATAAATAACTAATACAAGACAGAAATGCAGTTAAATAGAGACCAAATGCACATTTCTGGCTTCTCAGATTTTTCTCCTGATGAAAAGAACACAGTCTCAGAAAAGATCACAACAAATTTTCTCAGAAATTTCTCATCAAATTCTCCAAAGACCAAATGATCTGAACTTTACTATCGGCATTCACAATAGTTCTAAACTCTTACTACATGCCATTTATTGACATATGTGTCTATTTTCACTGCTTCTATGGAATTTCACCAAAAATGTGAGACTGAATGTGAGAGAGAAATGTGAGAAAAGATTATACTTAAAGGTTAGTTCACCTAAAATTAGTCATCACTTACTCTCCCTCATTTATTTTCAAAAGTCTTTAGCTCATCTTTTGAATGTCAAGAATGCACATTTCAACTTCATTTGCTCACTGATCAATGTTTATATGTGAATAAAAGCCTATTAAATCTGTTCATCATATAAAATTACCATGTTTCTTCAGAAGACTTTAGATTGAACTGCTTGATATTGATTACTTGTCTTTATGAACTTTGTGAAGCTTGAAATTTTCAGTTGGGGTGGGATTCCAATGGATGAACAAAATAAACACATAATATTAAAATATCTTCCTTTGTTTTTCCAAGATGAACGGAAGTCAAATGGGTTTGGAACAACATGAGTAAATTATTACAGAATTTTAATTTTTGAGTGAAACTATGCCTTTTTATATCTTCCGAGTTATGAAAGAGATCAAAATTAACGTCTAGGAAGACTGACTTTGTGTACATTGCCTTAAAATGGCACATGCACAATTATATTAGAATGTATTTTCAGAAGCAGTAAAGTGAAACATGGCAGAACTGAAAGATTTTTCCAGCTGTCGTAAGAGGAATGTGAAAAGTGTCCGACTGTGTGGAATTTCCAGCTTTGAAATCAGTTTAACACCATGAAATCATGTCGCTCGTCTTCGCTGTGGGAATCCCCTCCCTGAAGGTGTGAATTTGAATGAAACTATGAGTGGAAAATGTTATAGTGGTGCTGTACAGAGCCAACAAACAGTGTTGTTACAGAGAACCGGAGCCAAAGCAGGGCACACTGTCAGGAATAATCACAGATCTGTTGTTTCAGAGTATGCAGCTGCTGATTTCTATACAGCAAAGGTAGACAATGACCACGAGCTGACAAAAAAATAAAAATAAAAATAAAAAACACGGTCAGTGTCGCTTTCGTTTATAATTACAACTTCAATTTATACTCCAAAGCAGCTCTGCAGTGTGTTCATGTTGTAACCCGCATCTGACCGTGAGAGACTGAACAGAAGAAATAAACCAGAGAAGATTTTTATGTCAAAGTCTTTCATGAACCAATGGTAGTTCAAAGATGTTTACCAACCTTAGCAAACTCTTCCAGAAAGACCGCTTTGGTAAACTCCTGAAATAAACGAACTCCCTCCAAACAAACTTCGTTTTGGCCTGATTTTGTTTTAAATGACATCACACCAGTTCATTTTTCGCTTGAAGTATATCTAGGCTGTAAGTAGTAGATGTGTGTGAGAAGAGGGCTGGTCTGTGTGGAGAGATCTCATCACCCACACAATCTCTGCCTTCTCAATTTCAAGCAAACCTCACATCTCTCACACAGATATGGTGTTTTATCTTGTCGAACCCTCTTTAGAATTCACTCAGGTCTGTTGTTATCATGAGGTTCAGTGCGACTGTGGGTTTGGAGGTTTGTTTATAATTCTCTGTATGCCCTGCTATATTTCCCTTGAGCCGTCTGTGGAGCGTCTTGTCAAGTTTCTTTCTACTTATCCCTCTTTGACTCCTTATTACACCTTTGACTTCGTATTTGGCTTTTTGTACCATTTACTTTCATGTGTGGTGAAATCACCTATTTGGCTTTCAGTTTGCCTCCGATGTTTCATGAAATTATGCTTTGTCACTGCATATGTGGTCAGCGTTTTGTTGGGAATGCAAATGTAATAGACATAAGGAGTGATGTGACAGTAACTGCTAGTTACAGAGTCTGAATGGTTAACGCATCTAAACGCACAAAGCACCATACGGGCTTTTGCCCTTTATTTGGCTTTCTACTTTTTTTCTTTTTTTTTCGTTGAAAGTTAAATTATGGTACATATAAAAAAAAAATAAATAAAAAAAAAAATATATATATATATATATATATATATATATATATATATAAATGGAGGAAACAATGAGATTAAATGGGGAGAAAACAAGATTCAGTTATTTCTCCTGAGAAAAGCACCACAAAATCTCACGTGTTTATAGATTCAGAAAAGATCACATCTCAAACTGTGCTCATATTTCCAGGATGCAAAATCTGCAATCCAAAGTAAATATGAACTCAAACATTTCTTATCAAATCCTTCCAAATGAGAAATGCTCTCAGATATGCTATTTTCTCAGATATGCTAATTTTATGCAGAGTTCCATCCAATATCATGCGACATTGTATTTTGATCTCTAGCTCAGCCAGCACATCCATTTATTAAGATTACAGTTATGCAATGTAAGCATTTATAAGCAATTATACCCAAGTAAAAAAATAAATAAATAAAATTTTTGAAATATATTTATTTCATACTTAGTTTAAATCTATTAACATATTTACTGACACATCGCTCTCGACGTACTGAAAATTATAATTAAACTTTATTTGGAGTACTAGTAGTACACAATGCACATTTCTTAATATTAAGCCTAAAATGTGTTTTAATGTCACTATTGATGAGGATTGTGTGATCTTTGAATAATATAGGTCTTTAAATGCAAGATATTTGAAGTGTATCTGAAGTATACATTTAATAGTTCCACAATTAAACATACTTCAGTTTATTTATATCACAATTAAAGTGCATTAAGTACAAACTTAGCTGTTCCCTATCTGTCGGTCACTACGAGGGGTCATAACGTCTCCGTTCCCTCCATCAGGGAACGAGGGTTACGTATGTAACCGAGACGTTCCACTTTAGCAGACTTTAAGTATACCAGTTCAGTATACCAAAAGTACAATTGCAGGGTTTTTTATTAATGTTCACAATATCAGTATTGCGTCACTACGTGTGTGTGTAGCTATTAGCGTGTAGATTTTAATTTCTGTTCAGTCTAATCTCTAATTGTCATACCATTCGAATTTCATATTAAGCAATTCTTTTAAACCAAAAAGAAAATTATTCTTCCTAAGAATTGGTTCTCTTTAAAATACAAAACTTGTGTAATCCCACATAGGCTATCCAAAATCAGATGCAGATTTAAAACTGGAACATAATCTAATTTCAGTCATATGTGTTTCAGAAACCCATAATCCTTTCTGAATTACAATCCGCCCATCAAAATGATAAATTTAATTATTCCAGCTGCTGTGTAAAAAAGGCTATAAATGATCTAGCCTACTAGCCGGGACAACTTCTTTATGTAATGATGTTGTGGCATGCTCGAATTTTCCGCAAATTCCTACCAGTACCACTCAAACTAGAAAACATTATTATAAGCTTACTACTGTGAATTGGGCTTAGGTAAGGAGATAGTTTTGAACACTGGCTGGTTATGTACTTGCTCAAAAAAAATTAACCAAAAAAAGTTACGGACTGCAGCTTTAAGTACATAAATATGTAAATATATGTGTAGTATACTTAGCATGAAATAAATGTATTTCACATACATGTTAGTATATTTTGTTTTTCACTATAGGGTATGTAGAGCTAACTGAATGTACATATATCATGTTAGTACAACAATATTCACTATATTCAATATTCTAATATTATGTTGCTCAGATTTTTTATATATAGTTTCTCAACTAATGTATCTATTTATTTGTACATTGCAAAGCCAATCATTTTAGTTTTATGATTTACTTTGGTCAAAATATATCTATATTTTTACTGTGCTTTATGTCAACAATTGTCTAGTTTGTGTCTAATTTTCATTCTTCTAAGAAACATAGAGACATTGACTCTAAGTCTTCTATAAACGTGCAGTCTTAATATAACATGAGCATAAGCTGCAGTCATGTGTCTGTGGAGCCTTACAGCCATTCTGTGAAACCAGATTTTCATAATGTTTGCTTGCTCAGGAATAAAAATGGTAAAGTGTGCAGCTTTCCAGTAAATAAAGATTACCAGTCGGTATCCTACAGAACATGAAGTGAAAAACACACTCCATCACTGCTATACTACAGTCAAGCAGACAAATCATTTCTGTGTCACCCAACGTAAAATGTATGGAAGCATGTGTGTAGCAAAATTCAATTTGCAATGTAATATGCAAAATGGCAATGTATTTCTGTATTTAAATTTACATTTTCCCATACCATATGTGCAACATTTAGTGCAAAAGGAAAATGAAAAATCAATTATATAATTTAAATTTGCAATTTTCTACACTAGTTTTAATATGCAAATTAAAAACATATTTAAAGCTTTATAAATTGCAAAATTAAAATTAAAATGTATTACCCAAATTGATTAGATATATTTAACATGTCCATGCAAAAACTGTAGCAAAATTATCATTTAAATGCTGATTTTACTAAATGCATTTAGACTCAGGGATAGGACACTTGGGATTGCATTTTCATCGTGATACCACGTGATAATTGTAGCAAAATGCTGTGAGAGTTTCAAAATGCATTCTGAGCCAAAGGTGCAGCAAAAGGGTAGCAAAATGGTGATTTACATGTCTTTACATTTACATGTCTATAAGGTGGCAAATAGGTAAATAAGTGTAGAATAGCACTGTGTGTTTGCTTATGTGCATCAATCCGAGTGTAAACAGTGAGAGATGTTCAGGCAGGTGAAAAGCGTTTGGTTAACGGTGAATATTGACCTATCGTGCATCCTGTTGCCGAGCCCTGCCTTGATGTAATGATTGACAGCCAAGGGGCGTGCTCGGCTCGGAATGCATTTTTAAATCCACAATGATTTAAAATATATTCATCGTGGGGTATTTAATGAAAATGCAATTGAAAAGTCATATATGTAAGTGTCAATGCATTAAAAAAAAAAAAAAAAAAAACATTTAAATCACCATTTTGCTACGCTTTTCAAATGACATTGCATTGTCATTTTGTATATTACATTGCAAATTGAATTTTGCTACACATATGCTTCCATAAAAATGTTCATGTCTCAGAAGTTACAATTTCGTATAGCGGGAGAATTAATGGAGTTCTCAGTTATGTGCCAATATTGTTTCAGATGTTTCTCTTAAAGTTCCTTAGAAGGAAAGGATTCAGTTGTTCACATACAGTAGCTCAGATCATTTGGTCTTTAGAGAGTTTGATGAGTAAGCTTTTTGAGATCGTTTTTTTTTTTTTTTTTTTTTTTTTTTGCAGACTTCGATGTCTGAGGAACTGTGGAGATCTCTCAAACTCAGCTCTACACTGTACTGGAAAAGAGCAGAGCACACATTCTGCTAAAGTTTTCCTTTTTTAGTTCGACAAAGGAAAGAAGTCATTAGGGTTTGGAATGACATAAGGGCTAGTAAGTGATAACAGAATTTCAATTTGGTGTGAACTTTTGCTTTAAAAGCTCCTAATAGCTTTGTGCTTCTGATGTGACAGACGCTGAGTCGTTGAGCATCTGTCTGTTCTCATTTCCCCCGTCTTATCCTCTTTCCTCCGTTTTCCTCATCTTCCCACCTCCCTTCCCCTTCTCAGAGTGAAAAAAAAGATCAATCTGACAGAAAAAAATCTTCCAGTCTTCTCATTTATCTCTGTGACACTGACCCAGAATGCTCCGCGAGAGGTCACAAGGGTCAGGATAATGCATAAAACCCGTCTTCTGTCGGCTTAGAGGAGATGGCCTTCATTTTATCACTTTTTTTTCTTACTTTCTACCATTAGATGTCCCAGAAACTGCTGGAGCTGGTGTAAGAAGAGACAAACCCAGTGGGGCTCCTGATACGTGTGTGTTAAGACTCACTGAAGGTCAGAGCTCTGTGAATAAAGTGGTGAATGTTACACACACACACACACACACACACACACACACACACACACACACCAACTATTAAAAACCTTTGAGAAACTTTCTAGAAATATGCCAAGTTCAGTACAAGAGAAGCTCTAGCATCTGTGATATTCTTTCAATTAGGAGTGTTTAGAAAACCACAAATTTGAAAACAATCACTATTTTGATGCTTACATCAGCTTTAAATGTTTTTTTTTTTTTTTTTTTTTTTTTTTTTTTTTTACTTATGTTGCGATGACCAATATAGCGGTAGTCTTCAACTTATACTGACACCTAGAGGTGTGGAGGTATAACAAGCAAAATCAAAGTTGAATTTTCAGCAGCCATTACTTCAGTCTTAAGTCTCATGATCCTTCAGAAATCATTCTAATATGGTGATTTACTGCTCAAGAATTATATCTTATTATCAATATGTGAGAGACAAAAAGGATTAAAAATAAATTTAAAAAAATAATAATAATAATTAATATGTTTATTCAGCAAGGACAAAAATTGATCAAAAGTGACAGTAACAACATTTATAACGCTACAAAAGATTTATATTTGAAATAAATGCTTCTCTTTTAAACTTTCTATTCATCAAAGAAAGTATGAGGGTTTCAAAAAATATTAAGCAATAAAAATGGTTTTCAACATTGTAATAATAAAGACTATTATTAATGTTTGAGCACCAATACTAATTCATTTTAATTGAGCAGCAAATCAGCATATCAGAATGATTTCTGAAGGATCATGTGACATAAGTTACATAATATATATATATATATATATATATATATATATATATATATATATATATATATATATATATATATATATATATATATATATTCAAATAGAAAACAGTTCTTTAAATTGTAGTAATATTTTCCTTTTTTTTTTCTTTTTTTTCTTTCTACTGTACTGTAATCAAATAAATGTAGCCTTGGTGAACATAAGTAACTTCTTTCAAAAGAAGTATAATATATATTCCAATCTTTTGACCTGTAGTGTATACACATTTTTTATTTTTTTTTAAATACTATTTTGTGTGTGCAAAAATGTTTAATAAGGAAAAGTTTTAAACTGGAATATTTCTTACTATTGTTCTATATACAGCATAAAGTAAAACAAATTCACAATTGAACTACAGCTGCAAAGTATTTTCTGGTTATAGTGGTGCAGTAATTGCTCTGGCAAATCCTAAATAGTCAAAACAGCCCTAACTTTTATGAGTTTGATTGGCAGGTGGGATATTTTCATATTTTCTGCCTTGATAGCGACAGTTCTGGTGGCACGAGCACGCACACGCACACACACACACACACACACACAGTGCCTCCCATGAGAATGAAGCTGCCATTGAGGCTGTCCAACAGCGCTGAAAACACAAGGGCTGCAGTGAGCTCTGAAGACAAGGACTCTACTGTCACACACACTCCATCTATCACAGGTCACATATCAGCATCAATGACCATTCTGATAACTAATGAAAAGTGTCCTTCAAATGACCTCCCACTACACACACTCGCACACTTTTATCCGTCTCACTCCTGTGGTTTCTGATAATGAGTGTCATTTCTTCTCAGTGGCATTTTGCTTTCCTGCATTCAGATCGTGCAGCGCAGTTCTGCACTGCTGCCCGTGATGTCACCGAGCCAGAATAATTTGGTCTCATCTCAAAAACGGGAAACGGTGTGAAGAAGAGAGAGAGAAAAACGAACCCAATGATTTGGTGGAAATTTAGGGACTTACTTCTAAGGCTCGATTAAAGACATTAAAATCACTATGAAAATGACATTGTGATCATCTTTTCTTCCCTATTATGATGTATATTCAACTGAAATGGCTTCTTTAACACAAGAAAAAAAAAAAATCGGTGATTGCAGCGAACAACAACAATTCAACAATACAATCAATCACATGTGAGGGACAGGTTGGGTATGAATTATTGCCCAGCCATAAAAATTGTCAATTTTGATTTCATGGTAACTTTAAAAGGGGAGAAGACAAACCAGCCATAAAAAATAGTGGGAGAAATTAAATCACTCAATAATATTAATGGTTGCACTTTATTTTGATAGTTCACTTTAGACATTCTACTAACTATAAGTAATGTTGCAACTACATGTCAACTAATTCTCATTAACTTACAAATACATGTCTACTAACTCTCAGAGTAGACTTAGGGTAGGTTTAGGGTTAGTAGAATAAGTTGACATGTACTTGCAAAGTTTCTCATAGTCAGCATGTTGTATGTTTCAAAGTATGTCGTATGTTTCACTTTCAAAGAAAAAGCATATTCTGTGTGAATGGCCCCTTCGTGTGGTAAATGGCTCTGCCTTGATGAAGTCCTTCCATCAAAAATTTGCTGACAGAATCAACGAACGCCCTGCCAGACAAAATTGACACTCCAAAGCAGTCTGAGAAAATTTCAAACATTCTCCCACTGGTGTCATCAAACAATGTAAAAGCTCTTCTCAATTCTTTTCACATACACACATTCACATGTCTCTCACACACCGGGTCTCACGCAACTGCTACTTTTTACACCACGAGCTACAATCTGTGTAAAATATCAGCTTCAAATAAAAATGGGTGTTAAGATGAAGGCATCTGTTCTGACAGACGTGATACTGGCTCATCAGCCTCAGGGATTCAGACGTATTCTTTGATGCTGTTGGTTTATTCTAAGATCTCAGTGTGTTCTTGCTAGTGCGTTGGTAGATGTTGGGCTTTCGCTCTGATCTGAGAGCAGTTGGGATATAGAGGTTTCAGAACTATTGTTTCCCAGTCTGTCATCAACTACTGGAACTGATACGCCCTCAACTCAGAAAGTCAGAGTTCAAAGGAAATCCAAGTTTTTTACTGGTAATTATAACACTGTGATTCCATTCATGTGCGCTCATCTCGTAAATACAATTATTCTGACGTTATTTTAAAAGAGGCTTATAAAATTTTCAGCTTATCCCGGCCAAGAACCACCCACACAGACAGGTATACTGGCATATAAAAAGCCACAGTCAAGCTATTTATGTGACTTTTGGTGGTGGGTAAACCTTATGATATAATAATAATAATAATAATAATAATAATAATAATAATAATAATACGTTTTATTAATATAACGATATGACAATTCTAGACCAAAAAAAAGTAGTAGGACATTCCAATAATGGTGCAGCAGTCTCCATGAACAGATGTATAGACTATACCACACAAATTAGTGTAAAATGTGTGCAAACATCTATTCACTCCATTGAGAAAGACAGAGTTTACACACATTTCTCAAAGCAAACAAAGATGAATATATAGACTTTTCGGCAATGAGGACATCAGATTCACTTTAAACTAACTTTGAAACTAAACTTTGAAAATCTTTCAAAATTGACACCTCTAACTTGGCAAACTTTGGAAAATCTGGTGAGTCAGTGGCGTAGGCTTCATTTGAACATAACTCCATATCTATGACTCAGAGATCTCATTTTAAGCTATTGGAGGTATCAAATGTTGCAGGTATAAACTGGTGTGTTTTTGCCAAAAATGGAATGCCAGAAAGAAGTTGGAACAGATTTGTTTTCAATTCTACCAGAACTGTCCATTTATGTCTGTTGGGCATATTTCAAAGCATGGCAAAAAGTTAGTTCACTCAATTTCTGGATGCTAATCAGTTTAAAGTACCTGTTTATAATGGCAGCATGTTGGGGAATACAGTGTTGCATTTATATTATTTTTATTCTTTATATAAAACTTGCATGTTTTAACTATATTCACCTTTTAATGGGTGGTGGTTCCCAATCACGTTCCTGGAGGTCCCCCAATACTGCATGTTTTCCACGTCTCCTTAATCAAACACACCTGATTCAGATCATCAGCTCATTAGTAAAGAAACCAAGACCTGAATTGGGTGTGTCAGACAAAGGAGAGATGCAAAATGTGCAGTGTTGGGGGGCCTCCAGGAACGTGGTTGGGAACCACTGTTTTAATGAACAATAAAGGGGTCATGTGATATGGAATCAATGAAAATAGAGCTCAACCTGAACATTAAGTAAAAAAAATAGGCTTGAGCAGCCGTAGATGGAGTGGATTGACAAACAAACTGCCATTTCCCTTTTTTGGATCAAAAGACAAATTAAATTGGATTCCAGTCCAATTTGACCCAGAGAGCTCAAGTAAAGATTCACTTCAGACTGTTCCAAAAGTCCCACAGTTGCCCACCGATCTGAGGCCAACTCTTCCTTTCTCTTTGTAACCCGTGGCTAATCCTTGAGTTTGACTGCATGAACCCAGACACAATGCAGCTTGTGATATTATCTCTTCTCACTTCCTGTGTCTCTCTCTTGCTGTTGCTCTCTAATCCTTCTCCAACGGATTATTAATTAAACATGCAAGACTCTAGAGCTTTACTTGACATCCTTTGGTTTACAGGCGAAAAGACGAGCAGATTGGTGTCAGAGCGGGTTAAGAAGCTTGATTCTTTGCACCTGTCTCTCTCTCCGCCTGTTGAGTGGGAGTGAGACAGTTAGTGAGAGAAAGCAAAAAAATCTATTGCTCTTACACTAACCCTAATCTGTGCCCCCAATTAAATGGTGACAGACCACAACTTCCATTGTCCCAGGATCCGGCGCTGACAATAGAGATTTGCTTAGTGTGATTAGGACGCCACATGAATCTGTCTCCGCACCCAAATCTCTCTTCCTAATGATTGGCGGCCTTAATTAAGAAGTGGCTTTGTCTTTTTTTCTTGCTACGCATGAATGAGAGAGTAATGGACAACGGAGAGAGAGCGAGAGATCGAGAAAATGCAGATTTCGGTTCCAAAACATAACCCACTTTCCGCCTTGGCATGTAATAATGGGTTGTCTGGGGAAAGAAAACAATAAAAGAGTGCGTGATGTGGGAGGGTACGAAGAAGGGTTATTTCAGATGGGAATGCTGAAGACTTATCCGGAACAAAAAAGCTGAACGTCGAAGTCCATTCTAGGTTCGGCCCACTGCCGTCGTCATCTCCGCATCAACCAGGCCTGCCAGACCCATGAGGAAGATGCTATTACTGAACAAAACCTTTGTTTCTCGCTTGTTAACGCCCTCTGTGGTATAAAAATAGTGCCAGAAAGCATCCAATGTGGGAGGATTTCGCAAATATTCTGTTTTCATTCTCCTTTCTTTGCTGCAACCTTCCCAATGCCTCTTCTTCCTGTTTCTGTACTCTTCTGAACACTGAAACCGGGACTGCATCATCACAACCCGTCACTACAAATTACTCAAGGTCACGAATTGCATAAAATTGACAAAGTGCTTCCAGTCAGAACACCAAATGCTCCAAAACGTCCCTCAAACATTTGCACCTCAGCAGTTAAGAAGCAAGTTCAGCCTTATGTGAAATCAATCCAGCCTTCTCTTAAAATAAGACAATCCCTTTGGATTCACCTTGGCTGCCAACATCATTTAGGCAAGAGTAACAGTAAGTATCTCAGAAAAGGTCAATTATTCCTCTACAGTAGCCAAAAGAAACTGCAAAGAAATACAGTAACTGAATAGCTGTGTGGCTTGGTGAGGAGAGGTGTGCTTTTCGTAGAATTCCATGATATAAATTCGCAACTGCGAGTTATAAAGTCAGACTTGCATGATATTTAGTCGCAATTCTGACTTTTTTTCTCACAACTGCGAGTTCGTGTCTTGCAATATTGACTTTATTTCTCAGAAGTGTGAGCTTATATCACACAGCTCTGACCTTGTAACTCGCAATTGTAAGTTTACGTCGCTAAATTCTGACTTTATAACTCACAATTGTTTATATCATGCAATTCTGAAGAAAAAAAGTCAGAACTGTGAGACAAAAAGTCACATTAACTTTTTTAATATTTTATTCAGTGGCAGAAACATGCTTCCACACATTTCAGAATAATTTCATTTAAACTTTTTTTGTTTGCTTGTTGCTATTTTGAAAATGGTATGAAAGCTTCTGAAACCTGAACAAAAAGACTACATTTCTAAGAACTTGGCATGTTTCACTCTATAGGGCAGATTTACTAACAGCTTGCGCCAATGCAAACCATTTTTTTGGCATTAGAATAGTGAAATAGTACTGTCAGGATTTACTAAAGACACGCAGTGAAGAATTAGCGCTGAAAAAGCATGGACAGAGTTATTTTTGCACCTAACCTTGTTGAATATGTATTTGTAGGAGTTTCTCTATCAGACGCAAAATTTATGGTCCTAATTTTTTTAAATCTAAAAAGATTTTTCCTTTTAATTTGAGCTTTGTCAAGCCCACATTCAAAGTTTGCCTTGACATACTTTCCTTTTTTCAGTTATCACTGTAATTATTTTATTGTAATCCTATACGTAACTCTGAAGTGATTATTTGATTGAATGAGGCCATATTTGACATCATGATTGCCCTAGTTTCACTCATAGTGTCTCCAGTCATAACAACATCTGTGACGCACTGACTGTATCCTCAACAAAAGCCCCAGACGTGAAGAGGAGGGGTGTGAGGTCACGGGTCATGGAAGGAGGGGTTGAGTCTATGATCTTCTCCATGTCTACAGACTTCATGTAGCTCCGCCCCTTTTTACCATTGCACTCATTGTCTTCTGTCTTCCATTAGTATTTGCATAGCATGAAGGAATCTGTGGAAGAATCTGTGCCTTCTAAAATCTCTGCATGTTTCTGCATTTACAAAAGTCCAGAAAATTTTCCACATTCTCCCTTGCATGGTTATTAATTAAATCTTTTGGTTAATTTGATGATGCTTTCAGCTGCCAATTAGAGTGTAGTACTCTCAGTTCTATTTAACACCATGTTGAAATCCATGAGATTTTGCTTCAAAAACAGCACATGAAGTGTGCAGATTCCATCTGGATCTGGTCTCTACATGCCCTTGAATAGACCTCTCTTCAGTGGGTGATGGTGCCCACTTCACTGTCCGCTGGAGGGGTTGCCGGTGGGAAAAAGAAACAGCTGTTATCCCAGGTGTTACAGTATGCTGACACACTTGACAAAGTCACCTTCCCCTCTGACTTCATGCCAAGGTGCAGACGGGTGAATAAATAATACCAACTCTTCACATGATAGTTGTCCATACACAGATAAAAGCAGTTGATCTTCTAAAAACGTTCAAATTTAAAAAAATAAATAAATAAAAATGCATTGATACAGAATATTCCAAAATAGTGTGTTTCTTCAAATTCAAATGAAATTACAAAACTGTCTGCTGCATGTTAACACATTCTGTTTTCTATACAATGAAAGTGAATGATAAACTGTTGAGCTTCAAAAATGAGAAATTATCACCACTTAAGTATCAAAGTATTATTAGGGCTGTAATTTTGAAAGTTTTCATTCATTAATCCTATACAGTATAATGCCATTTATTTTGGTAAAAACATTTTTAAACCTGTGTTCAGTTGCATTGTGCCAGGTTTGATTACATTGACATCACTGGTTCTCACATTTTGCGAGTAAATGTGTGACTGAGTAAATGATGGCAGAATTTACATTTTTGGGTGAACAGCTCCTTTATATTGGTTAGACAATTGTTTGGACAGCTGCGCAGTAAAGCGGCATTTGTCAAATTAACCATCAGCACCTCTAAAGGACATGAGAAGGTGAGTTTCGTGTTTTTTTTTTGGTTTTTTTTGTTTTGTTTTGTTTTTTTCCAGTGTGTGTGTGTGTTAGGAATGGGTGTGAGGGGGCACTGAGGGCGCCAGTGTCTTCTGCAGCTCTGGAGTCTCAAACTCTTGCACTCTCATACTTTCCATGTTGCCACGGTAGCAGCTGGAGTTCAGTCAATTTGCCAGCAAGATAAGAGTGAGATTATGCGTGTGTGTGTGTGTGTGTGTGTGTGTGTGTGCGTGTGTTTGTGTGTGTTTGTGTGTGTGTGTGTGCGTTTCCATTCAGCATGTCTGTCACAACTGCAGCAAAACTGAGGGTGTTGGTGGTGGTTGCAATTAGTTGTGAAGGTATTTTGAGTTGTTATGAGCATATGGGGTTGCTAGGGTGTTCTGGGTGGTTGCTAGCGCACTTTTATGCAGTTGCTAAAGAATTTTAAGGTATTTTGTGAATTGCTACAGTATGTGGTTGCTGAGGGTGTTCTGGGTGGTTGCTAGGGCACTGCTTTAGAGCTGCTACAGTGTTTTGAGTATTTTAACACATTGCTATTTGGTTGTCATGTTATACAGTTATATGTTAAATGTTATACAGTTATACAATTATATGTTATACAGTTGCTAAAGTATTCTATGTGGGTTTTAGGGTGTTGTTAGTGATTATGAGTATTCTGGTAGGTATTTTGAGTAGTTATGAGCACATTGCTGCGTGGTTACTATGGCACTGCTACGCAGCTGCTAGGGCTTTTTGAGCGGTTAAGCACATTGCTAGAGTATGTGGTTGCTAGGGTGTTCTGGGTGGTTGCCAGGGCACTGCCTAGCAGTTGTTAACATGTATTGAGTGTTTTTAACATGTTACTAGTGATTTTTAGGGTGTTGGTGATAGTTGCTATGGTATTTTGAGTAGTTATGAGCATGTTGCTATGGTGTTCTGGATGGTTGCTAAGGCTCTGTTATGAAGCTGTTAAGGTGTTTTTAATGTTTTGGTACTTTGGTACAGTATGTGGTCGCTAGAGCACTGCTATACAGTTGCTAAGTTGTTTTGAGTGCTTTAGCACATTGCTCTGTGGTTGCCAGGTCATGTTAGTTAGTCACTACGGTGTTCTGGGTGTTTTAACATGTTACTATGTGGGTTTTATGGTTCTTTTTAGGGTATTGTTGGTGGTTGCAAGTAGTTGCTAAGGAATTGGTGGTTATGAACAAGTTGCTATGTGGTTGCTGAGGGTGTTCTGGGTAGTTGCTAAGGCACTGCTATACAGTTGTTAAGGTGTTTTGAGTGTATTAGCACCTTGCAGTGGGGTTGTTAGGGTGTTATGGCTGGTTGCTAGGGCACTGCTATGCAGTTGCTAAGGTGTATTGAGTGTTTTAGCACATTGCAGTGTGGTTGTTAGGGTATTCTGGGTGGTTTCTAGGGCATTGCTATGCAGTTGCTAAGGCGTTTTGAGTGGTTTATAGGTGGTTACTTACAGACTCAAGTCAACTAATCTTTTTTTTCATGGTAACTTTTTTCTTCTTCTTCTTTCAATGCCAAGCAGAAATCCTAGGTCTGATGAAGTAAGAAACCTTTCGTCAACAATCCGCATAATTTGAGGTATCATTCATGTCCATATTGCAAACAATATAATCAATAAATTACACTGCTTAGTGTTAATTAACCTATTCTGAGTTCACTACAGTCAGTCTTATTATTTTGTCCCCGTCTGCAGATGCCTCCATTCTTAACATCTGAATGCTAAGAGAAAATAATATTGGCGATATTAAAGGCATGGAAAAATGTGTTGCCCTGGAGATAGAGTTGTGAGGAAAGTATGCGGCTGAGAGATGGGTGACGGGCACCTAAACACCGGGTGACAGGATCTGACAGGGTGGACGAACCCCGCTGGCAGCAAACCATCTGTCCCATAAAGGCTTCTGGGAGCTGCAGAAGCAACAATGCAGTGACAGCACCTGGAGGTGCAGATGACAGGCCCGGCATGCTATCCCACGATGCCTCGCAGATGAGCGCAGTGCAGGGATGCAGTGGTGTGAGATCTCTCAAGGCTGTCTGTTCAGATGCAGGACGGGAAGAAGACGCGCAGCCTGTACACGTGAAGACGATCAGCACGCAGAATGTGGAGCAACACGTTATGACAAGACAAGACTCCCACATGCAAACACAGCAGCATTGTCACAGCGCGCTCAATTTAACCCACCATTCCACAAGCACAGCGATGCTGCTGGGAAACTAAAATGGCAACTAGAACCAAAACAGACGTCCTCTTGATTTTAACAAAGCATTTGTCACAGGATTTTATTATTTCAGTGTGAGATCAATGTTTTCACCTAACAATTTGCTATAAATAAATAAATATCAATAGCCTATTTTTTTCCTTGATTTTCTCAGTCTGTCTCTTCACCAGTGATGGGAATAACAGCGTAAATAATAAATAAATAAACGGCGTTACTAACGGCGTTATTTTTTTCAGTAACGAGTTATCAAACAAATTACTGTTTCCCCCGTTACAACGCCGTTACCGTTACCGCCATACTAAAATATGGTGTTACTATAATTTATTATAATATTACTATAATTGTATTTTTCAGTTCATCTGAATGGATGTGCAGTGTAGCTGTATTTGACGTACCGTAAACTCTAGTTTGAAGGCGCAGAGCTCGCCGTCGCTTTGTCTCACGCGCAAAGAAAGATACAGAGCAAGAGAGTTTTTCATAAAATGCAGAATTGACACACTACATGTAAACAATATTCTTTGTTGTTTTTTTTCCTGTCAAAATAACGGAGTTCCTTTGGAATTCTTCAGCTTTTAAGAACTGCCGGGTTCTCTGGTAGTGGGCGGAACTAATGCGCAAACGACAATCTCATTGGCTGGTGCTCACCTATTATCATCCCTGTTTTGATTTCAGCAAATCAATTCGAGCGAACGCAGACGACGTGATTAATATTCATGAACCCAGCAGCTCATTAATCCTTAGTGCGTTTTATAATGTTATTAGTAGTAGAATTCGTAGTACTCCCCCCCCCCCCTTTTTTTTTATAGAAACACTAAATGACAAACAACATCTTAAGCACCACCACCAGTCCTAAGTTCAGTCAACATGACAAATATGCATTCATACTTGGTTTTTCTAATTACTAAAGTTCTATCATCATATAATGCTAAATTATCATAATATCATATTATAATGCTTGACTGACTGATGCTAAGTGTCAGTGGATAAATAGTGTAGATTAATGTACAATGTTTTATAATAATAACTTATTCTATTTAGAGTCCGTTTCATTAATTTAACATATTTAATATTAGGGGCATCCAAGTTATTTGACATTTGAACTTTTTTTTTTTTTTTAAAGTAACGTAATAGTTACTTTCCCTGGTAATTAGTTACTTTTATAATGATGTAACTCAGTTACTATTTGTGAGAAGTAACTAGTAACTATAATTAATTACTTTTTTAAAGTAATGTGCCCAACACTGCTCTTCACATACACTTTACTCTCATCATATACAATTTAGAATGTCAACATAAAAAAAACAATCACACAGCTCAAAATTAAGAAAATCGATGTTCAAAAATTGTAATTACTGATTTAAAAGGTGATCTATATAAACAAATGTAGCTTTACTGAGAATAAGAGACTTTAATATACACACACATACACACTACTGTTCAAAAGCATGGGATTGGTGAGATTTTTTTTTTTTTTTTTTTGAGAAACAAAAAAAGGCTTTAAAGGAGTCTCTTCTGCTCACTAAGGCTGCATTTACTCGAACAGTAAAAACAGTAATACTGTGAAATATTATTGTATATATTAATAATATAATATATAATATATAATAATATAACTAATATATTCGTTTTCTTTTTTAATATATTTCAGAATTTAATTTATTCCTGTGATGCAAAGCTGAATTTTCAGCATCATTACTCCAGTCTTCAGTGTCACATGATCCTTCAGAAATCATTCTAATATGAATTGCTGCTCAAGAAACATTTGATTATCAATGTTGAAAACAGTTCTGTTCAGTGCTTTTGTGGAAACGGTGATACGCTTTATTTTCAGGATTTTTTGATGAACAGAAAGTCCAAAAGAACCGCATTTATTTGAAATAGTTATCTTTAGTAACTAAGTGTCTTTATTGTGACTTTTGGTCAACTGTATGCATCCTTGCTGAATAGACAGAGCACTTTCATTATGCATTTTACTTGCTTGTTCTAATTATGTCAGTTGATGTAGATACACTAAATATTGAAAATACTGTTCAAACGAAGATTCAATTTCAACAGTCATTCTAACGGTAGAATCTGAACATCAAAATTGAAAAATTGTCTGCAGTGTGAGTGCGATGTCTTCAAGGCCTCTGAAGACAGTAAGGCGGCTGTACAAAGTGAAAGCGTATGAGAGAATGAATAGCCCAGCGATTGCCCTCCTTCATAATATCAACCACCTACTCTTGCTCTTTTCTGATGACTCTGGTGGGCTGCTGGGGTTTCAGGACACTGTTCTAGTGCAATTCATTCTCCTGTAGTTTTTCTATCACTATCTCTGAATCTCTAACACCTCCTGTGCTTTGAATACAACTCGGTGTCATGCAAAAACTGTATCAGATGGTTGCAGCTAACCTGGATTTTATAGGTTCTCTGGGTTTAAAGCTGACTTGTGTCATTTTTTGATGTTAAAATGCTTTCTTCCATCGCAACTGAATGTGCAGAGATATGTCGGCTTATTGATTCCCCTGAAAAACTGTAAACTCTGTGACATCCCAACTGGCCTTACATTGTCTCAAGTAATGGCCTGAGTTTGGGGCTGTTTATTTAAACAATGTAAGACAGAGAAAGCTGTGTAGAAATGCATGGGTAGATAGTTAGACTTACATTTGGGAATGTTTAGAGTGTAAGTAATTGTTAACACTTTACAATAAGGTTTAATTTGTTAACATTAGATAACTACTTTAGTTTACATGAACCCACAATGGAAAATATGGTAACACATATGGTAACACTTTATTTTAAGGACCAATTCTCATTTCTCAATATTAACTATAGCATGTACATTACTAGCGTATTGGCTGTTTATTAATACTTATAAAGCACATATTAATGTCTTATTCTGCATGACCATATTTTAGATCCCTTAATCCACCCCATACCTAAACTTAAAAACTACCTTACTAACTATTAATAAGCAGTAAATTAGGAGTTTTAGGCAAACGTCATAGTAAATAGTGAGAACTGGACCTTAAAATAAAGTGTTGCCAAAACACTTCTAAAGCTAGTAATGGTAATTTCAGTAGTTACTAATACATATATTACCCTGTTAATATTATTTAATGTGCTTGAGCTAACTTTTTGTTTGTTTGTTTGTTTTACCTTATACCAAAGATTAATAAATACTGTAACAAACCTATTGCTCACTGTTAATGAATGATTGGACCTTACTGTAAAGTGTTAGCAAATTACTCTAATTTGTGGGCAGATTTTGACTTCACATTGCCACAACTGACCAATCACCATCAAAATTTTCAGAGAATCAGGTAACAAACACATATCTGACACATTATTGAACAATACAGTCATTTATTCATCTATTCATTCAGGAAAGGCCTTCCTTTTATTGCTATGCCTTCTTCAGCAGATGACAATTCAATAGTGCAATGGTGTTTAACATCACAAGCAAAGCTGGAAGCATTTCCTTTAGAAGTGGCCAAAGAACAATGGCATACGGCAGATAACTATTATACTTGTTTGATATATGAGTAAAGGCCTATTGTGTGTTTTTCAACTGTAAATATCAAAAGACAGTAAGAAAGAGCAATAGGTGTTATTACATCACAACTGTAAATCAAAGCAGAAATATGTGAGTGAGCAAACTGTACATGCTTCATACGGAAGAACTCACAGCTAATAAAAAAACAGTTCATTCAAAAAACTAAAAATCTATCATGATTTACTTCATCCAAACCCATTCATGTCATTCCAAGCCCCTATGCTGTTATTTGTTCCTATGAAATTTAAAGAAAAGACGACTTGTTTGATGTACTCCAAGTCAGCGTGATGAGGAACAAGCCTCGTTGTTCTTTATAGACAATCTTCCCTCTGGTGAATCTCTAAAATCTCATTCACATCCCATTTTAAAAGTAGCATACTGGCAGGACTTGCCAGTTTTGATGTCACCGACACCAAACGCAAATGGAAAACCAATGTGAGAATGCACGTGTCTTCGAATATGTGGAATGAAGGATGAGATTTCAGAGCTAAAATGAAGAGGAAAATTATCACTGAATAATGAATTAATTCATATGGCTTTGGAAGACTTGGAATACAGAGTCATACTGACCACTTTTATAGTATGTACTGTATGTATTTATGTATTTATTTGGAGCTTGACAGCCATGGTAACTATGAACATCATTGTACGAACAAAAAATAACAGCATGCAGGTTTAGAACAACAGAATTAAAGACAAAATTGTCATTTTTGGGGGTGAACTATTCCTTTAAAACCTGGCAGTGCCTAGTGTGCAACCCTTCTGTGTCCTTGAACGCATTTTCTGAAATGCCCACTCACTTTCATTTGGATTACTGCAGTGAAAGACCCTCTGTAACCTTCCTCGCCCCCAACCGCAGCCACACACACTGGCTGCATCCGAAAACTTAGGCAGCTAACTTGCTGCCTCGCTGCCTTATGAGGCAATGACTTTACAGGCAGCGTTTTTGCACGAAGGCACCTCACGAAACTGATTTCAGACAGGCTTCTGAGGCAGCGTAGCAGTTTAATGATCTACAACAAAATAGAACGAGTTTTGGTGACAACTAAACATATTTAATTAGTATAATACTAATTTCTCGCTAGAAATAACATCAAAAGTGTAAAAAGTTCATCAGAAATATACATTTACACAAACTAACCACCAAACGCAACTTTCAGACGCCATCTTTTTTTTTTTAGCTCAACCGTCACGGAATGGAACGCACAGGATTGTGGGATATCAAAGGCAGCGAAGGATACATCGATCAGATGAAGGTATCTCAGGAGACAGGAAGTGAAGCTAACTTTGGATTTGGACGTGCCTTGATGCCTTCCTGCCTTGGAATGCTGCCTCGGAAGGCAGCATGTTTCAGTTTTCGGATGCAGCCACTGTCAGAGTGTCAGTGAAGTGAACTTGCACTCAGGTCTCATTACCTCCCACACACCCCACTGTGTGATGCCGTAATCTGACAGTATGAAGGATGCTTCAATGACACAGAAAAATTGACTTTAACATCGCAACACATGCAGTAAGCTTTCCGAAAACCATCAGTACACAGCCCAACATGTACTCTGACAAAATATAAATGCCACCAAATAGACTCAGATCAGTTCATTTAGTCCAGTTAAATTTATAACTGTAGTTTGCATTGGTCTATTTAATCAACTTTATTCATTAACTTTGGCTCAAGATGCTGGGATAAGCTCCAGAATCCTCATAACCCTACACAGGACAAGTGAGGGATCAATGGATGGATGGATTTTTGCTGTTTAACAGTCTTCACACATTTATTTGCTGGGTACAGCGTTGAAACTGATCCAGGAGCTCAAAAATCCTTCCTCAAACTACAACACGACCCGACAAGCAAACCAGAGCAGCTCCAGCGATCATATTTGATGTCATGAAAGTGAAAGCAAGAGACTTGTAAAAAAAAATGTAAATATGGAGGTGATACACAGGAGTGTGACAGAAGCAGATCCTCAGGGCATAGCTCTTCATACTCCTTTACTCCCCGAGTCTCAGCTAAAATGAAATACTAGATTTGATCTATATGAGACACGAATCCGTGAATGAATAAACAGATTTGTCTAACAGTAAACAGTGGATGGATCATCTAACAGAGAGTCAACTTCATAAAGCAAAATGCACAAAACTGTATCAACAATAGATTGATTTATGATCACAATATATTATAATTACTTTTTGATTAGTTCACTAATAAACTTACAGTTTCTTAAATGGTTAAAAACAAATATTCTGTCATTTTCACATTGTTTGATGCCTTCTTTCTTTCTTACCCATAGTAAACAAAGATGATGTTAGGCAGAACCTTAGCGACTTACAGTCTCAGTCACCATTCACTTTCACTGCAGTTGTTTTTTTTTTTTTTCCTGAACAATGAAAGTGAATAGTGACTGAGACTCTCAATCTGCCTGACATCTCCTTTTGCCTTCTACAGAAGAAAGTCATACGGTTTTGGAACAACATGAGGGTGAGTATCCTAAATAATATTAATAATAAAATTTACATTATGGGTTAACTTATATATACATATACATATATATATATAAAATCTTACTGCTCGATTGAGCATTTATGAAATAGCCTACAGCTTCATATTCATACTGCCAAGTAGATATTTAAGTTAATTTGAACTTCTAACTCCATCCAAACATTTAGAAAGCAACATCATCTGTCATAATTTAATACTGGTCTTCACGTCATTACCTGAACAATGAAGATTTTTCATACGGGAGAGATTAATGTTAATAAGATCCAAATAAATACACTCGAATCTCAAATCACCAATGAATCAAAATTCAAGACATAAAACTCAATTCTGCTATCTCTCTTTCTGCATTAAATTGTCTAAATTGATCAGCCGATAAAAGATCAACTAGTTATCGTTATAAATTCAAGTAAACGTCTATCAAACTTATTTAAACTTTCCAGCTCATGCATGTCAGATCAGAATGCATCCGATCTGATTGTTCTGTAATTCTCAGGACAGATTGTGTGAGAGTAAATAGATTTGGACTCTATGGTTGTATGTAATCAAGGTCTCGTGTCTTACCTGTTGGCCCCTCCAGACTTTCCGCACAGACCCTGGCGAGGAGGAACAGCAGAACAGCGCACAGATTCATGGCAGCGTTTAGTCCAGCAGGTAAAGGCAGGTGAAATACTGTCAGTGAGTGTGGTAGAGAGTGGTAAATATCCTGCTGCTGCGCCACTGAGTTTCATCCAGAGACGCGCAGCGCAGACCCCAGATCTGCCCGCTGACGTCACCACAAACTATTAAACCCCCTCACAACTCCGCGAGCTCTAGTACCCTACCTAGTGTGCGAGGAAGGGCCATGGCGCCTCTCTGTGGTTATTCGCCGAACATCACCAGTCAGCTGCGGCAGAGATTGAGGCAAACCGAACTCATCAATGCAAGGCGCGTTAGATTGTTTGTTTTCTGTTCTCATTTTTGTGGATTATCTTTGTTGGAATGTGTTCATGTTTAGCTCCCTGTTTGTGTATGTTTGTGCAAGTTTTGCAATAATAAAAAAATAAAATAAATAAATAAAATCAATGCAAGGCGCATTGACGCGCTATTATCGTCGGTGCGAGCGTCCAGTCGAGTGGAAAGGTTCAAACTACAGTTGTTGTTTTAAATTATTAACACAAATTAAGTGCTCATGTCCCTACAGACTGTTCGTTCAAAGAGGAAGCTCACATTCTTAATCGACTATGAAATTGCCATTACAAGAAAACCCTATCACAGGAAGAAATATTACGAATAAAAAAATAAAAAATAAAAAAAGAGGCACTAGTTCGTGGATCGTTTAAAATTCTTGCTAATTTTAATCCGAATAAAAGCAGAACTGAGAAAAATAATTATAACCCATGAAGAGCAGTTGTACACAAAGTTAAAATCTGCAGTTCTTTGCCGACCTGCTCTCAATGGCTCTTTGTAGGAAAGAACCCTCTTCCCTATCCTTTTCTTATCCCCTTACATAGAACCATTTTCACTGAATAGGGTTCTTGAGATGGCTGCAGTAGCCTATGTGAGTTTTTGATGTTATGTCATGTTCAGTGTTGCCAACTTAGCAATTTTATTATTAAATTTAGCAACTTTTCACACTACCCTAGCAACTTTTTCTTCCAAAAGCACCTAGCAACAAATTTAGCAATGTTTAAAATGTATTTGGCAACTTTTAGCAACTTTTGATAAGTGACTCGGACAATAAAAGGCACACATTTTCCATCCAAATTACACAAAAAGAGGAACTCAAAGATGCCTAGCAGTACACACATCATGTGAATTGAGTTAGCTGCTATTTGGAATTGTTCAATTTAATAATAATAATAATTTAATAATTGTTCATTTATGATACAATTTGTTAGTAGCTTGTACCTGTGATTGCTGATCAGTTAGTACACTGTAAGAAAAATAGAAATGATACTGGTAATTTTCCAGGACATTATCCATTATCCATTGTAACCCAGTAACCCGAAAACACAATGCGTAATTTAAAATGCAGGTAAAAAACCAATCAGGAAAATTCTTTCATATTAACATAGTAGATTGTGCCCTATTTGTACATACTTTTCTTAGAGTGTAGCATACTAACCAACTACTAATACACTGCTTAAAGCATAATTGTTGAGAATGTGTAGTATTACTAGTTTACTAGCTGTTCAATTATTCAATGTTTAAAATACAGTTATTTATATTTTAATATAATGCATATTATTTTACAAACAAACCTAAATTAACATATATAAAATATATTTTTTTGCTGAGATTCAGTGTTGCCAATTTAGCAATTTGTAGCTAGATTTAGTAACTTCCTCACCCCTTTTGAGAGGATTTTTTCAAAAGTTTAGGGTTTAAGTTTAAGTTACAAATATAGCAACTTCTTGGACAAACCTTATCTAAGTTCTCATCTTGCCCATTGATCTATATTCATCTTTATATAGATCAGTGAATTTGTCATTATGATGTCATCTAGTGACATTTAGCTACCAGTTTTAGCTACTTTCAATTGAAAGCAATTGGCAACACCGCAGAGATTTGATGTTGTGACAATTTTGCATCGTGATTACGCAATGACATCATCACGCAATGACATCATAATGTCAATTAGCAACTTTTAGCAACAAATTGACCTTCCTTTAGCAACTTTCTCTGAAAATTAGTTGGCAGCACTGGTTATGTTATAGCCTAACAGGGTGCTCAGTTCTTCTCCCTTCTCAGACACACCTGAACAAGATTATGAAGTCTTTACGGTTCATTAAAAAGTTAGACATTATAGAGAAAAGAAAGCCTGTGAAAAAATTAGTTTTAGATATAGCATTCCAAGCATTACAAAAGAAAATCATTTCTGAAGAGCTAAAGAATAAAAAGTTACTTGCAGAACTTAGAAAGGTTGTCAGACTTTGAACCTTTTTTTAAACCTTTTTTTATTATACTGTATACCTGGAATTTAAAAATGACGTGTTGAACCTCACGTCGCTCTCCTGGAGATCTACCAATCTACACAGGGATCCATCTATCTGGTTTAGTTCCAGCACCTACTCCAAAACACCTGCTGCAAGTGAAGCCGAGAGAAGCCACTAATTATGCTGCCTTCACGTGCTATCGGAATTATCGTAAATACGAGTTTCCTAATCGGAAATTGGACATGAACGGCCTCTCAAGTCGTATTTACTACTGGGAAATTCAGAAATAATTTTGATACCCGGGTTTCCGAGTTGGGCGGGTCATAAACTTTAAACATGGTAGAGGTGACAACCATTGCTGCTGTCAATGCTGTTCTCACAACAACTACATCACTTTGTCTTGTCGCTAAAGTAGTGTATTTATAGGCTAGATATGAACAATCATGCGAAGCATATTGTGTGTTTTATAAGCAGTGAAATAAGCATGTATTTGACCGAAATTACAGAATTGTCAGTGAACTGCATGTATAGCGCATGATACGGACAGGATCCGGGTGACTGCAGTGACCATTTGATCTGGATACAGACTGGATCTGGTGGCTACGGTGACCTCGGAATAAGAACGAAACAGACTAATATTAGTGTAGATGCCATTTTTTTTGCGACGTAACAAGTACAGCAGGTGTTATGGGAAGTGTTCCCGGTTCTGGTTGACCTAATTAATGCAGCCTAACAATCCTTTAACGGATTTGAATATTAGAAATGTGTTATGTGTATAAGCCAGGTTAAAGAGATGGGTCTTTAATCTAGATTTAAACTGACAGAGTTTTTCTGCCTCCCGAACAATGTTTAAGTAGATTATATTGACTATGCATTCCGTTAGTTTTTCAAATTGGTATGGTTCGCCAGGCCGCAAAGAAATATAAAGCTGAGTATCATCAGCATAACAGTGAAAGTTAACACCATTTTTCCTGATGATATCTCCCAAGGGTAACATATAAATCGTGAAAAATAACGGTCCTAGTACTGAGCCTTAGGCTCATTGGAAATACGTGCCTCCACATACATTTCTGCAAAACTGAAAAAACTTACCTATATGTACGATTCCCTGCAGTTTCCAGTTGAAATGAACACTAAAGGCAGTAAAACTCTGACAACTTTTATTCCTTTTCACACAAAGCATGATTTACAGGTACAGTTTTGATTAATAAAGGCTTTTGATTAATTCACACAATTACTTACAGAATTTTATGTTGTGACTTCAAAACATTTTTAACATCCTGCACGATTTGAAAACTGATACTTTTGAATGTTGTCGTCACATATACAGCTTCATATGTATGAGTTTTCTAATTCAGTAAGTTTACTCGGTAGCTCACGCGATACGGCATTACACTTAGGTGATGAAGAGCTCCGATATGAATCCCGTGAAACTATTGTGCAACAAAACAGCTCAAATCCGCATAAGGAAGTTAAAATAGCATGGCTGCATCAGCGAATACGCTTTTATATTACTTTTGCATTTGTTAACACTATTGGGTAGGTTTGGGTTTGGTGTAGGGGATATTTCCAACATGATAGAGCTATATCTTTAGCGACACTAACTGGATATTTGAATTCCAAGTTGAACGGCCGCAAAACGTACCTCAAGCACCATAATAAAAACGTTGCAATACGTGCCTGTACCAACATAATGAAAACGTGCCACAGTCACGTATTAAACGTGTTTTAGCGCCACTCTCTGGATATTTCACTTTGAAACTGCCTCGAAACGTGTAGCAAGGTACATAATTACGGTGTTGCAGAAATGTATGTAGAGGCACGTATTTCCAATGAGCCTGGGTTGGGTACTCCATACTGCACTTGTGATCGATATGATGCCTCTTCATTCACTCCTACGAATTGATGGCGGTCAGATAAGTGCAATTTGAACCATACCAATGCACTTCCACAAATGTAACAAACTAGTGAAACATCTACTATAATGTAATGAATTACCTGCAATTTATGTTGCTTGTAAACAATCATTTAGCCAGAAGACATACTCTTGAAAGTCCTTCAAAAGGAGAAAGATGTGTTTGTCTTCAGAATGGTGTAGTTACAGTATCTACCAGCAAAGGTTAACTGTCAATGCCAAACCCTGATCCCTTATACATAGTAGCTCGTTTTAGGTTCCTCCTCTGACTACTCTCATCAAGGTGCTTGAAATCTCAAATGAGCCTATTTCTGAGTATCATAAGTGGATTTAATGTTGTTTAGGTAGGCAGTTCACTAAGTCTGAGACATAGCTTATGTCTGCAGGCAGTCTAGATAATGTATCTGGCAGAATGTAGTTTCTAGTTAAAAGCAGATCTGCTGAAAGCTTGTCAGGCAGGGCGGTATATATTATCATGTCTCCTTCCTTCTGTTGATGGCTTAGGGCTTCTTTGTTGCTCTTTAAAATGATCTGCTGATCCAGGTACAAACACAGTAGTTGAAAATGATTTAGCGATTAACGGGAAGAAGAAAACAGCTTCTGACATTTTGTTGTCTGACAACTCGTTTCTGATTTTAAGCGGTTTACAGAAATCGTGGTTCTTTCACAGCTCTCGAAATATGGAAAATGCCACCGGAGGCATGTTTGTGTTAAATGCCGCACAGCACAATATCATTTCAAGGTTGACATTAGCCTGATATTAGGAAGATTATCTCAAAACTAGACTGCATATTTGGAGGACAGTCTGAAATCATGCCTGAAATGCTCTGGAACTAAAATTGGGTCGCTGCAAATCCCATTAATATTCCAATTTAATTACTTCTAAAATCAACGCCAATTCACCTCACAGTTGACTAAAATCACTTAATCAATTTAGATCCAGTGTGGCTCCCAATTCATATTTAATTACACAGCCTCGGCCTTTATTCCACAGCTTCGGTTCATGTATCTTCTCAATGATGCTAAACAAAGTCGACTTGGATGGGTGGGTGGTTCAGTTGTATCTGTGCTGCACCATGGATGGAAATTCAGAGATTCACATCGTACTCAAGGCATTTCCTCTGACTGTTGTCATTAGGCCTGTCTGCATGGCATCTGCTGTCTGCTCCAAAGATGTCATATGGTTCTCCTGTGCTAAACTATATTGCCTGTGAATAAGAGAGAAAAGTTGAGATTTGCAGGCGAAAAAGCCCAGCTGTCTGCACAATCTAATGGTGCATTCATGTCATATTGGAATTACAGTAATTATGTTTTAGACCAATAAAAAGTTCACATCTTTGTTGGAGACTCATAATTGCATGAAAACTCAGACTTTGAGTTTGAATCTGACCCAGGATTTTCTTTCTTATGCAAAACAGGATGTCCTTTAAATCCTTTACCTCTTTGGGTTGCAAAAGTTTCAAGCTCAAAAAACAGCAATGTTATGTTCTGACAATATAAATTTAATTGAATTTGCAAGTGTCATTGAAAAGGAAACTGAACTCAAATGTCGATATCCTGCCGAGGAACACTTTATTATCGGGGAGGAAACTCTGGCCTTTGAAGTCCACTGACTGTCCTGCAGAGTTTAGAAGAATAAAGTGCAGTAAATGATAATACTATTTGCTTTATACTCTCAGACAAAAAAGTTACAAAAGCTGTCACTGGGGTGGCACATTTTCAAAAGGTACTTTTGTACATTTTACATGCTATACTCTTTAGATACTAATATATACCTTCAAGGTACCAAAACAGACCATTTAGGTACACAGGTGTTCCTTTTGAAAAGGTA
The DNA here is from genome assembly GCA_039654775.1 of Spinibarbus caldwelli. NCBI lineage: Eukaryota > Metazoa > Chordata > Actinopteri > Cypriniformes > Cyprinidae > Spinibarbus > Spinibarbus caldwelli. Next base: position 30,388,356 of record CM077244.1, read on the forward strand.
CCACTCAGTGACAGCATTTGTATGAGAGTGAGTGCAAACCAGTGTTTATGATTCCGATAACAAATCAAGATAATATGATAAATGCAAGTGCAATGCATATATTTTTGTCTAGCTAAAATAACTGGTAGCTGATGACATGAGAAGTTTCACACATTCAAGTTACAAAACTCTCAGCAAAAGAAAAAAAAAAGAAAAATACAGTTGTTAGTGGGGCAGTGACCCTTCAAAAGGTACCGTTAGGTACTAATATGTGCACTAAGGTACTAACATGTACGTTTAAGGTATGTATTATCCACCTTTTAGGGGTAAATAAGGTACAGAGGTGTACCTTTTGAAAATATACCAGCCCACTGAGAGCTTTTTTCACTAATACTCTTTTTTTATGAGATTGAAATGCCACACACTTCTACATTAAAATGTTTTTTTTTTTTTTTTAATGAAAACAAAAAGAGACAAGATTGTTTTTTATATCATATTATAATTCATTACAAATATGCATTACAATGAGGATAACCGGAGTAGGCACATATTGGCAAAATGAGCTGAGTGATGTTATTAAATACAGTGCTCTTCCATTTGCTGAAAGACCGGAGTGAATCACATAAAACAGCTTGCTTCCACGTTGGAAAATAAGGTGAATAGAGTTCAACAGCACAAGGACATTTCACTCTGCATAGTCACTCCAGACTATGTGCGCAGTGCCGATTGGAGGTGGAATGGGGTGCGGATTTGCCTGGAGCAAGGAGTGAGTTTTTTTAAAGTCAGAGTGCCAGTGTTTTCTCTCAGAAATGGAAAAGGAACTGTGTGATTTCGCCTGCAGCCAGGAGCCGGGTTTTGAAAATCAGAGCCTCTGTGTTTTCTGTCACTCCATGATCCTTTGGATCACGATCCAGTTCTGGTCCTGCTGACCCACTGCTCAGCTCATTTTGTATGTCTCTCTTATCTAACACACCTGATTCAGATCATCAGCTCATTAGCAGAGAACTCCATGAACTAAATGTGGCTGATAAGAGGCATACAAAAACTCTGGCTGCATTCGAAGACAGAATGCGTCACAGCGGAGCGACAAAGGCTTTCCCAATTCAAAAGCTCCTTCAAATGCAGAGTCGAAATGCATCCTTAATTTGTTGGAGTGAAGCTGAAAGTATACTTCCCTTGTCTGCGTTCCAAAAAGCTGAAACATCCTGCCACCACAGACAGCATACCGAGGTGGGAAGGCAACAAGGCATGTCTGAATCCATTGATTGTGTCACATACTGACTACTGACATACCCTCATATGATTGATTTTTGAAGACAGCATAGATGCTCGGCTGCCCGTTGAGCTAAAGAAAAATAAAGATGCCACCTGAAAGTTGCAGTTCATGGTCAGTTTGTGTAAATGTACATTTCTGACCAACTTTTTTTTATATATATTTGATGTCATTTCTAAAAGCAAAATCAGTGATGTAAAAATTACTTGTTCAGTTATCTCTCAGTCACTGTGTTCCATTTTGAAGGTCTCATCCCTATGCCCTAATCCCTACAAAGGGTTTACTCTCGGGGGGATGAAGGATGTAGGGGACCTAAAAACCTTGGAACACACTTCTGCATCATCTTCCCGAGCCAATTAAAAAGGGGCCATCATTGCACAGATAAACCTGCAGAAAGAATCATGAGAGCTAAGTGTCCATCAGCTGTACCCTTCATTCCCAAGGAGAAGTTTGGAATGAACCCTCAATATGGCAGACATGATTGTTCTCACTCCAAAGTGCCCTTCAGAGACGTATTTACAGTGCATCCGGAAAGTATTCACATCGCTTCACTTTTTCCACATTTTGTTATAGCCTTATTCCAAAATGGATTAAATTCATTATTTTCCTCAATTCTACAAACAATACCGCATAATGACAATGTGAAAGAAGTTTGTTTGAAATAGTTGCAAATTTATGAAAAATAATTTTAAAAAATAAATAAATAAATAAATAAATCACATGTACATAAGCATTCACAGTCTTTGCTCAGTATTTTGTTGAAGCTCCTTTGGCACCAATTACAGTCTCAAATCTTTATGGGTATGATGTGACAAGCTTTGCTCATCAGCATTTGGCAATTATCCGCCATTTTTCTCCTCACCTCTTCACCTCTCAAGCTCTGTCACGTTGGATGGGGGCAGATACACATTTTCAGGTTTCTCCAGAAATATTTGATTGGGTTCAAGCTCAGGCTGTGGCTGGGCCACTCAAGGACATTCACAGAGTTGTCTATAAGCCACTCTTGCGGTGTGCTTAGAACCATTGTCTTGTTGGAAGGTGAACCTTTGCCAAGTCTGAGATTGTGAATGCTCTGGACTAGGTTTTCATGAAGGCTATCTCCATATTTTGATGCACTGAGCTTTTCTTCTACTCTGATGTGTCCCTCAGTCCCTGCCGCTGAAAAACAGCCCCACAGCATGAGGCTGCTACCAGCACACTTTGCTTTTGGGATGATACTCTGCAGGTGATGAGCAGAGCTGGTTTCCTTCAAACATGATGCTTGGAATTGAGGTTCATCAGACCAGAGAATCTTCTTTCTCACAGCCTGAGGGTCCTTTAGGTGCTGTTTTGCAAATTCCAAGTGTGGTTTCATGTGTCTTCACTGAGGAAAGGATTGAGTTTGGCCAAACCGACATAAAGCCCAGATCGGTGAAGTGTTGCAGTGATGTTTGTCCTTTTGTAGGTTTCTCCCATCTGCATATACAGGTGCATCTCAATAAATTAGAATGTCGCGGAAAAGTTCATTTATTTCAGTAATTCAACTCAAATTGTGTATTAAATAAATTCAATGCACACAGACTGAAGTAGTTTAAGTCTTTGGGTATTTTAATTGTGATGATTTTGGTTCACATTTAACAAAAACCCACCAATTCACTATCGCAACAAATTAGAATATGGTGACATGCCAATCAGCTAATCAACTCAAAACACCTGCAAAGGTTTCCTGAGCCTTCAAACTGGTCTCTCAGTTTGGTTCACTAGGCTACACAATCATGGGGAAGACTGCTGATCTGACAGTTGTCCAGAAGACAATCATTGACACCCTTCACAAGGAGGTTAAGCCACAAACATTCATTGCCAAAGAAGCTGGCTGTTCACAGAGTGCTGTATCCAAGCATGTTAACAGAAAGTTGAGTGGAAGGAAAAAGTGTGGAAGAAAAAGATGCACAACCAACCGAGAGAACCGCGGCCTTATGAGGATTGTCAAGCAAAATCGATTCAAGAATTTGGGTGAACTTCACAAGGAATGAAGTGAGGCTGGGGTCAAGGCATCAAGAGCCACCACACACAGACGTGTCAAGGAATTTGGCTACAGTTGTCGTATTCCTCTTGTTAAGCCACTCTTGGGCTAAGGAGAAGAAGAACTGGACTGTTGCCCAGTGGTCCAAAGTCCTCTTTTCAGATGAAAAGCACCAAAAGTTGGTTAAATGACCATATTGTTGGTGTGCTTGACTGGCCAGCAAACTTCACAGACCTGAATCTCATAGAGAATCTATGGGGTATTGTCAAGAGGAAAATGAGAAACAAGAGACCAAAAAATGCAGATGAGCTGAAGGCCACTGTCAAAGAAACCTGGGTTTCCATACCACCTCAGCAGTGCCACAAACTGATCACCTCCATGCCATGCCAAATTGAGGCAGTAATTAAAGCAAAAGGAGCCCCTACCAAGTATTGAGTACATATACAGTAAATGAACATTTTCCAGAAGGCCAACAATTCACTAAAAATGTTTTTTATTGGTCTTATGAAGTATTCTAATTTGTTGAGATAGTGAATTGGTGGGTTTTTGTTAAATGTGAGCCAAATCATCACAATTAAAAGAACCAAAGACTTAAACTACTTCAGTCTGTGTGCATTGTATTTATTTAATACACGAGTTTCACAATTTGAGTTGAATTATTGAAATAAATTAACTTTTCCACGACATTCTAATTTATTGAGATGCACCTGTATGATCATGGAGCTCGACTAGAATGATCATCAGGTTCTTGGACACCAGTCTAGACAAAGCCCTTCTCCATAATTTGCTCAGTTTGGCCAGAAGGCCAGCTCTAGGAAGAGTCCTGGTTGTTTCAAACCTCTTGCATTAAGGGTAACAGAGACCACATGCTTCTGTGAACCTTCAATGCTGTAGAATTTTTTTCTTTACCCTTCCCCAGATCTGTGCCTCAATACAATCCTATCTCAGAGATCTACAGACAATCCCTTGGACTTCATGGATTGGTTTGTGCTCTAACATGCACTGATAACTGTGGGGACCTTATATAGACAGCTGTGTGCCTTTCGAAATCATGTCCAATCAACTGAATTTACCACAGGTGGACTCCAATCAAGGTGTAGAAACATCTCAAGGATGATCGGTGGAAGCAGGTGCACCTGAGCTCAATTTTGAGTGTCATGGCAAAGGTTGTGAATACTTATGTACATGTGTCTTTTAAATATACTGTATATAAATTTGCAAAGATTTCAAACAAACTTCTTTCAATTTGTCATTATGAGGTACTGTTTGTAGAATTTTGAGGAAAATAAGGAATTTAATCCATTTTGAAATAAGGCTGTAACATAACAAAATGTGGATAAAGTGAAGCGCTGTCAATACTTTCCGGATGCACAGTATTTGGAATGCAGTGTCTGTTTTGTTGTATATCATTAAACTTATTATGTTGTCCCATAAGTCTCTATGAAATCAGTTTCGAAGAGGTGCCTTGTTTGCAAACGTTGCCTGCATTGCCTGTCATTGCCTGAGAGGGTTGCGAGACAGCAAGTCAGCTGCCTATGCTTTTAGACACAGCCACTTTATGTCAGGGGTGTCCAGTCCTCCTCTATCCTATCCTGCAGTGTTTAGCTCCTATATGAAGTAAACACGCCTGATCAATGTCTTCAGGATTACCAGAAACCAGGGGCATTTCTAGCTTTTCATTAGCACTGGGGCACAGACCTGCCATCAAAAACAGTGTTCCCATGTTTTAAAACACTTTTTTGATCGTGTTTGGGATATAAATGGATGCAAATAGTCTTCACCTGAATTACAGGGTTGTTCACAAATCCATTTGACTGGTTAGATCAAAGCAGTGATTCATTCACAATCTGGCATTGCTAGTTTTGATACTAAACCACTAATGGAAAACACACAGGACATGATTGCTGAAGTATTATCAGAGAAAATGATTCTCAGGTTGGTGTAAGGTAATCTCCTTATAAATCCAGACAAGGAGTTATAATTAGTATTACTTGGGTACAGTGGTATTTCAGTGGGGCTCATGACCCAGTAAAAAGGGTGTAGTGACCCTGCCACAAGTGTGTCTCACACGTCCTGAAAAGTGAAACCAGAACATTTCAATTGCCCCCGGTGTCTGACTGCAGTATAGATCCTAAACCCCACCCTTACCATGCAAACGAATGGAACATGAGCCAAACTAAAAAATCAAATTACACTTCAAATAAACTTTTCCCAAAGACGGTTTTCATCATTTTAGATTTTTCTTATTGTGCTGATGTATGTTCAAGTGTTCGTGTTTCTATTAAGTTTACTTGTAGTTAGTTATTTGATGCTGGGGTGGTGTCATGATTGTGAGCTTGCGATTGGGTCTGAGGGAGTTTGGGCGGGACTTTGAGACTGCAGTTCCAGCTCATGATCATTACTGCACAGACTCAGGCTCCAAATGAATCATTACTGCGCAGACTCAGGCTCCAAACGAATCATTACTGCGCAGACTCAGGCTCCAAACAAATCATTACTGCGCAGACTCAGGCTCCAAACGAATCATTACTGTGCAGACTCAGGCTCCAAACGAATCATTACTGCGCAGACTCAGGCTCCAAACGAATCATTACTGCGCAGACTCAGGCTCCAAACGAATCATTACTGCGCAGACTCAGGCTCCAAACGAATCATTACTGCGCAGACTCAGGCTCCAAAGGAATCATTACTGCGCAGACTCAGGCTCCAAAGGAATCATTACTGCGCAGACTCAGGCTCCAAACGAATCATTACTGCGCAGACTCAGGCTCCAAGGCTCCAAATGAATCATTACTGTGCAGACTCAGGCTCTAAACGAATCATTACTCTGGTCGAACTCGGGCTCATTTACCTTATCTCCTTTTATTGTGCCCATATACGCGCAGAGCACACATTGCTACTGTATGAAATACTGATTATATTATAAATAGGCTATTATACATACGCAATACGCAAGGCATGCACGCTTTAGCATACAGGTGACAGTTGACCATGCAGAGCATCAGGGAGAAGTTGGAGCGTGGGGAGTAACTAAAAGTTCCCAATGCTTCGAGAAAAGCTGCATTTTGGATCATCCATGCATTTGATGATGATGACTCGCCGTCTCCTAATTGGATGCGCCTTTAGAGAGAAATGCATCTTTAGGGATTTTATAATGAAAGAGTTTTTGTTTTCGATTCAAATTATTTCGTTAATTCAAAGCTTTCTATAGATACTCTATTTATCATGTCAGTGAGGCAAGTATTCGCTGTGTTCTGGTTTTTCAGAAGCGCTCCTGCTCAAAACCGAAACTGCTTTTTTTTTTTGTTTGTTTATTTTATAAAAGCATGTTTTGTTGATATTTTGAGTGCACACAAATAAAAGTAGACCCTTTACAGCTCCGAAAAATGTAGCCTATTACTCTTACCTTTATGAGCAAAAATGACAGCGTATTTTGAAATGTTTCCAATGCAAGTGATCGCTCTGGCGGGTCCTGTAAAGCGCGCTTCAGCTCTCCGCACAAATAACCAGATATGCGTCAGTGCACATTTATCTAGGTTAAGCGTTTAAAATAACATTGTGGAGCTGTTTTATAACTATAGATTTAATTTTAGACAAGTCATGATGATTTGAGAAGGCTAAATTGATCAAGCACAGGCTATGATCAACTCTGTCTGCCGCTGCTGCTTGGTCGTTACTTTAAAAAACAAAAACTTATATTTAACGAATAAAAAAAATGCTCCAAACGTTTTCTAAATTAACTTAATAAAATAATGAAACGAAATACAATCACTTTGCCATTTCATATAAAACTGAAATATTTTAATAGCTGAAACAGTAGTATAAGCCGTTTTGGGAGAAGAGGAAAAAAGACGAGCTCGGGTCGGACTCGGGCCGGTAATTCTGATGAGCTGTCGGACACGGGCCGGGCTAGGGCCTGAGCGTCTCGGGCCAGGGCCGGGCTAGGGCCTATATTTTAGGCCCGTGCAGAGCTCTACACTACAGTGCAGACTCTGACTCCAAATGAATCACTACTGCGCAGACTCAGGCTCCAAACGAATCACTACTGCGCAGATTCAGGCTCCAAACGAATCACTACTGCGCAGACTCAGGCTCCAAACGAATCATTACTGCGCAGACTCAGGCTCCAAACGAATCACTACTGAGCAGATTCAGGCTCCAAACGAATCACTACTGCGCAGACTCAGGCTCCAAACGAATCATTACTGCGCAGACTCAGGCTCCAAACGAATCACTACTGCGCAGACTCAGGCTCCAAACAAATCATTACTGCGCAGACTCAGGCTCCAAAACAAATCACTACTGTGTAGACTCAGGCTCCAAACGAATCACTGCTGCACAGACTTAGGGTCCAAACTAATCACAACTGTGGTGACTCAGGCTCCAAACGAATCACTGCTGCGCAGACTTAGGGTCCAAACGAATCACTACTGCGCAGACTCTGGCTCCAGATGAATCATTACTGCGCAGACTCAGGCTCCAAACGAATCACTGCTGCGCAGACTCAGGCTCCAAACGAATCACTGCTGCACAGACTCAGGCTCCAAACGAATCACTGCTGCGCAGACTCAGGCTCCAAACTAATCACAACTGCGCAGACTCAGGCTCCAAACGAATCACTGCTGCGCAGACTTAGGGTCCAAACGAATCACTACTGCACAGACTCAGGCTCCAAACTAATCACAAGAGTTGCTTTGTATGAAAATGTGCCTCCATGCCACAAGACAAAACTGGTCTGTCCAAGTCCAGGCTTAAAACAAGACTTTAGAAGTGCACAACCATTTTCAATAAGCATTCATCACTATGAGAGTAATGCTGTATTGATGCAAAGATCTATCTATCTATCTATCTATCTATCTATCTATCTATCTGTCTGTCTGTCTGTCTGTCTGTCTATCTATCTATAGGGTTAATTTGGGTCATGATATTGTGATTCTTTGTGTTTAGCTATTCAAAGATGTGTTATATTGAAAACTTTCACTGATTTGTGATGCATTGGAGTTTGGAGTTTATTTTATTCTTGGCTTGTTCTTCGACTCTTCACATAGTACCTGACAGTGCAACAGCTCCAGTGAGAGCAGAGCCTCAGCAGGTAGCAAACCTCTGTATTAGATTATATAAACTGATAATGTAGTAAAATAGACAGCTTGAGAAATGTTTCACATGACCCGTTGTTTTCTCTGGAGGAACTCTTTACAGTACACATGTCTCTCTACAGCAGTGGGTGGCTGACTGGGTGAGCTGCGATCACTGCAACTATACTAAAAAAATCACTGCAACTAAACTAAAAAAGTTTTTCAGATTGAGGAGTCTGGGCTTCTCTATGAGAAGGGTGGCATGAATTTGTGCTTTTGAACATATGTCAGTGTTTTGGAGTGTGATCAGTGATATTTGTGTGTTTCCAGAGGAATGAAGCTGTGACTGTAACGCCCAGTGAGTCCAGATGTGACAGAAATCAGATTAAGGAATGCAGTTAATTTTTCCATCTTTTTGAGCTACTCTGGGTTTACAACAGAGAAAACTATAGGCCTACTACTATAATTACATACCATTCTAATCAGTGTTAGGGGTAACACATTACAAGTCACCTGAGTTATGTAATCAGATTACTTTTTCAAGTAATGGGTAAAGTAACGCATTACTTTTTATTTTACAAGAAAATATGTTACTTTTTTAAAAAAAAAAATAAGTAACACCACTTTCCCCATGTAATGACCGACAGCTCTTGAGATGTTGATTAAAAAAAAAAAGGTGTAAGTGCAGAGGCATTGTGTGCGCTGTGTGAACATGATGTTACTGTAGATCTAGACTAAATGTGAACATGCATTTACTCATCTCACTTGCACAAAAACAGATTCAGTGTTCCTCAAAATGACTAAAAACAGTGAAATGCAAATTCAGAACGACGCAAACCTGCAATAATTAAATGTTAAATAAGATAAACATTCTTTATGTATTTAATCCCACTTTATCAACCATTGTCTTTTCTGCTGACCTTCGATGATCCAATTTAACCATACAAAAAAAAATAAATAAATAAAAAAATGCTGAAGATTGTTGAACTTTATTCTTGTGCGTCCTCTACTGTACAGACATGTTTATTGTGAATATGAGATTGATCTGAAGAATGAATGCTGTATCAGATGCAGATAATCACACTCGCTCAGTCCATCTCTCTCTCACAATACTCTACATAACACAGCGAGCTTTTAATACAGTAAGCTTTCAATGAAGCAACTCAACGTTCTTTCCTTACTAGTTCTAAAGTGATATTTTGGAATTAGTAACAGAAGCTTGGGCTCAGCTGTTCAACTGTCAACATAGATTTTAATCCGTGGCGGAAGGAAGTAGTTCTGCACAAAAGAGGGCTTTTAAAGATACTCCGTTGTTATTTTGTTTATGTATTTATACCCTCGTGCCGTCGAACTGTTGTATAAAAGCAATATCACACTCATAGATGTTAGATATGACTGTATATCGGCTCGCTGTGATTACCAGCGTGTCGATATACAGCACTCTGATATACAGCATTGAATTTACATAAACATGAGATTTTGCCAAAACTATCTTCTCTGGAACAAATAATAAATTAATGAGACCAAAGACAAACATTAGATTTACCCATAACAAATTATATCTCATATGTAACCACTACAGAGACATCAGAGCCAGCGTTTGCACTACAATATCTTGCACTAACCATTGTATATATTACCTTTTGGAATACCTTTTTTCTTGTATATTATATTTTTATTTTTATCATTTGTGTATAGAAATAAATCTTATGTTTGTCGATTATGCCAAAACCTTGTGAGCTGCTAAACAGTCTTCCATTGTTCAAAACAATGACAATAAAAATATATTCTATTCTATTCTATTCTATTCTATTCTATTCTATTCTTCTTAAAAAATTCCAGAAGATCTGATCGAGGTGAGGCGCTCTCGGGCAGATTCATGAGCGCAGAATGGTCACTGACCATCTGGAGCTCACAGCTCTGAAAACTTTAACGCAAATTTTCAAATAGATGTTATCCTTATTAACAAACTGTATATTTGAACTATAAACAAGTACATTCTCGACAGAAAACCTCTTAAAACTACATTCCGTAACACAAAAACAGTAATATTTATAAAACAATACTGGATTTGGGCGTCCATCACTCTAATATCGCACTCTTATCAGCCAATCAGATTCGAGGACCAGAAAGAACTGTTTTATTTATATACACATATACATATATATATATATACACTTGCATACATACAGTTTATCTTAGAAATGAATCAAAGGAATCAAAGAATCAGTATTTAAAAATTAGAAGTTAAATCATCTTCATGCAATGAAGCAAAGGACTGGCAATTATGTATGTGAAACTGTTAATTAAGTACACATCTTTTTTATTGTAATTTGATAGCTTCATACCTTTCAATGAATATATATCTTGACAACATGAGCATTTATTTAGCCTAAGTGAGACATTTTAACGATTAGCGCATCAGTGCAGATAGCTGCAGCTGCATTAATATTTTATAACACTGAATCTATAGGCATGATAAATTATCGTCATGTGGTTAACAAAACACCCCAGAGTCCGATTGATCTACTGCATTTATCATGTAGCTTACAGCTAGAAATGAGTCTCAGGGAGCAGCAACCACCATGAAGATCCCATCATACTCTGGGAATAAATGAGATGAGAAAACACTAAAGCAAGACAGGGCTTTCACAAAAGATTTTGCCATGTGTCATCCAGATATTACAGCAGCTGATAACATGGCCAGAAAAATTAGGCACAAAATCATATTGTGTTTTCATATTTTTGTGACAGAGATGATGCTAAGTGACACAACGACCAGCACTGTAACTAATATGCATCAAAATAGCCAATAATTCTATTGTAATATGAAATAATTAAGGGAAAAAAAATGCATATTGTTGCAAATTGACCCATAAAGGGGAAAAATGTAATTAATTATGATCAATAAAAGTATTTGGATCAAGTAACTGATTTGGGAAGGAAACATCAGTTTCTTAACAAGGTGTTGGTCGTACTTAATTTATCAATAATGAGACTGAGTTTGATACTCACCTGTTTGAAAGAGAGTGCTGATTGTTACGTTTATATATTTCTTATGTAGATATAAAATATACAGGATTAAAAAGGATTATTTTTCTACAACCCGAATTCCGGAAATGTTGGGACGTTTTTTTTTTTAATTTGAATAAAATGAAAACAAAAAGACTTTCAAATCACATGAGCCAATATTTTATTCACAATATAACATAGGGAACATAACAAATGTTTAAACAGAGAAACTTTACACTTTTATCCACTAAATGAGCTCATTTCAAATTTGATGCCTGCTACAGGTCTCAAAAAAGTTGGCACGGGGGCAACAAAGGGCTGAAAAAGCAAAAAAAAAAAAATTTAAACGATTCAGCTGGAAGAACATCTAGCAACTAATTAAGTTAATTGACACCAGGTCTGTAACATGATTAGCCATAAAAAGGTATGTCTTAGAGAGGCAGAGTCTCTCAAAAGTAAAGATGGGCAGAGGCTCTCCAATCTGTGAAAGAGTGTGTAAAAAGATTATTGAATACTTTAAAAACAATGTTCTTCAATGTCACATTGCAGAGGCTTTGCAAATCTCGTCATCTACAGTGCATAACATCAACAAAAGATTCAGAGAAACTGGAGAAATCTCTGTGCGTAAGGGACAAGGCCGAAGACCTTTGTTGGATGCCCGTGGTCTTTGGGCCCTCAGACAACACTGCATCCCTCATCGGCATAATTCTGTTATTGACATTACTAAATGGGCCCAGGAATACTTCCAGAAATCGCTGTCGGTAAACACAATCCGCTGTGCCATCTGCAGATGCCAACTAAAGCTCTATCATGCAAAAAGGAAGCCATATGTAAACATAGTCCAGAAGCGCCGTCGTGTCCTGTAGGCCAAGGTTAATTTAAAATGGACTGTTTCAAAGTGGAAAAGTGTTCTATGGTCAGACAAGTCCAAATTTGACATTCTTGTTGGAAATCATGGACGCCGTGTCCTCCGGGCTAAAGAGGAAGGAGACCTTCAAGCGTGTTATCAGCGTTCAGTTCAAAAGCCAGCCTCTCTGATGGTATGGGTGTGCATATAAGTGCATACGGTATGAGCAGCTTGCATGTTTTGGAAGGCACTATGAATGCTGAAAAGTATATAAAGGTTTTAGAGCAGCATATGCTCCCCTAAAGACAACGTCTATTTCAGGGAAGGCCTTGTGTATTTCAGCAGGACAATGCAAAACCACATACTGCAGATATTACAACAGCATGGCTTCATAGTAGAAGAGTCCGGGTGCTGAATTGGCCTGCCTGCAGTCCAGATCTGTCACCTATAGAGAACATTTGGTGCATCATTAAACGAAAAATACATCAAAGACGACCACAAACTCTTCAGCAGCTGGAAACCTATATCAGACAAGAATGGGACCAAATTCCAACTCCAGAAACTCATAACCTCGATGCCCAGACGTCTTCAAACTGTTTTGAAAAGAAGAGGGGATACTACACCATGGTAAACATGCCCCCGTCTCAACTATTTTGAGACCTGTAGCAGGCATCAAATTTGAAATGAGCTCATTTTGTGCTTAAAATTGTAAAATTTCTCAGTTTAAACATTTTGTAACTTATCTTTCTTTTTTCTTTTAGATTAGCCACAAATGAGGGTTTGTCACATTTGTGTGTTTGGATACATGCCTGATTTGGGACTGTGTTCAAACACACATTAGAAAAAGAAATTAGAGGAGAAAGAAGTCCTTCTGTAAAATAGAAAATACCAAAAACCAACATAAGCAAGTCTCCCACACTCTAAATAAAGAACGACGACAATATTCAAAATATACTCACGTTGAGCTTAAAACCAAAGGTTTCCCATCTAGGACTTTGTAGACTCACAGTTCAAAGTAGCCACAAAGAAACCTGCGTTCCCTCTACCCAAACTGAACTACTTCCTTAGGCAACTGCTCACCTGATATACAATTTAGGTGTGTCTAACGAACGCCCTCCAGTGCCTCGTAGTATTACCACACCTAGAATTCTTAATTGCATTCCTCTAAGGATATGAAAAAAAACTGTGACAGACATTTCACTGTTACAATTTGTTATGTTATCTATGTTCTATTGTGAATAAAATATTGGCTCATGTGATTTGAAATTCTTTTAGTTTTCATTTTATTCAAATTTATTTGAATAAAAATTTATTATAATTTAAAAAACGTCCCAACAACTCGGGTTTTATTTTAAAGTGAGAGTGAACCTCTCTCTAAATTAGTTTGGCTTGTAAAACTGTCTTATCTTTGCTGTTGTGGTGACCAGAGGCCTGGTTCTGCATCTGGGTGTTTATTGCAGTTTGGGGGCAGTTTCTCTGGCTCCTAGTCTGCTTGTTCGGTGAGGGATATTGTGGATTACTTATTAAATATAACAAATAATTGCAGGCACTACCATTTTAATGGTGGGTAATCACTGCAAATTGCAAAGATGTCTTATCTCAGTGTGTCTGTTCATATTCATAATTGTTTTCATCCTCTAGATATGGTCAAAAAATATAAAGAAAAGAATGAAAGAAAACATACGCTCAATACACACATATTCTCTTATGGTTTGCAACACAGTGTTCAGTTTCAAAGTTCACTTTAATACATTTTTAGTTGTCGAATCTAACAGACTATCCTAATTTTCATTATTCTACAATTGAATTACAAATATACAGTATTAAGCAACATAAAATACAACTTGTGTTGTGAAAACCTGAGCTACTACACTAATGCATATAATGACTATACTTAAATGAATAGTTCACCCTTTCTTCTTTCAGACGAACACAATCTAAATTATTTTAAATAATATCCTGGCTCGTCCCAGGTTTTTAATGACAATGAATGGTGCCCAAGTTTTTGCAGCTCAAAAAAAGCCATCCATCATAAAAGTATGTAAATGTAAATGTAAAAGTAATCCACATTGACTGGTGGGTTAATGAATGCATTCTGAAGTGTTTTTGTTTCTGGAATGTTTTGTTGTTGTTGTTTGTATTTGTTTTTTTTAGAAGAAGAATTCTTTTTTAAAATTTTATTCGAGATAAACAGGTTTCCGGTTTAATTGCCATATGCACGTTCACGAGAGAGTTGAGTCACGACATACCCCGTAGGATGTAGGCATAGCAGAAACATAGTGAAAATTGACGAACATGTAAGCAAATTTTAAGATGGATATTAATACAAATCTACAGTACAGCTGAAACAATTCACTTCTGTTCACAGCTCACTCCAAAGAGAGGCAACAATTCTCACCTTAGCTTCCACTACACCTATGTTATCCGTCATAACTCGACTCTCTTGTGAATGCGTGTACATCAGTTGCTGGAAGTAACTGGAAATAGCCTATATAGTTTTAAATATGAATATTTTCATGTATATATTTTTAAAAAACCCATTTAGAAGGCATTCATTAACCCACTGGAGTCGAAATGAATTATGTTTATCATAGATGGATGCACTTTTTGGAGCTTCTAAAACTCAAATTAATTAAACTGCCTGGCGGACATCTCAACTTTGGATGAAAGAACATCACCTACAGCTCAACCTGACAAAGACTGAGCTCCTTGTCTTCCCTTCCACTCCAACTCTACAGCATGATTTCACCATCCAGTTAGGTTCATCAATAATTATCCCATCAAGTTTGGTCAGAAATATTGGTGTAAGCTTTGATGACCAGCTGACTTTCAAAGACCACATTGCAAAAACTGCTCTTGCAAGTTTGCATTGCACAACATCAGAAAGATCATGCCCTTCCTAAGGGAGCATGCTGCACAACGTCTTGTCCAGGCCCTTGTCATTTCTAGACTGGACTACTGCAATGCTCTTCTAGCTGGAATTACATCATGCATGATCAAACCTTTACAAATGATTCAGAATGCAGTGGCACGACTGGTCTTCAACAAACCCAAAAGAGCCCACGTCACACCTCTCTTCATCTCCCTGCACTGGCTGCCAGTTGCGGCTCGCATCAAGTTCAAGACATAGAACTGCCACAGGCTCAGCACCCTCCTACTTCCACTCACTATTACGAATCAACATCCCCTCCAGAAGTCTGAGATCTATGAGTGACCGACGTCTCGTGGTACCATCACAGAGTCACACAAAATCTTTCCAGAACATTTTCATTCACTGTTCCTGGCTGGTGGAATGATCTTCCCACCCCTGTCCGATATGCTGATTCCCTGACAATTTTGAAGCGACACCTGAAAACTCATCTCTTTCATCACCATCTGACTTAACAACAACAACAAACCTTAGCTTCGCTTTACTTAATCCCCAGTCTAGCTTGTACTTATTTGAACAATGCCTGAAACTTGGTATTATGAGCACTTCCTGTGTCTATTTGCCTCTAATGAATCGCTTAATGTATTCCCCAAATTTTAAACCGCTTTGGATAAAAGTGTCTGCTAAATGGATAAATGTTAATGTAAATGTAAACTCAAATTAAATTGCCAATTACAAAGCTGGGAAGAGCCAGGATATTATTATAACTCAGGTTGTGTTCATATGACAGAGGAAGGCATATATGCCTAGGAAGGCTTGAGGGTCATTTTCATTTTTAGGTGAACTATTCCTTTAAGAATAGTTAAAGGAATAGTAAAGGAATAATTCCTCACAGGAGAGATGAGGTTGAGATCGTTTGAGATCGCTTCCTGTTCCTGCCTGCCGTGTTGCTGTTTGTAGCTCCGTGTAGCTTTGTTTATCTGAAGAATTCTCTATCTTACTATATCTGTTGTTTAAATCGCTAAAGTTTAATATAATTCTCACCATATTTCTGATTTAAGACTAAATTGACATTATCAGCCTTTAATCTCTTAATCTAATCCACAAACGCTGTGCGTTAGCATTCCGTTAGCCTATTAGCTTGTCAATCACGGTGAGTAATGGCTTCTCCTTGCATCGTCACCTGCACTGCTTGCCACATGTACAGTTTATCTGTCTCTGTCTCTGTCAGCAGTGAGGGATTCACATGTGATAAATGATAAAGGATAAATTAACAAAAAATATAACATCAGCAGGTGCAGACATTACCCAGCAGCACAGTAGTAATGACTTTATGAACTACTTTACTTCCAAGATCGAAACTACTAGAGATAAAATTGTAACCATGCAGCTGTCAGTCTCAGTATCGAATCAGATAGTATGCTATAGATCCCCTGAGGAACAATTTCACTCCTTCTCTTCTATTGAAAATGAAGAATTGTATAAACTTGTTAAATCATCTAAATCAACAACCTGTATGTTAGACCCTGTTCCATCTAAGCTCATAAAAGAGGTGCTTCCAGAAGTAATAGATCCTCTTCTGAATATTATTAACTCGTCATTGTCATTAGGATATTATTAAGCCTCTCATTAAAAAATCACAACTTGACCCCAAAGAATTAATTCATTACAGACCGATCTCGGATCTCCCTTTTTATGTCAAAGATATTAGAAAAGATAGTATCCTCACAACTATGTTCCTTCTTAGAGAAAAATGCTATATGTGAGGATTTCCAGTCAGGTTTTAGACCATATCATAGTACTGAGACTGCTCTCATTAGAGTTACAAACGACCTGCTCTTATCATTTGATCGTGGTTGTATCTCTCTATTAGTGATACTGGATCTTAGTGCCGCGTTTGACACTGTCGACCACAACATTCTTTTAAATAGACTAGAAAATTATGTTGGCATTAGGGGAAGTGCACTGGCATGGTTCAAATCGTAATTATCTGACCGCCATCAATTTGTGGCAGTAAATGAAGAGGTATCATACCAATCACAAGTGCAGTATGGAGTACCTCAAGGCTCAGTACTAGGCCCCTTACTTTTCACACTTTACATGTTACCCTTGGGAGATATCATTAGGAAACATAGTGTTAGCTTTCACTGTTATGCTGATGATACTCAGCTCTATATTTCTTCGTGCCCCGATGAAACATACCAATTTGCAAAACTAACAGAATGTATAGCTGATATCAAAAACTGGATGACTAGCAATTTCTTACTGCTAAATTCTGAAAAAAACAGAGGTTTTAATTATTGGACCAAAAACTTCTGCATGTAATAACCTAGATCACTGTCTAATACTTGATGGCTGCTCTGCAAATTCTTCGTCATCAGTTAGGAACCTAGGCGTACTTTTTGACAGCAATCTTTCCTTCGAAAAACATGTTTCTAGCATTTATAAAACTGCATTTTTTTTTTCATCTTAAAAATATATCTAAATTATGACCTATGCTCTCAATGTCAAATGCATAAACATTAATTCATGCATTCATGACCTCGAGGCTAGATTATTGTAATGTTTTATTGGGTGGTTACTCTGTGCGTTTAATAAACAAACTCCAGCTGGTTCAAAATGCAGCAGCTAGAGTTCTTACTAGAACCAGGAAGTATGACCACATTGGCCCGGTTCTGTCAACACTGCACTGGCTCCCTATTAAACATCGTATACATTTTAAGATCTTGCTAATTACCTATAAGGCCCTGAATGGTTTGGCACCTCAGTATTTGAGTGAGCTCTTATCACATTATAGTCCTTCATGTCCGCTGCAATCTCAAAACTCTGGCCATTTGAAAATACCTAGAATATCAAAATCAACTGTGGGCGGGAGATCGTTTTCCTATTTAGCGTCCAAACTCTGGAACAATCTACCTAACACTGTTCGGGAAGCAGACCCACTCTGTCAGTTTAAATCTAGATTAAAGACCCATTTCTTTAAACTGGCTTACACATAATACACTATCTATTGGTGTAGCTTGACGTTTAAGCTTGGGGGGGCCAAACCAAGCCAGTCGATTTGGTCAGTCAAACTTTTAAATACATTTTAGCATTTCTGTAGTAAACGTACAAAGTCACAATCCGTGTACCATTAAAAACGGTTTTACTATGATTACAGCAGCAGCAAGCGCGTGAGGTTGCCATGGCAACCATATACATTGCACGCAAATTACTTGTAAAGGCTGCTCTGTCTATTTCTGCTGCACTAACAATAAACACGTTGAATAGAATACACCATAAACATGTTTGCCAACAGATTCACAAAGTAGATTTTAAGCAAATCAATGAGTGAATTACCCACTGCTTTAAAACAGATATCTGTTGGACATTATTCAAGTTAAACGCGCAGGCACACAAACGCATTTAGTAACATTAAATCTTACTGAAAATGGCCAATTAAGCAGTTTATATTCTGAAATATATTTCTAGGTTTTGTTCTGTGTGCAGTAAATTACATTTGGATGTAAATGGTCCTTTTCCTGACATAAATGTAAAACACTGAGCTGCTAACGGAGCATCCTGTGGATCAACTTTATGAGGCTGTCCGGGTCTGGAGTCGGGCATCTAGCTTCATCTGTCTTTATTTTGGTTAGGTTCAGATTCCTCTGCAGTTGTTGTATGTTGTAAAAAAAAAAAAAAAAAAACGCTAAATATCCATTCATGACATGCAACCGCGTGCAACAGGCAAGCATAGGCTATTATCTGCCAAAATGCAGATTCGTCACGCGCCAACTTCTTACGCAAATAAGATTGGGAAAGCCTATTAGTAAGTTTGATTTTATTTATTTATTAATTTACTTACAATAAATAACAGTAAAATATATTAAAATAACTACATTATGTGTATATTTACTTTTGAGTTGAAAACATTATTAATTAACAAATATTTAGTAAAATGTTTCAATCGTATCGCATTTCTGTAATTCAAATCCATTAAAGGATTGTTAGGCTGCATTAATTAGGTCAACCGGAACCGGGAACACTTCCCAAAACACCCAATATACTTGTTACATCATTAGAAGAATGTCATCTACGTTAATATTAGTCTGTTTCTTTCTTATTCCGAGGTCACCGTAGCCACCCAGATCCAGACTGCATCCAGATCAGATGGTCACTGCAGCCACCCGGATCCAGTCCGTATCCAGATTAGATGGTGGATCAGCACCTAGAGATGACCTCTACAGCCCTGAACGTCAGCGGAGACCAGGACAACTAGATGAGCCCCAGAGACTGATCCCCAGTGAAGACCCTGTCTCCTAGACGGCCATCGGGACAAGACCACAGGAACCAGATGAGTCCTTTGCACAAAGATGACTCTGCTGCAGCTTAGATTTAAACTGCTGATTTTGTCTGGCCAGAGGAGAATGACACTATTTCAACACACTATTTCCCCGTCTAAATACTGTAAAGTTGATGTAAAGCCACCCAACTTTATATCAAGCTGATGTAAAGCTGCTTTAACACAATTTGCACTGTTAAAAGCACTATACAAATAATAGTGACTTGACTTGACTTTAAGTATTGACTGATTTTCAGTCACTGTTTTGAATTATCGTGATTAAGAGACATTAATTTTGTAGGATATTGCATTATATCGTTAAAGCAACATCATATTCACAGACGGTGCATTCATTGTCTGTGCAAATTTAAGTTGTAACATTACATTTATGTTGTGGATATGTTGACTTTGATGCATATGAGATGGGAAAAAACACATAATGATGATAATTAAATTATTATAAACATTTTTGTTAGTGAAAGTGTTAATGAGATTCCAAGATCCTATGTGTTTGTGTGACAGACTATCTGAGCATTGCTGATAGTCTGTAGGTAGATGCACGTGTTGAAGACGGAAGTGCACGTCTAGATTGAATCTTAACCTTGACTTGGCTCTTATCAGCTCACATGCTGAGAGGCTTAATTTAAATAGAAGAGAAGCATTAATCACTCAGCGCCAGTTAAGGAGACTCTTCACGTCCATCAGACGCCCCCATCCTGATCACTTCAAATGCTGAGCTCAATCCCACCACCAGTTTGTGGTCTGAATGCACCATGAGCCGCTATGTTGAATATTACCTTGACCGAAGCATGTCAGAATCAGTAATGAATGGAGTGAATGCTGGGATAAATGCTCAGTAAAATATGCTGAACTTTTCCATGGAATCCTGCACATATTTAACTACAGAGCTTATGGGCTCGACGGGCATTAACATAAATATGAATTCATGCATATTGCAAATCAGGACCAGCAAGTTATGGGAATAATCAACTCGCATCAATTGCGGTCGGGCCATCTGGAGGAAGTTAGAGCGCTCACTGACAATGAATAGATTTGCACAATAACACAATACATACTGAAGGTGAAATAGGTTAATGAGTTATGTAGGATTTGAATTTTCTATGGCGCAGTACGTGGTCACAGCTATTTCTCCCATAAGAGGCGTCACATTGCAAAAACAATTGTTTTGGCAATATCATTTTTTCAATCACTTCTAGTTCTGCTTGATGGAACAAAAGAATCTAAATCCACTGAGCGCGGGTGAGTAAATGCTATTCAGATGTTTAATTACAGTTGCGTTTTCCTCCGTCCCCAGAGCACGGCTCTCCTTACAGCCGTAACAATTGCATTTAGAGTGGTAAAAACAATGTCAGAACAGTTTAAGATCCTCAAGACTGAAAACCAGCAGCACTAAGAATAGACATGACACTTCAGGAATCAGCAGTATGCTGTATGGATTCAACACAATCAAGTTATGAAGATTATTTGAAGGGATGGTTTGCCCAAAAATGAAAAGTCTGTTATCATTTACTCACACTCCTGTTGTTCCAAACCTGTATGACTTTATTTTTTCTGAGAGACCTGAGAATCTTTACACAGCTCTTTAACAAAAGTTCACTGTGACCATAACTGTAAAGCTATGCAATGTAATTATATGGTAATAACAATGTAATTACAACATTATTTATAGTGTATTATATTTGGTTACAAAACACACAAGGAACATACAGTGCACAGTTACATGGAATACATTTATGCTGTTTTTGTAGTGTTTTTATGTTTAATTTTGTTCTTTTTTGAGATTGTTATCATTGTTAAAATCATTAGCTAAAACAAAAAGTATTAAAACATTCTTATTGTTATTTAAACAAAAGCTAAAATAAAACATACATATATACATATATATATATATATATATATATATATATATATATATATATATATATATACATACATACATACATACATACAGTGGTGTGAAAAATTGTTTCCCCCCTTCCTGATTTTTCATTTTTTTTGCATGTTTGTCACACTTTAATGTTTCAGATCATCAAACTAATTTAAATATTAATCAAATATAATGCAAGTAAACACAACATGCAGTTTTTAAATTAAGTTTTTTATTATGAAGGGAAAACAAAATCCAAACCCACATGACCCTGTGTGAAAAAGTGCTTGCCCCCTAAACCTAATAACTGGTTGGGCCACCCTTAACAGCAACAACTGCAATCAAGCGTTTGCGATAACTTGCAATGAGTCTGTTACAGCGCTGTGGAGGAATTTTGGCCCACTCATCTTTGCAGAATTGTTGTAATTCAGCCACATTGGAGGGTTTTCGAGCATGAACCGCCTTTTTAAGGTCATGCCACGGCATCTCAATAGGATTCAGGTCAGGACTTTGACTAGGCCACTCCAAAGTCTTCATTTTGTTTTTCTTCAGCCATTCAGAGGTGGACTTGCTGGTGTGTTTCATTTGGATCATGTGGATCATTTGGATCATTGTCCTGCTGCTGAACTCAAGTTCGCTTCAGCTTGAGGTCACGAACAGATGGCCGGATATTGTCCTTCAGGATTTTTTGGTAGACAGCAGAATTCATGGTTCCATTTATCACAGCAAGTCTTCCAGGTGCTGAAGCAGCAAAACAGCCCCAGACCATCACACTACCACCACCATATTTTACTGTTGGTATGATGTTCTTTTTCTGAAATGCTGTATTACTTTTACGCCAGATGTAATGGGACACACACCTTCCAAAAAGTTCAACTTTTGTCTCGTCAGTCCACAGAGTATTTTCCCAAAAGTCTTGGGGATCATCAAGATGTTTTCTGGCAAAACTGAGACGAGCCTTTATGTTCTTTTTGCTCAGCAGCGGTTTTCGTCTTGGAACTCTGCCATGCAGGCCATTTTTGCCCAGTCTCTTTCTTATGGTGGAGTCATGAACACTGACCTTAACTGAGGCAAGTGAGGCCTGCAGTTCTTTGGATGTTGTTCTGGGGTCTTTTGTGACCTCTTGGATGAGTTGTCACTGCGCTCTTGGGGTAATTTTGGTCGGCCGGTCACTTCTGGGAAGGTTCACCACTGTTCCATGTTTTCGCCATTTGTGGATAATGGCTCTCACTGTGGTTCGCTGGAGTCCCAAAGCTTTAGAAATGGCTTTATAACCTTTTCCAGACTGATAGATCTCAATTACTTTCTTTCTCATTTGTTCCTGAATTTCTTTGGATCTCAACATGATGTGTAGCTTTTGAGGAACTTTTGGTCTACTTCTCTTTGTCAGGCAGGTCCTATTTAAGTGATTTCTTGATTGCGAACAGGTGTGGCAGTAATCAGGCCTGGGTGTGGCAAGAGAAACTGAACTCAGGTGTGATAAACCACAGTTATGTTTTAACAGGGGGTGGGGGGCAAACACTTTTTCACACAGGGCCATGTGGGTTTGGATTTTGTTTTCCCTTCATAAAAAAAACCTTCATTTAAAAACTACATGTTGTTTTTACTTGTGTTATACTTGATTAATATTTAAATTAGTTTGATGATCTGAAACATTAAAGTGTGACAAACATGCAAAAAAATAAAAAATCAGGAAGGGGGCAAACAATTTTTCACACCACTGTATATATATATGTGTGTGTATACACATATATATATATATATATATATATATATATATATATATATATATAATGCTGAAACAGTAAAACTAAATAAAAAACAATATATATAAATAAAAAATATACAGCCCACAAAGTGAAATGGACTACATTTATGCTATTTCTAAAATATAAATATTAGATTATTTATTTTATTTTTATTTTTTGGTTGATTAAAACAAAAGCTTAAATAAATAAATGCATACATGCATATGTAAATAAATAGATGCATTTACACTGAAACTAAAATAATGAAGTAATCTTAAATAGTAATAAATGCTAAATAGTCATAAAAACGAGAAAAATGACTAAAAGCATGACAAAATTGCTTAATGACATTTTGCATAAAAAATGAAAATATAAAATGAAAATATGAAAACAACAATACTAAAATAATATCAGTAAATGTAATTTTGAATTTATCTTTGAGTTGTAAAAAGAAGGAAATACAACCCACAAACCTGCAGGACTATGAAGCTGTGCAGAGTCACAGCAGTGTGTTGGTGTTTCCATGATGGTGATTCAATGTGACTGCTAGAAAATACTGTTGATTAAGGGACTTTTTCTTCAAGAACTGAAGATTTTCTGTGAGACAATAAGAGACAGCTTGAGGACATTAAGGGAGGAATTACAAAAACAAATTGAAGACGGGAGGATGCAGAAGGCCGTATGATTACAGCTGAGAGGATAATAAACAGAGAAACATTGACAAAGACAGAGCGAAACCTTGTTAGATGCAGTGGGAAACATGTCATTTACCTTCTCGCCCTCCTCTGAGACCCCTCAGAAGTGACGAGTGCCAGTCAGCTCTGTGTGCTTCTCCAGCATATGTTCAGCATCTCTCAGGGTTTATGAAGCGATGCCAGCTCTGATATCCTGCACTGATGGTCACTTCTCACAGCATCAACACCTGAAACTTGCTGATCACTGGCCTTTCTGTGCCTTTCAAGGACACTTTTACTCTTTTTAATCCTTTTCAAAGTTATTAAACAAAGGTATATTGCAACACTGCTTCTGAAAAAAAGTCATTACATTACTCTGGATGAAAAAAAGCTAAAACTACTAAAGGGAGGAATTAATTTAAAAAATAGTGAAACTGCATGCCGTTTATGCCCTCTGAGAGTCACAGTAGAGTGCAGTCAAAACACTGATCTTCATGGACTGTAAATTGTACAACATTATTTTGATTGCAACTGGTAAAATGTAGCTATTTCTTACAGCAAATGTAAAATAAAACACACAGAAACATGTTTTCCATTGATTATTGTTTTTAAAGAGTCAATGAAGTGTCTATTCCTAAACCTAACCCTCACACAGATTTAGATTTTAATATTATATTATATTATATTATATTATATTATATTATATTATATTATATTATATTATTGTTTAGAAAATTATATATTTTATTATATATTACTGATGTACTCTTACTTCCCCTACAGTCAAAAATTTTGGTGTTATATTAGACAGCAACTTGTCTTTTGAAAATCATATTTCCCATGTTACAAAAACAGCATTCTTCCATCTTAGAAACATTGCCAAGCTTTGAAACATGTTACCTGTTTCTGATTCAGAAAAGCTAGTTCATGCATTCATGACCTCTAGACTGGACTATTGTAATGCACTGCTATGTCCTGCATCTTCAATTAAACAAGCTACAGATAGTACAAAATACAGCGGCTAGAGTCCTTACCAGGTCAAGAAAATATGATCATATTACCCCAATTTTACATTCTTTGCACTGGCTCCCTATTAAGTTCCGCATCAGTTACAAAATATTACTACTTACTTTTAAGGCCCTAAATGGTTTAGCTCCTGCGTACCTGACTAGTCTTCTATCACACTCCCTAAGGTCGCAGAACTCTGGACTTTTGGTAGTACCTAGGATAGCAAAGTCCACTAAAGGAGGTAGAGCTTTTTTGCACTTGGCTCCCAAACTCTGGAATAGCCTCCCTGATAACATTCGGGGTTCAGAAACACTCTCTCTGTTTAAATCTAGATTAAAGTCACATCTCTTTAGCCAAGCATTCACATAATGCATCATATAATCTTGTATTTCAGTTACATCTGATCAAATGCAGATTTTCATTCTTATCTTGGGCTGAACACATCATTTTTTGCTTAGTTGGAACAGCAGCTACGCTAATTTCTCTCTATTACCTTCTCTGTTTCTGCCACGGGATTGGCATCAAGCTTCAGTCTGGATCCAGCCCTTAAAAAGATTTTAGATGACCGAACACCTGAGAAGAGATGATGCCAACCCCCCAGAGGACCTCAGATGATGCCAACCCTCAGACATACAAAACTACCAAATTTTGCTATAAGTTTGATCGCAACATATAATCATTGCTGTTAATAGTGTTCACCGTCTGCTTGATTACATGACATTAACTAACTGCTTGATTTTGACTGTACATTTCTGCCATATGGACATCAACTTGAGATAGTCACCACTGATAAGCTATTACTAAATATAATGTAGAAACTTTAATTTTCTGTAAAGCTGCTTTGCAACGATTTGCATCATGAAAAGCGCTATACAAATAAACTTGAATAGAATTGAATTGAATTGAATTGAATTGAATCAGAATCAGAATCAGAATGAGCTTTATTGCCAGGTATGTTTACAGATACGAAGAATTTGTTTTCATGACAGAAGCTACCGCAGCGCAACAGAATGACAGTGACAACAAAAAATACAGATAATAAAAAGAACAAGTAAATAAGGAATAACAATATACAAATTGACAATTGCATGTACAGGTATATAACAGTTGACAGTTTTGTATGTACAGGTATATTATGTGCAAATTGAAATGTAGACTAAGTATGTGTGTTAGATAAATAAGTGTATAAATAGTGTGTGTTATTATTGTCAAGTGTTCATGAGATGGATTTCCTGAGGGAAGAAACTGTTCCTGTTTCTGGTCGTTCTGGTGCTCAGAGCTCTGTAGCGTTGACCAGATGGCAACAGTTGAAAGAGGGAGTGTGCTGGATGTGAGGGGTCCAGAGTGATTTTGCCAGCCCTTTTGCTCACTCTGGATGAGTACAGTTCTTGGAGAGTGGGGAGGGTTGTACCAATGATTCGCTCAGCAGTCCGGACTACCCTCTGTAGTCTTCTGAGGTCAGATTTGGTAGCTGAGCTGAACCAGACAGTTATTGAAGTGCAGAGGACGGATTCAATGATGGCAGAGTAGAACTGTTTCAGCAGCTCCTGTGGCAGGTTGAACTTCCTCAGCTGGCGAAGGAAGTACAGCCTCTGCTGGGCCTTTTTAACAATGGAGTCTATGTGAATGTCCCACTTCAGGTCCTGGGAGATGGTGGTGCCCAGGAATCTGAATGACTCCACTGCGGTCACAGTGCTGTTCATGATGGTGAGTGGGGGGAGAGCAGGGGGGTTTCTCCTGAAGTCCACGATCATCTCCACTGTTTTGAGCGTGTTGAGCTCCAGGTTGTTAAGACTGCACCAGACAGCCAGCTCCTTAACCTCCTGTCTGTAAGCAGATTCGTCACCGTTCTGAATGAGGCCGATCAGTGTGGTGTCGTCTGCAAACTTCAGGAGCTTGACAGAGGAGTCTTTAGATGTGCAGTCGTTGGTGTGCGGGGAGAAGAGCAGTGGGGAGAGAATGCAGCCCTGAGGAGCTCCAATGCTTATCGTTCGAGTGCTCGATGTGTATTTTCCCAGCCTCACTAGCTGCTGCCTGTCTGTCAGGAAGCTGGTGATCCACTGACAGACGGAGGTGGGCACGGAGAGCTTAGTTTAGGCAGGAGGAGGTTTGGAATGATAGTGTTAAAGACCGAGCTGAAGTCCACAAACAGGATCCTCACATAAGTCCCTGGTCTGTCTAGATGTTGCAGAACATAATGCAGTCCCATGTTGACTGCATCGTCCACAGACCTGTTTGCTCTGTAGACAAACTGAAGAGGATCCAGCGAGGGTCCACTAATGTCCTTCAGGTGGGCCAGCACCAGTTTTTCAAATGACTTCATGACCACAGACGTTAGAGCCACAGGTCTGTAGTCATTTAGTCCTGTAATTTTGGATTTCTTTGGGATGGGGATGATGGTGGAGCGTTTGAAGCATGAAGGGACTTCGCACAGCTCCAGTGATCTGTTGAAGATCTGTGTGAAGATGGGGGCCAGCTGGTCAGCACCGGATTTCAGACAGGCTGGTGTCACACAATCTGGGTCTGGTGCTTTTTTCCTTTTCTGCTTCCGGAAGACCTGGCGGTCCTCGTCTTCGCTGATCTGAATTGCAGGTGCGGGGGAGAGGGGGGTTGCTGGAGGTGTTAATGGTTGTGTGGAGAGGTGTTCAGGATGGGTGGGGGGTGTTTTTCAAACCTGCAGTAGAACTCATTCAGATCGTCTGCCTGTTGTTGATTCTCCACAGTGCTGGAATGTAATATGGTATTATATTATATTATATTATATTATATTGTATTATATTATATTATATTATATTATTATACTATATATTTCTGATTCCACTGAATTCTGAGTTTCAGAACTTCACCGTTGTCATGATAATGAACACAGAAGCTAATATGTTCTCTAAACACTTAGTGTGGATTCTGTGTAAATACATTTATACCTCCCTGTGCCACATTATACTTATAAAATATACGTGATACGTATGCCACTTCAGATGAGTCGTCTGTGCCTTTATTATAGACTAATGACATCTCTAGATAAATAGCCCACACACGTGTTATAAGAAATTTATGGATAGAATCAAATGCAATGAGTAATGCTCTATCTATCTGTCTGTCTGTCTGTCTGTCTGTCTGTCTGTCTGTCTGTCTGTCCGTCTGTCCGTCTGTCTGTAATAGAGGGAATGGCCTCTCTTATTTATCCTCTCTTGTTGGATGGTGGATTAAAGTTTGATTGAGGAGATGTTGTCTCTGGTTCTTTCTGTTTTGGGATGCACTACGGTGAGTGTCAAGCTCAACACAGAGCACATGTTGCTTAGCAGAGCTGCTAAGTAGCAGAGGGAGAGGGAGACACAGACAGAAAGAGAATTCATATATTGTGCTGAAAACACAGAGGATAGGGAAGGTGTTTGGTAGCAGCGACACCCTCTGAATACTGATGGAGAGCGTGTGCAGTGGGTCTGATGCTCAACATCCCGGTCTGTCAGCTCAGCTAAGGGGGACAGTTTGTGTGCGCGTATGTGTGTGTGTGTGTGGTTGGTATCATGCATCTTAATGCAAACCAGGCGTGTCGTACTGACAGCACAGAGCAGCATTCTTCACAGGAAGCTGACAGGAAGGAGACGAATACTGGAGCCCACCAGGTCCTACCACCCCCCTCTAGCCTCTCTTTCTCATCAGCATCATTTATTTTCATGAGTGAAGGAATGGCTCCAGCCTCCACAAGACACATGCACACATATATACACAAACCCTAAAACAAGATGCTGCTATCTGCTGTCTACACCTGCATATGCATTTAAAGGCAAACAGAAGAAAACAGACCAAACTAACAAAAACAGAAGCTGATTTGACTGCACTATATCGGCAGTAACTTACTTTAGTCACTCATATGCGCTACACAAATAGCTTAAGTAATGCTCCGCTATTATTAAACTATGCTATTCTATGATGTTAGCAATGTAATTTACACTATTTACTTTTATGAATTTTAATGAGAAACCACGATAAACTGGTGAATAAAGAGTGAGAGCCAATGTTTAATATTCAGAAATGATTATTTCAAGAAATGTATTAACAATTTTATTTGATTGACTTTTTTTTCTTTTTCTTTTTTTGCCTTGTAAATATATATTTTTTCATTAGAGATCAGATAGCATTTTAAGCTATCATATGGTCATGTTACAATGTGCCCTTCAGATGTTACAATGTATCCCACCTACAGAGCACGTTGTCACATTTCACTACCATTTTTTGGGTGTAAATAAAGAAAAACGTATACACTGTAATTATGAAACAAAGCGACATATTTGTGCTAGACAAGTGTGAAATTAATGTGGATAAAAAATTATACTCTGAACCCCGTGTGGATTTACACAAATTGAGAAAGTCAAAAACTGTTAGGTTGTGCCCTGCACTCCCCTACACCACACACACACACACACACACACACACACAAATATTGTGTTAAATAATGCTTTTAATCAATATTTTAAATTTTATTCAACCCAGGCTCATTGGAAAAAATGCCTGTGGCGACATTTCTGTAAAAGATTGTTATGTTACTTAGATTATGTACTAAATGTGCATTCAGTTTTCTCTAAAACAGACACTTGAATGTAGAAACATTTTTTTAACTGGTTGTTGTACATATTTCATTAAGTTGAATTGTCCAGTGAATGCCGTTATCATTCTGGAAAAGAAACATACCACCTATACAGCCTACTAAACCTGAGACTAAACCTAAGCGATAGTGTTAACAAAAGCAAAAGTAAAATTAAAACTCTTTTGCTGAAACTACCATATCATTTTAGCTTGCTTCTACAAGTTTTTGTGTTCTTTTATCGTGACTGGGGTTTTATGGGACTCATCCCAGAGCACTCAGCATCACTGTACAGGGTGCGCTACTGAGCAAGTTTACTACATCAGAAAAGCTCTACATATGGAGATGGTTATGTAATGCAAATGTCATTAAAAAATAAGTTTGTAAATTAGACTTTATTACTCAACAATCTGTCTCTGTAATCATAATTTGTGTGGAAAGTTGTTAGTGTTTTACTTTCATCAGTGCTCATTTCAGCTGGAAACGGCTGTGAATTGCATTTTAGTATTTTAGGTATTTTTAAGGCAAAAAATGAAGCTAGAGGCATGTTTCATATTAAATATAATATTGTCATAGTTTTCACCCTTTGTTTTCATCCAGAGATTTTCTTATATGAGGTGGGTATATCAACCTCCACATCCCCACAGGTTATAGGCTCCCACTGGTAAGGGGCTTGTTGCAAAGCATTCTGGGATTGTGTTACTGTATGGAAACCCATTTCTGCCACTAGATAAAAAACAAAATGTAATCGCAACTTTTTATTTCACAATTCAGACTTTTTTTTTTTGCAATTGCAAGTTTACATCTCGCAGTTCTGAGGAAAAAAAGTATAAATTCGCAAGTTATAAAGTCAGAATTGCATGATATAAAGTTGCAATTGTGTGTTATGAAGTCAGAATTACAAGATATAAACTCACAATTCTGACTACTTCTGACTTAATTTCTCACAGTTGCAAGTTTATATCCCACAATTCTGACTTTATAACTTGCAGTTGCAGGTTTACATCATGCAATTCTGAGAAAAATCAGAATTGCGAGATGTAAATTTGCAACCTTTTTATTTTGCATTCAGTGGTGGAAACAGGCTTCCATATTACTGAGATTATGTTATGCACTGAATGATTAATGTGATGTTATTTTTTGGCCAAGGTATCTTAGCATAATTTTGCTACCTATACTGTTTAGAACAGACTTTGAATTGAGGACACATTTAAAATGTTTTGAATCCTGTCAAGGTTGGTTTTGGACTCACTCGCTAGGATTTAGAACAGAGTTTATGAGTTTTACAAAAAAATTTAAAGGATGTTTAACCTCCCTCTGTTTTTCATAAACTGCTAAAATAGCTCCCACAACTTTAGTCACTTGTTAGATGCACAACAAGCAGAGACTTGGCAAGCCCTTGTTCCGCAACAGAAATCGCCCTCTCTCTTTCTGTCACATCATAGTAATTGCTGTGGAGATTGTATTTTAAGCTATTGCATTCACATCAGCACGCCACAATTAAACCTGCTCTTAGGGGTCCAGATATAAAAAAAAAACTTGCTAATTTCATGCTAAGGAGGTGGTAGGGACTGACAAACATTTCTTAAGCAAAGATTTCAGCACACAGCGTGCAGATTTTTTTTTCTCTACTTTTTCACATTCTGCTGGGTTCCTCCTACATCAACCTAATAGTAACAAGAATGCTAGGGTTGTTATGGCAATGACCACTGGGACTGGGATTAAAGTGTAACTGAACAACTTTCAGAGCAAGAGATGACAGCTACTTATTCTATAACCTGGTGAGTCTTTGGAGCTGATTATGTTTCAAACGGATCATAATCTAAATTTGACAACCAGTGTGAGAAAGATTTCCTTAAAGAACAGGTCGTCACAGCCAGAAAGATCTGATCTTGTGGTAAAAGTAGACATGAACTCCATTAATGTTCACACATCGCTGGGTTCCCTCACTTAAAAGTCATCTGTATGTAATTATATGATTTCAAGCTGAAAATTTATTAATAATTAAGTGAGAACCAAATTGTCATTATTACTGTGTAATGATTAATTGTGGTTTTCTGCCCATGAGTACATATTTTCATTTCTTTTGCAGCACTAATAAGGAAAATGACTAAGTGTGCTATGAAATTAGAATGTATTAAACATTCACAAATGCCAGGCATCATTATCCATTTTCTCCCACACATAAATGTCCTTCTCTTTCAGTCAAACCTTTCTAAAAATGTGCACATCACCTCCATGGAAGTGTAGTGAACCGTTTGAGGTATGTTAACAAGATCCCACCTTTCTAACACATTTAACTCACACACTTTACACAAAATTTATTTATGTCCTTGTCATCCTTTCTTTCTACGTCAGAGATATTACCAGGGTAATACTTTATTTTGACTTCATCAAGTTTAGCTAACAATTAGCTAATTGTTATCATGATGTTAGCATGTTTTAGCAAGGACTAGCTTGATGTTAACATTTTTAGCATGTGGCTAACATAATGCCAGAAAGATTTTGGCAAGATGTTAACAGTTAGCATGAGGCGGACAAGGTTATTGTTAGCATGATGATACGATGTTTTTAACAAGATGCTAACATGATTAGCAAAAGGCTATCACCAGTTGCACGAACGCCTCATTTAACGATTTGACACCTCATTCGTGGGTCTATGACAAACATTGTGTAACGAGTTATGCACCAAAATCTGTACGGAAGTATAAAAAAAATAATAAACATGTGAGATAGTAATAGAGATGTTTTGCTTCACAAGCACCACTAATAATAAGTTTGATGAATAGCAAAAGTGATCCTTTGCTTGAAAGCACAACTAATAAATATAAATGGTATTAGATACAAACTTAAGCAGACAGTCTACTAATCTGCCCTACAAAGGCAAAAGACCTTAACTCGCTAGAGTGTGAAACTGAGAAAAATTACTTTAAAGTTTTTTATTTGTCCAGCCAAATTAATTATAGGTAGCACACTGGAAATTTGGCAATTAGATGTTTTAGGAATGAAAATTATCAACATTAAAAAATTTGGGGCTCAAACTAGATTTTTACCCCGATTTTGAAGTTACTGTAGGCCTACTCTGTTTTTGCATTGTCTGCAAAAAGTGAGAAGTCACACCAAGGCAAAAGGCAGTAACTTCCACATTATCAATATTTGGTCGCTGATCACCATTTACAAAATCTTTACAGTAACACCTGTATAAAATCTAGTGATCATGGGCTATCTCATATAGGCTATTGCATATGGTAATGTGACTGTATTAATGTTTTGTTTTGTTTTTTGACCGAAACAATCAGACTAAAAGTAAAACGTGACCGTTTTGCAACCAATTTATTGGCTACGCTCAGTAACGTAAAATAATGCTAGACATAGCATAATTGCTTTTATATTGACTTGAATGAAATAGCCTACCCTGATAGCACACGTACATCTCAGAGACATCTATTTGACATCTGCATTTACATCTGCAAGACATATTTTTTAGAGTGTTTGCTCATCTGCAAGACGTCTATAGGACGTTTCCTTTTAGATGTCAAATAGACGTATATTAGATGTCTTTAAGATGTTTATGATTTAGAATGTATGTAAAACTGACATCTGAAAGACGCCTGTCAGACGTGCTCAAACCAGCAGCCATTCTTCAAAACATACCTAACCAGCATACGCTGTTTTTTTTTTCAACAGGGTAGTAGCTCACAAATCCCGAGTAGGCAAGCCAATGGAGTTTTTCAAAAGTTACAACTTTGTACTTTATTTACCCACCCCAGGGACAGTGTTTATACCTTCTTTTCAAAGAGTGCAGGAAGATGCAAGGTTGAAGGACTTTTCCAAAGAAAGATGTGTGACCAGATTGCTTAGTAACATAATCTAGGTTACTCAGTTTAGGTAATGTATTCTGACTACTTTTTAGAATACTTTTAAACTACTTTTTATGTAACTTGTTTTAAATTTGCCATTAAACAAACTGATACAAAAAAAGTAAAAAGAAAGAGAATAAATTCCATTTTTATA
Source organism: Spinibarbus caldwelli (assembly GCA_039654775.1). Lineage (NCBI taxonomy): Eukaryota > Metazoa > Chordata > Actinopteri > Cypriniformes > Cyprinidae > Spinibarbus > Spinibarbus caldwelli. The sequence continues at coordinate 30,421,651 of CM077244.1, forward strand.
TCAGCATACTAAAAAACATTACATCTTGCATAATTATTTGCTTCAGACATGATCTAATTGCTTGAGAGGTGCTTTTATCACCCAAATTCAGAATTTACACAACCATTCTATATTGTGAATATAGTCCAAGCTAAATGGCATCGCACACAGTAGGATTTTAGAAAGAAAAATTTAAAAGACAAAAAATAATTAGAAAGAAACAATAAATTATGAATAATTTCACTGCCATTGTGTGAATAGTGTAATCAAGAAAAAAAGTAACTGTAATCTGATTATGAGCATAATAAAATGTAATATACTCATATTATGGGTACTTAATTTTTGGAATCTGATTACGTAATCCACATTACATGTAATCAGTTACTACCAAGCTCTGTGTGTGATGCAGAATGAATTATACTTCTAATAAACACCAAGAATTACAAAAACACACTACACATTAATGACATAGAACACACTCAGACAAAACCTGTCGCTCGGGTAAAACCTTTTCAATGCAAACACTTTTGTACTTTATTAATCCCTAAAAGATGCACATTAGTACCTTAAAGATAGATATAAAAGCCTAAAAAATACATATCAGTAGCTAAATGGTACATACTTGTAACTTTTGAAAGGATACCACCCCAGTGACAGATTTTCTACCTTTTTTTCTGAGAATGAGCCATGAATTGATGAAACAGAGGGCTTAAATACACAGAGGAGGACCATTAATGAAACAGAAAACAGGTGTGCATTAATCAGAAACCATGACAACAAACTCAGGCAAACAGTACGACAAAGAACTAGAACTGTGACAGTACATAAAAAAATAAAATAAAATAAAATAAACAAGACCTACACAGCACATTAGGGGAGTCATTGTCCATTTCCCGAGGTAGTCAGGAGTGGACGAGCTTCACTCTGACACACTGAAGGCCCTGCATGCAGTCGGATTGTCTTGACTGACATACCTGTTCAACATCTTGTGAGAATCAGGGACAGCACCTGGTGACTGCTTTTGCGATATTTTCACCAGATGGCTTGAATGGCTCTATTTGAAAAGAATTATTCATTCTATACTCTTCTATCAATCCAGGCTAGAATCAATTATCTAACATGGTATTAATAATGCATGTCATGTAACCTAAAATAGGGATTCAGGAGATTACAGGAGGCTGTATCTACATATGCCAGGTTAAAACAGAGCACTACACTAAGAAGGAGGCTTTATTAGGAAATTAGGTAACACTTTATTTTAAGGGCCAGGTCTTACTTTTAACTAGATGCTTATTATCATGCATATTACTAGCATATTGGCTGTTTTTTAGTACTTATAACTCACATATTAAAGTCTTATTCTGCATGACTATATTTTAGATCCCTTAATCCACCCCAAACCTAAACTTAACATCTACCCTACTAACTATTAATAAGCAGCAAATTAGGAGTTTATTGAGTCAAAATGGTGAGAATTGATTCCCAAAGTAAAGTGTGACCTGAAATTAACATCAGTGACAAAATAGGTATTTTAAAATTGTATTCAACAATTATAAAACTATTTTTGGGAAATAGCAAAGAAGTAAACATCTTTTAAACACAATCTGCATAAAAATACAAATTTGTTCTTAAATAACTTGTAATAAATTAAATTAAACTGAACTTGTAATAGATAACAATTAACTTGTAACAAATAAAAATATTAGGGCAGAGGCAGAGCAGATGGCTCCAGCGACCGAGGCGGGGATCCAGAAGGCCACAGTGGAGCCGGAGCGACAGAGGACCAAGGTGGAGCCGAAGGGACGGAGGAGCCTAACAGAGCTGGAGGGACGATGTGTAGCTGGAGGAGTGGAGTCCCGAGGCGGCGGATGGTCGATGACTGACCAAGGCGGAGCCAGAGGGATGAGGGAGCCCAGTGGAGCTGGTGGACTGATGGGCCAGGTGGAGAGGAGGGAGCTAGGAGCCATGGTGGAACCGCTGGGTCAACAGGCCGAGGCAGAGTCCAGGACTCAGAGGCTGGAGGCGGAGACAAGGGATCCTCCAGCCATGACGCCAGTGGAGACTGGCAGACCCGCAGCGATCACACCCCACAGATGGTGGGCTGAGGGTGGGCTGAGGGGCCGACAGGAGACAACGGTGGCGGAGCTGAAGCAGGGATGACAGGAGGAGGCAAGAGAGAGAAGGAGGGTGGGAATTTGTGAGCGTCAGGGCTTCTGGGATGGTGTGTGTTGCCCACACACACCAGATCACAACTCCCAGCATTGGAAGAATCACGTAGAAGGTAATGACCTCTGTGGTTGATTCAGGTTCAATAGACGGTTCAGGGCAGACAGATAATTCCAGGTAGACAGACAGTTCAATAAAACAGACAGTTCAATCATGACCTCCGTGGTCCTGACAGGACAGACAGAAGATGATGGTGGGAGAAGTCAAGGCATATCAGTATAAATATCTACGTCCTCTGAGCGCTACCTCAGCTCAACCCTAGCGGTGGTGCAGTGGGCGGGGCTTTCCTCCGCGCCCTCACTCCCTACTGACACTTCCACCGTTACGTGCCTAGCAGCCGGCTCGCGCACCTGGTCAGATGATCGGGGCTCTGGCTCCAGGGCTATCCTCCACTCTGTCGCTCTCCTCGGCGATGGCTCGTTGATCGCAGTGGTCACGGGCTTTCCATCTGAGGTAGGCTCAAACTGTGGCTCCACGTAGCAGGGTGGTGGTAGGCTGGGCTCTGGGTCGAACATAACGACAAACCAAAAGAAAAACTCTCAAAACAAAATGTGGGGAAAACACGCCATGTACTTTCACTTTTTTGGGTCCTGCCTAAACAGTGCTTGTCAGATAAATCTTAAACATTTAAAATCATAAAAAAAACATTTATTTCTCTTAACCTTTGCATAATTTTCTAAATATAGTAATTTGATTTTTTTTTTTTTTTTTTTAGGCATCTGTAAGCATTGCTCACTCAAGCTTCAAGGTTTTGGTCAAGAATACTATTCTATCCACCAATGGTTTGAGACAAGAAAGTTGGCTAGTGACGATGTTGACACTTTCACTGAAAAGCCTCTCTGAGGGGGAACTCAGGAATGGACAGATACTTGTGGGCAAGCTTGGCAAGACTCACTGTTTTCCACCATGCAAGTGGATCTTGCTGTTTGTCTGTGGAAGGTGTTAGCAGGTTGTTGTTTAATTCTGCTTCCACAGTATCCTTAAGGGTCTGAGAGGAATCACTCTCTGCTGCAGCTGCTTCTCAAGCATTTCTTGGCTGTCTGTGTTTGCCCCAAGCAGCTTCTCTCATCTCTGTTGCAGTATTCCAGTATGAGGATAAGAATGAATGAATTAAACCTTGATTATGACCAAAAGCAGTCAGCTTCACCATTATTATTTACTGACATTCCCTTAACTCAGAAAGTCAGAGCTTAAAGAGGTGCTGCTTTCAAGAGCATCTGCAAGTGTCTGTGTTTTGAGTTCAACTGTCTGTATAATGACTCTAAAATGTCATGGATTCAAGCATCTAAAACAAAACAAATTAAGGACAACCTGACAAATACTCTTTATACAGCTGTATCTTTGGGAGAATAACTAAATACATCTGCAATACAAGATATATGATTAATTATGATTTAGAAATAAATGTTATTGACAAATTAATTTGCATAAATCATACCATTATTCAACGGTGTGTAATATATGCCAGACATATGGGCCCACTAGGACTAAGCTAAAGTAATAAGCTAAACTGAACATGTAATAAATAAGAATCAACTTGTAATAAATAACAAATATCAACACACATTCATTTTGTTTCACAAACTTTTCTAAATCAACTTTTCTTAGCAACAGTTCCAAAGAAAACAAAGTGTCAGCCATCATGACTAAAGAAACAAAGATGAAATAGTGATTTTTGCATAAACTCCGGTCTGTTTCTGAACAGACATGGTATTTGTTCATTGTTATATATATATTTTATATAATTAAATATAATACAATTTGCTAACTGTATATTATATTTTAAATCTTACAACCCGAATTCTGGAAATCTTGGGACAGTTTTTAAATTTTAATAAAATGAAAACTAAAAGAATTTAAAATAACATGAGCCAATATTTTATTTACAATAGAACATAGATAACATAACAAATGTTTAAACTGAGAAATTTTACAATTTTATGCACAAAATGAGCTCATTTCAAATATGATGCCTGCTACAGGTCTCAAAATAGTTGAGATGGGGACATGTTTACCATGGTGTAGCATCTCCTCTTCTTTTCAAAACAGTTTGAAGACATCTGGGCATCGAGGTTATGGGTTTCTGGAGTTTTGGAGTTGGAATTTGGTCCCATTCTTGCCTGATATAGGTTTCCAGCTGCTGAAGAGTATGTGGTCGTCTTTGACGTATTTTTCGTTTAATGATGCGCCAAATGTTCTCTATAGGTGAAAGATCTTGACTGCAGGCAGGCCAGTTCAGCACCCGGACTCTTCTACTACGAAGCCATGCTGTTGTAATAGCTGCGGTATGTGGTTTTGCATTGTCCTGCTGAAATGCACGTCATCTGGAGGGGAGCATATGCTGCTCTAAAACCTTTATATACCTTTCAGCATTCATAGTGCCTTCCAAAACATGCAAGCTGCCCATACCGTATGCATCAATGCACCCCCATACCATCAGAGATGCTGGCTTTTGAACTGAATGCTGATAAAATGCTGGAAGGTCTCCTCCTCTTTAACCCGGAGGACACTGCGTCCATGATTTCCAACAAGAATGTCAAATTTGGACTCGTCTGGCCATAGCACAATTTTCCACTTTGAAACAGTCCATTTTAAATGAGCCTTTGCCCACAGGACACGACGGCGCTTCCGGACCATGTTCACATATGGTTTCCTTTTTACATGATAGAACTTTGGCATCTGCAGATGGCACGGCGGATTGTGTTTACCGACAGTGGTTTCTGGAAGTATTCCTGGGCCCATTTAGTAATCTCAATGACAGAATCATGCCAATGAGTGATGCAGTGTCGTCTGAGGGCCCGAAGACCACGGGCATCCAATAAAGGTCTTCGGCCTTGTCCCTTATGGACAGAGATTTCTCCAGTTTCTCTGAATCTATTGATGATGTTATGCACTGTAGATGATGAGATTTGCAAAGCCTTTGCAATTTGACGTTGAGGAAAGTTGTTTTTAAAGTATTTCACAATCTCTTTTACACACTCTTTCACAGATTTGAGAGCCTCTGCCCATCTTTACTTCTAAGAGACTCTGCCTCTTTAAGACATCCTTTTATGGCTAATCATGTTACAGACCTGATGTCAATTAAATGATTAGTCGCTAGATGTTCTCCCAACTGAATCTTTTCAAAATTTCTTGCTTTTTCAGCCCTTTGTTGCCCCCATGCCACCTTTTTTAAGATGTGTAGCAGGCATCAAATTTGAAATGAGAAAAAGTGAAATTTAGTGGACAAAAGTGTCAAATTTATCTGTTTAAACATTTGCTATGTTCTCTATGTTATATTGTGAATAAAATATTGGCTCATGTGATTTGAAAGTCTTTTAGTTTTCATTTTATTCAAATTTAAAAAACGTCCCAACATTTCTGGAATTCGGGTTGTAAATACACAAACATATTTTAACCATTAAGACTGTAGTAAAATAAAATTAAAATCTGTAAATTATAGAAAGCAGTGAGAGCGAACTTGCTCTCCCATCGCCTCAAAATACAGCAAGCTTGATGATAAAGTCAGCAATGAATATCTATTTTCTAAATACATGCTAGTTCTTATTGTGAGCAATTCATCTATGCTTATTAAATTTTATTTATTTATTTTATTTATTTATTTTTTTTTTTTGCTAATACATCACAATAAGGAAGAAAATATATGTTGTTACTTTCATTGCATTGTGACTTTAACATTAAAAATATGTTGAATGGACAAAAGCACTTTAGGTGCCCAAAAGCAAAGGGGGAGTTGAATTATATGAAAAAAAAAAAAATCCCTTGCAAACAGTTTATCAGAACAAACAAAATATTGGTTGTGATGATTCCAGTGACAGACAGGGAAAGAGTAGCGATAGTTTACCAATGTCACAACATCACAACATGCTTTTCCTACAGGTAAACATAACTTTGCTTGATCATTCATGTGCAAAAAATAATGAAAAATACTGATATCACGGTATTTCAGATTCCACTTGAAATCCAGAGTTTCTGGTAATTACGACTTTGTGGCGGCGTTCGTGTGCACTCATCTTGTAAACACAATCATTGCACATGACTTGAAGGCAGCAATAAACCAAATCATCCAGTCCAGAATTTGGAAACATTTTTACAAGCCTTCATTATGCTTGTAAAATGTGTCCCTGCAATTATAAACCTGTTGAATTAAGTGCTGTCAGGATGTTCCCTCAACCTCCACCGCTCTCAACCAGTCTGGCGCTCTGTAATCAACATTTATTTATTATTCTGTTCCCTCGGGCAGGCTTTCTTGATGCACATATCTGTGTATCTCTTCTATATCTGTCACTCAAGGTACTAAATTATCTCAGCCATCGTCAGTTTGCCTCACTTCGACACTCTGTAAGTAAAGCAACTGTGCACCAAATATAGTTATCAGGCCTTATTTGTAACTCTCATTAATGTAGTGTAAATGCAAACCAGTTCCCAATAAAGCACATGACACTTTGTGAACATCAAGAAGATAATAGAGAGAACCAAGGACTGAAAAGCAAGAACTTGCCAGAAGGGAGCAAAAAGCATGTTTCTCAGTTGATGGCTATTCAAAAGTAGTTGTGTATTCTTACAAAATACACTTTTGCAAGCAACATATAAACTGCAAATACTTCATTATATTAAAGCAGATAGTTTAGTTTAATACTTTAAGTTAGAACCTTAAGGACCGTCAGCTCATTTCTGTTTGTGCACGTATGAGTATTGCTGATGATATGACTGTTGCTGTGTTTATAAGGTAGTGAGGATAATCTAGAGCAGATCCAGCATCCCTGTGGAGCGTCGCTGTTGATTAGTTTTGTCGACAAAGTTACATTTCCCATCTTAACCACTTGCGTCTGCCTGTGCTCCACCACAGGGTGGTAATCATTTATACATGTTACACTTGTTCTCTAGGGACGATTTTATGTTGGGCCTTTTAAAGCACACTGGAACATTATGATAACCAGTGTTGGGGGTAATGTAACATACAGTACAAGTAATGTGAGCTACCAAATCAGATTACTTTTTAGTAATACGTTACTTTTTAACTTACAGGAAAATATCTGAGTAATTTTCAAATAAGTACTGCCAGTTACTTTGTTTTCATATGTATTGACTGACAGCTCTTGTGTTGCCATGTTGAGAGAAATCAGGAGTAGGTGCAGAGGCGTTGTGTGCCCTGCTGTGTGAACATGATGATACTGTAACTGAACATGCATTTATTGATCTCACTTACACAAAAACAGATTCAGTATTCTTCAAAATAATTACAAACTGTGAAATGCAAACTCACAATGTGACGCAAACCTGCAATAATTAAATGTTAAATAATACAAATATCCTTTTATGTATTTAATCCTATTTTATTGACCAATGTTTGTGCTGCTGACCTTCACTGATCCAATTCAACCATGCTAATAAGCAAAAACATAAATAAATAAAAATTTCAAAAATTCTGAACAGTGTTGAACTTTCTTCTCTTGCATCTTATTCATGTAATCCTGGATGGCAGCCTAGAAGGGTTTGTCTGAGCTGCGTTCTCTACTGTACAGATGTGAATTTACATTTTCTTCAGCCTGAGGCTTATTCATGTCACTTCTGGTGTGAAAGGGCTTGTGCATTTGCCAAAAATAGAACTTTTTCATATTAAAAACAAACAAGCAAGCCCAGACCACATGAGAAAAAGTAACACAAAAGTAACGTAACATTACTTTCCAGAAAAAGTAATTAAGTAATGCAATTAGTTTCTTTTTTAGGGAGTAACGCAATATTGTAATGCATTACTTTCAAAAGTAACTGAACAATTAGAGAGCACAGAACAATTAGGCGGAGACACAAACTGAGAACTTTATGCATTTTCTGCTCTGATTTGAGGGGAACATTTTTGAAATTCTCTAGAATGGATTCAGTACAATTTGATAAAGAAGTTCAGAGTACTAGAGAGTACCTCAATAGCAGTTGTTGGAAATACATAAATTGATACCTTCTGTTTTTGCTCATAGGTGCTCAGTTCTGCACACGTTTGTTTTTAAAGCAATCATCTGAGTCATAAATGTCATGTAACTAATCACTCTGGAGCTGTTGACAAAAGCTGAATAAAACTCATTGGCTGATGTTACCACAAGAATGCACACAGTCAAATTTCTTAATTATATGAAATTACAAACTGCTGTTCCATGCTTTTCACGTACAGGCTCCAATCAGATTTTGATTTGTAGCCAATTTTAATTTTTGTGGTCAGTAAATGTTGTATTTATTTATTTATTTATTTATTTATTTATTTAAATTTCAGCAAGCATTATTTTGATCAAAAATGACAATAATATATCTTGAGCAGCAAATTAGTATATCAGTATGATTTCTGAAGGATCATGTGACACTGAAGACTGGAGTAATGATGCTGAAATCTGTAGTAATATTTCACAATATTACTCTTTTATAATTTATTTATTATTGATCAAATAAATGCATATATATATATATATATATATATATATATATATATATATACTGTATGTTATACAGTATAGTATATATACTGTATATATACAGTGGGTACGGAAAGTATTCAGACCCCCTTAAATTTTTCCCTCTTTGTTATATTGCAGCCATTTGCTAAAATCATTTAAGTTCATTTTTTTTCCTCATTAATGTACACACAGCACCCCATATTGACAGAAAAACACAGAATTGTTAACATTTTTGCAGATTTATTAAAAAAGAAAAACTGAAATATCACATGGTCCTAAGTATTCAGACCCTTTGCTCAGTATTTAGTAGAAGCACCCTTTTGATCTAATACAGCCATGAGTCTTTTTGGGAAAGATGCAACAAGTTTTTCACACCTGGATTTGGGGATCCTCTGCCATTCCTCCTTGCAGATCCTCTCCAGTTCTGTCAGGTTGGATGGTAAACGTTGGTGGACAGCCATTTTTAGGTCTCTCCAGAGATGCTCAATTGGGTTTAAGTCAGGGCTCTGGCTGGGCCATTCAAGAACAGTCACGGAGTTGTTGTGAAGCCACTCCTTTGTTATTTTAGCTGTGTGCTTAGGGTCATTGTCTTGTTGGAAGGTAAACCTTCGGCCCAGTCTGAGGTCCTGAGCACTCTGGAGAAGGTTTTCATCCAGGATATCCCTGTACTTGGCCGCATTCATCTTTCCCTCGATTGCAACCAGTCGTCCTGTCCCTGCAGCTGAAAAACACCCCCACAGCATGATGCTGCCACCACCATGCTTCACTGTTGGGACTGTATTTGACAGGTGATGAGCAGTGCCTGGTTTTCTCCACACATACCGCTTAGAATTAAGGCCAAAAAGTTCTATCTTGGTCTCATCAGACCAGAGAATCTTATTTCTCACCATCTTGGAGTCCTTCATGCGGGCTTTCATGTGTCTTGCACTGAGGATAGGCTTCCGTCGGGCCACTCTGCCATAAAGCCCCGACTGGTGGAAGACTGCAGTGATTGTTGACTTTCTACAACTTTCTCCCATCTCCCGACTGCATCTCTGGAGCTCAGCCACAGTGATCTTTGGGTTCTTCTTTACCTTCTCACCAAGGCTCTTCTCCCCCGATAGCTCAGTTTGGCCGGACGGCCAGCTCTAGGAAGGGTTCTGGTCGTCCCAAACGTCTTCCATTTAAGGATTATGGAGGTCACTGTGCTCTTAGGAACCTTAAGTGCTGCAGAAATTTTTTTGTAACCTTGGCCAGATCTGTGCCTTGCCACAATTCTGTCTCTGAGCTCTTCAGGCAGTTCCTTTGACCTCATGATTCTCATTTGCTCTGACATGCACTGTGAGCTGTAAGGTCTTATATAGACAGGTGTGTGGCTTTCCTAATCAAGTCCAATCAGTATAATCAAACACAGCTGGACTCAAATGAAGGTGTAGAACCATCTCAAGGATGATCAGAAGAAATGGACAGCACCTGAGTTAAATATATGAGTGTCACAGCAAAGGGTCTGAATACTTAGGACCATGTGATATTTCAGTTTTTCTTTTTTAATAAATCTGCAAAAATGTCAACAATTCTGTGTTTTTCTGTCAATATGGGGTGCTGTGTGTACATTAATGAGGAAAAAAATGAACTTAAATGATTTTAGCAAATGGCTGCAATATAACAAAGAGTGAAAAATTTAAGGGGATCTGAATACTTTCCGTACCCACTGTATTTGGAGACAGGCACAATTTTTATTCTTTTAGCTGCTGACCAAAACATATTCAAGTTACAGTTTGAAAATGGGCTAACTGTTGATTCTAAGTGTTCCATTTGCATTTGGAAGCTGTTGCCGTGAACCCACATCATGCAGTCAAAGGAGCTCTCCATACAAGTGAAACAGACGATTGTTAGGCTTCAAAAACAAAACAAACCCATCAGAGAGATAGCAGGAACATTAGGAGTTTGGTACATTCTGAGAAAAAAAATAAAACATGAGCTCAGCAACATAAAAAGGCCTGGACGTCCACGGAGGAGAACAGTGGTGGATGATCGGAGTATCCTCTCCATGATAAAGAAAAACGCTTTCACAACATCCAGCCAAGAGAACACTTTCCAGGAGGTAGACCCTGTCAAAGTCTACAATCAAGAGAAGACTGCACCAGAGCAAACACAGAGGGTTCACCACAAGGTGCAAACAAGGCCAGATTAGACTTTGCCAAAAAAAAATAAAAAAAATAAAAAGCAAAAAAAACCACTAAAAAAAAGCCAGAGCACTTCTGCAAAAGCATTCTTCAGATGGCTGAAACTAAGATCAACCTGTCCCAGAATGACAAGAAGAAAAAAGTATGGAGAAGGCTTGGAACAGCTCATGATCCAAAGCACACAACATCATCTGTGAAACATGGAGCAGTGTGATGCATGAGCTGCATGGCTTCCAGTGGCACTGGGTTACTGGTGTTTAGTGATGGTGAGACAGAGGACAGAAGCAGCCGGATGAATTATGAAGTGTATAGGGTTATACTCTCTGCCCAGATTCAGCCAAATGCAGCAAAGTTGATTGAGCGGCGCTTCATAGTACAAATAGATAATGACCCAAAACATACAGCAAACCCAGCAGTTTTTGAACATAAAAAAGTGGAATATTCTGCAATGGCCAAGTCAGGCTCCTGATCTCAACCCGACTGAGCATGCATTTCACTCGCTGAAGACAAAACTAAAGGCAGAAAGACCCACAAACAAACAACAACTGAAGTCAGCTGCAGTAAAGGCCTGGCAAAGCATCACAAAGGAGGAAACCCAGTCTCTGCTGATGTCCATGAGTTCAGACTTAAGGCAGTCATTGCCTGCAAAGGATTCTCAACAAAATATTAAAAATCAACATTTTATTTACTATTTTAGGGTTTTTTAATAAAATGAGACACCCATTTAATTGATAGATGCTATCTCAGGGTAGCAGAACACAAATACTGATCAACAAAAATGTGTGGTCACATGATCCACAGGGGTCCATTTTTCTTGAACTTTCAGAACGTGCACGTCACATGACTCCATATTTTTAAATGCTGTTCTTCTGAACTTTCTGTTCATCAAAGAAACATGAAAAAAATTCTACTCAGTTGTTTTCAACATAATAATAAATGTTTTTTGAGAAGCAAATCAGAATATTAGAATGATTTCTGAAGGATCATGTGACTGGAGTAATGATGCTAAATATTCAGCTTTGAAATCACAGAAATAAATTACATTTTAAAGTATTCAAATGGAAAACAGTTATTTTAAATAGCAAAAATATTTTTAAAAATTACTGCTTTTGCTGTACTTTGGATCAAATAAATGCTGGCTTGGTGAACAGAAGAAACTTCTTTAAAAACATTAAAAATCTTACATGTTCAAAAACTTTTGATTGGTGGTATATATATATTTAAGTGTTAAGTATTTAAGATTAGAGTTACCCATTAAAATGATTAAGAACCTTGATTGATTAAATAATTTAATTGATTTGAATGATTAAATCCTTTCTTATGATGAAAACTGTGCAGTACAAATTTTACGGTGCATAAGAGAATGACTATAAAGGGAATATATCCACCCTGCAGATGGTGAGCTGACAGACACATGCTGGTGAGTGCAGAATTGAGGAGCCATTCACATGAGAACAAAAATTCCAAAGCATCAAATCAGATGCAAAACTGTTAGTCCTTCTAGTTAAAAAGAAACAAACAACACAAAAAAAAAAAAAAAACAGCTTTGAGTCATACAGTATATGACTCAATACTGATCAATAGGTCGCACTTTACTTCACCAGTTTGTTATGAATATGTCCAGCACATAGATCGATTCAGCATTCTTTGGATTGGATTGTACGTCTTTCCTTATTGATTGTACCGCACCGTTTGGTAATTTGTTCTTCTTATTGAAGTTCTTCATCTCATTTCTTGAAGCATGGACTTTATGGACTTAATTTTACATGTGTTAGAAAGATGTTGTTGTTTTTTTTTTTTTTTTCCTGCATGGTCATTCAAAAAACAGCATGTTAGTATCTTATATAACTATGTTATACTTAGATCATAGTACCACCCCAGTGTGTTTTGGTACTTGTTGTTCAAATGATTATTAATGCCAGTAATGGATGGGAAATTGACCTGTGCTGCTAGCCTGAAAATCTCAGGCTTTTCATATAGAAATTGCTTTGAATCATGTAGACTTTAACCATATTCCTGAAATGAGAAAAAAGTTAACAAGTCAGAGTACTCTGACAGGCAGCACAGTTGGACTTCAAGCAAAACCTGGTTCTAGATCCTTTATGATCCTATTTCATCCTGTTTGCTTCCATTCCACTGTTATACTAGCAATAAATAAAATAATTGAATTAAATGTATAGAACATCAATATGAGTACGTGAAATTATTATAAAATTATAATTTAATTATTATGAAAGAATAATAATAAACCTCTAACACTGTCTATTCTATCTCTTTTCTATCTTTTATTGTTTATTTATTATTAAAAAAAAAAGCCTTGCTACATGTACTGCATTAGACTAACCAGGACTTGTCACAGCACTTACATATTGTTGCTCTTTTGTTGTTTTGATTGCTTCTATTGTCCTCATCACTTTGGATAAAAGCATCTGCTAAATGATTAAATGTTAACTTTAAAGGGGTCATGAACTGAGAAATCAAAATTCCCTTGTTCCCCTTTCAGTCGGTCACTCCGAGTCACGTCGGATGACCGACGAAATTGGGATCTCGCCAGAGAGACCAATCCACTTTGAGTGTAACTAAACGAGCCAATGGACATTGGCATGCGATTATTGCATCCAGCTGCCGCTGATCACAGCGTGAGCATAAGAGGCAGCTGATGCACCGCATCAATTATCCTTTCGCTTCGGAGCCGAGCGGTAGTGGTTAAAGCTACTGCTCTCCCTTCCAAGAGAGTGTTCTGCGAGCGAGTGCGGGCGTTACGGCGCGGCAGCGGTGGTCACGGTGTCCGGGAGAGAAAGATCGTCTTCCTGCTGACAGCCACACTAGGAGTGTGCGGTGGCCAGCTCCCCTGCGTGCTTCAGCACTAAAAGAGCATTTCTCTGAAAGAGCAATTTCTCTAAAAGAGCAACACGGGTGATCGCGTCTTTTTAAAGATGTCTTTTCACCCGTGCGTTTCTGGGCGTGGTCGTTTCCTGGCGCCTCAGGACGGTCACGATCGCTTCCTCACGTGTCTGGGCATTCAGCACGCTGAGGTGGCTTTCGTGGATGGTTCATGTTCTTCTTGCGGGGACATGACCATCTCGGAGTGCGACTCTGCTATGTCAAACATGGCAGAGTCCCTCTGCCTGCCGTGATCCGGCGTGCACACTGGATCCGGTGGAGTCAGAGGTGATTGAGGATTACGGTGAGGGCTTCCCCAAGTGGAGCTCCTCACCCCTCAAGCACTCCGCAGCCGGTGGAGCTGCCGAAGGAGCGCGCTGGCCACGCGTTTCCTTCGGTGCCCCCTCTGACGACCAGATGTCGATCACTGCATCGGAGGGCGGGCCCTCTCTCTCCGGGGATGATGACCCGGCTGCGTTGCCCCCTTCGGGTGTGGTAGCGTTGTCCGTGCCAGACCCAGAGATGACGGCTATGCTTTCCCGGGCCGCCGAGAATGTCGGGCTCGTGTGGAATCCTAAAAAGCCACCGTGTCCCGATCCTTCGAGGCTGGGCGAGTGGTTCCTCGGTGGGGGTGGCGCTGGTTCTCAGCGCCCCCCTCCGGTGCCATTCTTTCCGGAAGTGCATCAGGAGCTGACAAGATCGTGGAGGGCACCTTTCACTGCCCGAAACACATCTTGTAGTTCTTCCGCTCTCACCACCCTCGATGGTGGAGCCGCTTTGGGGTATGCGGGCATCCCCTCGGTGGAACGGTCTGTGGCCATGCAACTGTGTCCAACAGCCGCTTCCACCCTGCGGGGTGATCCGTGTCTCCCCTCACGGGCCTCTAAGTATTCGTCAGGTCTAACTGGCAGTGCTTATAGAGCCTGTGGGGAGGCGGCTTCCGCCCTCCACGCTATGGCGTTGCTGCAGGTCCACCAGGCCAAAGCACTGAAAGACCTGCACGAGGGTGGTCACGACCTGGCGGTTCTACATGAGCTGCGTGCTGCGACGGACCTCGCGCTACGAGTGACGAAGGTGACCGCACAGTCTCTGGGTCGTGCGATGTCCAGGAGCGCCATCTCTGGCTGTGTCTCGCTGACATGAAGGAGCAGGAGAAGGTACAGTTCCTGAATGCTCCCGTGTCACAGACCGGCCCTTTCGGCGACGCTGTCGAGAGCTTTGCCCAGCAGTTCTCGGCAGCCCAGAAGCAGACTGAGGCAAACACATCATGCGCCGGAGGAAACCTGCTGCTTCCACTCCGGCTGCAGCCACTCAGCCTGCTCGTCGCCGTGGGCGCCCCCCTGCGGCCGCCCCCGCTCCCGCGCAGCCGCAGCAGCCTTTCACCAGGCAGCGTCGTGGAGCCGGTCGCAGGCAGGACGCCCAGCCCGTCCAGGCCCCCGCCAAACCTGGCGGCAAGCGCAAGTGCAAGAGGCCCTGGGACGGTCGACCCAGAGATGGAGGAGACTGCTCATCGGGAGATGGTGACTGCACCACTCCCTCCCCCGGAGGAGGGCCGGGTGGAGTATCTTTTGTTCATTTTGTTCCGCCTCTGGCCCAGCAGCCAGCGGTACCCAAAACATCAGTAAAGAGCGGTCTCCTCAATCTCCGGGTCTCAAGAGGAGGAGAGTGGTGATCCGTGCATCACAGGATCGCTTCCCTCCTCCTCTCTCGCCAGCAGGCAGCGGGTGGTGCCCAAGAGCACCCCTCCTGCCCATTCGTGGAACCAGGTAAGGGCAGTAGCACTCCAGTCCCCGCTTCAAGTCGTCAAACGCCGGGCTGTCACAAGCCTCAAGCCGGGTTCCTGTGTCTCCTCCCACGCGAGGAGAAATCAGGTGAGTGCTACACTACATACCCAGACCCCGCCCCCTGCCGTCACAGGCCAGGCCGTCACAGGCCCTGGGGCCGGTCCCTGTGTTCCACCTCGCTGCCCCACCGCGGGCATGTCGGTGGGCCCGTTGGCCCCGCTGGTGCGGTCTCTTGGAGCCTGGTTAGCGCTCCCCAGCCCGTCCCGGTGGCTCCTGCGGACCATCAGACTCGGCTATGCGATTCAGTTCGCCCGGCGTCCCCCCCAAGTTCAGGGGCATCCGGTTCACTTCAGTCAAAGCCGTCGATGCCCCTGTCTTGCTCGCGGAGATTGCAGTCCTACTGGCGAAGGATGCAATAGAGCCGGTCCCTCCAGCCGATATGAGGTCGGGGTTTTACAGCCCTTACTTCATTGTGCCCAAGAAAAGCGGTGGGTTACGACCGATCTTGGATCTGCGAGTTTTGAACCGTGCACTTCACAAGATGCCGTTCAAGATGTTGACGCAGAAACGCATTTTTGGATGCGTCCGTCCCCTAGATTGGTTTGCAGCAATCGACCTGAAGGACGCGTACATTCATGTTTCGATTCTCCCGCGACACAGGCCATTCCTGCGATTCGCGTTCGACGGTCGGGCATATCAGTACAAGGTCCTGCCCTTCGGGCTGTCCCTTTTCGCCTCGTGTCTTCACCAAAGTCGCAGAGGCGGCCCCTTGTTCCCTTGAGAGAACGGGGTGTGCGCATTCTCAACTACCTCTACGACTGGCTCATACTTGCACAGTCTCGAGAGCTGTTGTGCGCACACAGGGACCTGGTGCTCAGGCACCTCAGCCAGTTGGGCCTTCGGGTCAATTGGGAAAAGAGCAACTCGTGCCAGTGCAGAGGATCTCTTTTCTCGGCATGGAGTTGGATTCGGTCAACCAGACAGCACGCCTCACCCAGGAACGTGCTCAGTCGGTGCTGAACTGCCTCAAGACTTTATCAGGCAGGACAGCGGTCCCACTGAAACTCTTTCAGAGGCTCCTGGGGCATATGGCTGCAGCTGCGGCCATAGTTCCGCTGCTCCATATGAGACCGCTTCAGCACTGGCTCCATGGTCGAATCCCGAGGTGGGCGTGGAAACGCGGTACTCACCGGGTTCAGATTACACCGGCCTGCCGCAAGACCTTCAGCCCGTGGTCAGATCCTTCGTTCCTTCGGGCAGGAGTGCCCCTGGAGCAGGTATCCAGGCATGCTGTGGTATTCACGGATGCCTCGACCACCGGCTGGGGTGCCACGTACAACGGGCACGCAGTATCAGGGGTTTGGACGGGCCCCCTTCTGCGTTGGCATATCAATTGCCTCGAGTTGCTGGCAGTACGCCTTGCCCTGTGCCGCCTCAGAGGGCGCCTTCGGGGCAGGGACGTTCTGGTCCGTACGGACAACACTGCGACCGTTGCCTATATCAACCGGCAAGGCGGTTTGCGCTCCCGTCGCATGTCGCAACTCGCCCGCCACCTCCTCCTCTGGAGTCAGAAGCATCTGAGGTCCCTTCGTGCCATCCACATCCCAGGAGTGTTCAATCAGGCGGCCGACGAGCTGTCTCGAGCGGCACTTCCTGGGGAGTGGAGACTCCATCCCCAGGCGGTCCAGCTGATTTGGAGTCGGTTCGGAGTTGCTCAGGTAGACCTGTTTGCATCTCCAGAAACCACCCACTGCCAGTGGTTCTACTCCCTGTCCGAGGCAACGCTCGGCACGGATGCACTGGCACACAGCTGGCCCCAGGGCTTGCGCAAGTATGCGTTTCCCCCAGTGAGCCTGCTAGCACAGACATTGTGCAAGATCAGGGAGGACGAGGAGCAGGTCCTGTTAGTGGCTCCATATTGGCCCAACAGGACCTGGTTCCCGGAACTCATGCTCCTCGCGACAGCCCCTCCCTGGCCGATTCCTCTGAGGAAGGATCTGCTTTCTCAGAGACGGGGCACCCTCTGGCACCCGCGTCCAGACTTGTGGAAACTTCATGTGTGGTCCCTGGACGGGACGCGGAGGTTCTAGGTGACCTGCCCCAGGAGGTAGCGCTCACTATCGCTTCAGCACGAGCACCGTCCACAAGACGGGCCTATGCGCTGAAGTGGAACCTGTTCGTCGAATGGTGTTCCTCTTACCAGGAGGACCCCCGGAGATGTTCGATCAGAGCCGTGCTTTCCTTTTTGCAACAAGGGTTGGAGCGTAGGCTGTTCCCCTCCACCCTTAAGGTATATGTTGCTGCTATTTCTGCCCACCACGACCCCATAGAGGGGAGGTCGGTGGGGAAGCACGATCTGGTCGTCAGGTTTCTTAGGGGGGCCAGGAGGTTAAATCCTCCGAGGCCTCCCTCCCTTCCCTCTTGGGATTTGGCTTGGTGCTAAGAGCCCTACAAACTGCCCCCTTGAGCCGTTGCAGTCAGTCGAGTTGAAGTTTCTTTCTATGAAAACCCTACTCCTGACTGCATTGGCCTCAATCAAGAGGGTGGGGGACCTGCAGGCATTTTCGGTCGACGAGTCGTGCCTTGAGTTTGGGCCGGCTGACTCCAGTGCAACACTGAGGCCCCGGCCTGGCTATGTGCCCAAGGTTCCTACCACGCCCTTCAGGGACCAGGTAGTGAGCCTGCAAGCGCTGCCCCTGGAGGAGGCAGACCCAGCCCTAGCTTTGCTCTGTCCTGTACGCGCACTGCGTCAGTACGTGGATAGAACTCAGAGCTTCAGGACCTCAGAACAGCTCTTTGTCTGTTACGGAGGACAGCAGAAGGGGAAGGCTGTCTCCAAGCAGAGGATGGCCCACTGGATAGTGGATGCCATCACCTTGGCCTACGAAGCACAAGGTGTGCCCTGCCCGCTCAGGTTGCGTGCTCACTCCACTAGGGGTGTCGCATCGTCCTGGGCGCTGGCTCGTGGTGCCTCGCTAGCAGACATCTGTAGAGCTGCGGGTTGGGCGACTCCCAACACGTTCGCTAGGTTTTATAGCCTACGTGTCGAACCGGTTTCCTCCTGTGTTCTCACCTCAAACGGGTAGTGGCACTGAGAGGGCCGGCTCAGAGTCGGCTTGCGGCGTCCTTACGTCTAATTCTCCAGAGAGTTCCTTAACCAGGCAAACCCTGTTGAGTCCTCCAGCACTCCGGCGTCCGGACGCGGCGGGGCGTCCGGCGCCAGGCCTTCAGCCAATGAATTCTTGAAATCTGGTGCGAGGCTAGTGCCCATATGAGAGACCCTGTCGGGATCCCATATGTGTATTCCACGGTATTCTTATTAGAGCCATGTTTCCCCTGGCGGACCACGTTCTGCCATCTCTAAAGATGCAGCCTGAGCCATCTCAGAGACTTCCATGTGCAATAGGGCCCTTCGGGGTTACTTCACATGTTTGAATGTCACTTAACCCCCTCTGGGAGGAGGTGACTCCGCAGTGTGGCTCTTCCAAGTGGAAGGGCACGCTTCCCAGTGTTATCCTAGTCCTACTGTTTGGGTTGTTCAAGGAACACCAGTAGTTGACCTTCTCTGTGTAGAGCCCGGTCCTATCGTCTGCCTTATAGGAAGGGTCAGGAGCCCTACACAGGGCACTGGAAGGGGCAGCTCCTGTGGCGCTTTGGTAGGGATCCCAATTTCGTCGGTCATCCGACGTGACTCGGAGTGACCGACTGAAAGGGGAACGTCTCGGTTACGTATGTAACCCTCGTTCCCTGAAGGAGGGAACGGAGACGTCACGTCCCGTCGCCACAGTCGCTGTACCACCGCTGAGCTGCCGGGTCGCCGGCTCGGCTCCTCAGCGAAAACATAATTGATGCGGTGCATCAGCTGCCTCTTATGCTCACGCTGTGATCAGCGGCAGCTGGATGCAATAATCGCATGCCAATGTCCATTGGCTCGTTTAGTTACACTCGAAGTGGATTGGTCTCTCTGGCGAGATCCCAATTTCGTCGGTCATCCGACGTGACGTCTCCGTTCCCTCCTTCAGGGAACGAGGGTTACATACGTAACCGAGACGATCTTTTGACATATAAGAGGTCATTGTACTATAAAAACATCCTGTAAGTTTCAGAACTCAAAACTTTGCTGTTAGTCTAAAAACAGTTTATATTGAAGCCAGTCTGCCAAAATGACTTGTGAAATGTTCTACTCTATGATGTAATAGTGTGGATAAGCACCACCTCCACAGAAGATCAGTGCCTGCTTCTACATCACTGCCTGTTTAGCACCACCCACCGATTCTACATCACTGCCTGTTTAGCCCCGCCCACCAATTCTACATCACTGCCTGTTTAGCCCCGCCCACCGATTCTACATCACTGCCTGTTTAGCCCCGCCCACCAATTCTACATCACTGCCTGTTTAGCCCCGCCCAGCAATTCTCCATCACTGCCTGTTTAACCCTGCCCACCAATTCTACATCACTGCCTGTTTAGCCCCGCCCACCAATTCTACATCACTGCCTGTTTAGCCCTGCCCAGCAATTCTACATCACTGCCTGTTTAGCACCACCCACCGATTCTACATCAATGCCTGTTCAGCCCTGCCCTGCAATTCTACATCACTGCCTGTTTAGCACCACCCACCGATTGTACATCACTGCCTGTTTAGCCCCGCCCACCAATTCTACATCACTGCCTGTTTAACTCTGCCCAGCAATTCTCCATCACTGCCTGTTTAGCCCTGCCCACCAATTCTACATCACTGCCTGTTTAGCCCCGCCCACCAATTCTACATCACTGCCTGTTTAGCCCTGCCCAGCAATTCTACATCACTGCCTGTTTAGCACCACCCACCGATTCTACATCACTGCCTGTTTAGCCCTGCCCAGCAATTCTACATCACTGCCTGTTTAACCCTGCCCACCGATTCTACATCACTGCCTGTTTAGCACCACCCACCGATTCTACATCACTGCCTGTTTAGCACCACCCACCGATTCTACATCACTGCCTGTTTAGCCCTGCCCAGCAATTCTACATCACTGCCTGTTTAGCCCTGCCCACCAATTCTACGTCGCTGCCTGTTTAGCTCCGCCCACCAATTCTACGGTGCTGCATGTTTAGCTCCGCCCACCAATATGTGGTGAAAATGAAAGATTTTTTTTTAAATTCTATTAGGTCCCGATCTGACCGAATGTGTTTTTTAGGTCTGAAAATGCGAGGTGCACCGTACTGACTTCTTTTTTTTTTTTTTTTTGTGACTTTTAAAAAAGAGCAGTGCGGTGTGGTTTTTATGTTTTTTTTATGTTTTTTTTTTTTTTTATGTTTTTATGTTGCACCAAATCAGCTGTCCTGTCAGTCAAATCAAAGGAATATAGCGCTCATTCGATTGGACAATGGAAAAAAACTTGAATGACATCGGGCACTTTTCTGCTGAGAGTTGCTTTTTTTTTTTTTTTTTTTAACTTCCGGCACTCAGAGCGCTCCTGCAAAAATGTGAGTTGCAGTAGGCGGCAAAAACGTGAGGCACCCGGGGCGCATAATCGCGCAAAATGCTCACTGCCAATAGAAACCAATTCAAAAAGGGCCCCTCTCACTGCAAAAAAAACATGTTCTGTCTGATCGGGGCCTTACTTCTAAATTATGTTTCTTGATGTAAAAATCTTGATAACATTATAAGTGGACATCAGAGAACAGTACAAAATAATAATGAAAAAAGCAGTTCATGACCCCTTTAATATGTATGACATTTTTACCTTAATATTTATTTTTACATTTTCTGGGCAAATGTGATTGATGAAACTCACCTGAGGGTTCCAGGGCATTGCTATGCTGTTGCTAACTGTCACCTCCATCTAGAGATTTGTTCATGTTTTACATTCTACTGTAATTGAAGCAATTGAAGCAATTTCTGAGAAACGCCATTGAAAATGGATCGACCCGAGCACCAAAGCACATTTCTAGCCAATCAACAGTAAGGGGGTGTGTCCACGCATGATGGGGGAGATGCCTGTGTTGCACAGCATGTTTGTGAATTTGGGGAGGAGCTATATCAAGATAGGGGTGTGACCTTTTTGGGTCGTGGCGTGTTTGTTTCGGCAATTTTAAATCAATTTTAAATCGTTTCTCAGAAATCGCTTATTGCACCTGTAAATTCTACTACTCAGCAAGATAACAAGACACTAGCTATGTTTCCATGCGCCTATTTTTATGTGACTATCGCATTGAAAAAAAAAAATAACGTTGAATGGAAATGTCAAGATGTGCATAAATTCTAAAAATTTGCAAAAACTACAATGGAAACACAATTACTGAATAAATTTCTTGATGCGCATGTTGTCTCAACGGATCATGTGATTGGATAACTGGACTAACCAGTGCACCATTCTCATCGCACACCATCTCGAATGTTGTTTTGTTAATTTGGAAATGACTGAGCCAAAGTTCTTCATCAAAATGATTTAGTATAATCACCTCTCATAACTGTCTCACACGATTGCGTTCCCAAACATCAGGCATTCAAATACAAGATAATATGACAGAGTTTGTTATTGCATTTCATCTGGCACAAATCATTTATTATGTAGGAAATAAGAGCCACAGTCTTCACCGGTTGCAGCAACTACAATTTTCATTATTGATACTTTAAGCCAGTTTCCCAGAAAGTGATGTAATCACACTAACTATTTATTTTCCATTGTTGCCATATTTTCCAGCCACACACCAAAGCCAGCATGCTAACAGAATACATGATAATGCAAAAACATGCATACAAGATATATGCATGGTTACATGATTCATAGCTGCATGTCATTTACATGCAAATAATGTTGCATGTGTCATGTAAGCCCAAATGCCACAATAAGAATTATACTGTTCTTGTCTTAGAAACTACACTCTTAAAAATAAAGGTGCTTAAAAGGTTCTTCACAGCGATGCCATAGAAGAACCATTTTTGGTTCCATAAAGAACCATTCAGTCAAATGTTCTTTAAAGAACCATCTCTTTCTTACATTTTTATAATCTGAAGAACCTTCTTTCACCACAAAGAACATTTTGTGAAACAGAAAGTTTCTTCAGATGTTAAAGGTTTTTTATGGAACCATTTAGACAAAAAGGTTCTTCTATGGCATCGTGAAGCACCTTTATTTTTAAGAGTGTACATGCAAATGCACGTATGTGAGGCATGAATCAGTTGGTTCTCAGTTTTTCCAGTCACTGCTATTTTGTGTGGATTATGCCTGTTTTACGGAGGTGGTTGAAGCACGAGAGGCGCTTCTAAAAATGACTATTGGGAATGTATCTAAACACTCCCACCTCGTGTCATATATCTGAGGATTACGCCAAGAAAACTTGAGCAAGAAAGAGAGATTAATGAAGTATGAAATGATGATTAGGAGGTGACAGTTCTGAGCGTGCTCACACAGCATGTCCTGTCGTGAGTGGGCAAGATAAGGCCTGTCACAGACAAGGTGATGATCTGCGTCCCTCCCTCCGCTTCCTCTCTCTGTTCTGCCATTAAAGTGAACTCCTATCTTCACACCTGAGTGATGGGGTTCACACCTTTGTCCATCTTTTCCCATTTTTCTCATTCTCTCTTTTCATCCTCCTAAAGCAGCGAATGTGAAGTCACACCTGCTGTCGGAGCCCATTGAAAGCGGCCTACAGTGACTGCCAGCGCGGCGTCGACCGAATTGCCGTTGTGACAGCGCATCAGCTGTAATGTCACGCTGACTCTGGGCTCCGGCTCATGTGTTTGTGGAGCACTGATCCAACAGTCTCTTTTCAAGCCTTCATCTCTAGTGTGCCAAAGACCTTCCAGAGACCTTCATAACAAAGGCTCATGCTGCTGTCTCACCCATCTCACTACAGAGTCTACAGCAAGACATATAATGAATTCACTGTTTAAATTGCTGTGAGACATTTTCCAGCAAGATCAAATTTATGAGTAGGGAGTGTAATATATAACTTTTCACTTAAGGAGCCAAACCATATGTTACAGTCTGGACTGACTAATACTGAATTGCTATTAATCATATAACTTCTTTAATAAAGTACAATCTGTATTGTGTACCTGTTTCACTCAAAACAATTTAAATACTTTTTAACAAACTTTATGTACACTAATATAAGATGAAGATTCCAGTCATATTAGTGGCCTAAGAGAAGGTAATTTATATTTCATGGAGTGGGTCGCTTTATGGGGACTGACATGTTGAAATCATTCAGATTATCATTCAGATCTGATATTTTCACTTTTGACGTAATCATTGATAAATGTGAAGAACACATTTCTACAATGGTACTTGTTACTGAAAACGTTTGCTTGATACATCCACACCACTAGGTTTTCAGTATACACTATCATTTAAAGGTTTGAGGTTGGTAAGATTTCTTAATGTTCACCAAGGCTGCATTTATTTGCTAAAACTATAGTAAAAACATGACTATTTTATTACATTGTTTTATTAAATTTTCAGCATCATTACTCCAGTTTTCAGTGCCACATGATCCTTCAGAAATCATTCTAATATGCTGATTTGCTGAAAGAGAAACATTTCCTATATTTATCATTGTTCACCATTCTGTTGCCAGACTTGTGTATTTTGGCAAATTTACATCTTTTACTCTCAACATTTATATTGCAAATATTTAATGATATTCTAGTAGGTGGTGACAGATTTCCAGGTGGTTTGAAATGGACTTAAAGGTTGTAATTAACTATTTAATCACTGAGCATTAGCTTAGCCAGACTAAATCACTTTTAGCATGTTTTAAGCTTAAGAACAGTTAGAGATTTATTAGGGATTTGACATATTAAATAAGCATGACAAACACTTTTTGAGTTGTCCATCTTTCTCCTTTCCAATGCCAAAATGGCTGCTGAATAAACCAACCTAAAGAACTTGCTTCCCTGGTTTTCCAATGTCAGGTAATATAAATCATAATTATGTAAAATTCTTAGAGTACAAATGATGTACAGTCTGTTACAATACAATGTTGATGTCTGATAATGGTTTTGCTTTCACAGCTGGTTAAGTTTAGCCCATACAAAACATTTCATGCGTCACAAGTCGCAGACAGGTTTGAAATGATTTATGTGTGGAATGATATGCAGTGACAACAAATTCACATCAAATTTACTTCCCACATTCAGTTTTTTTTTTCTTCCTCTAAAACAGTGCCAATCAATTTCCTCACGCACACTCAAACGCATAGTATGGGTGAGCTACAATTTGCAATTTGCTCTATAAATCAGATGAAGTGTTGTACATAAAATATTTTGTAGTTTAGCTCATTTAAAATATCAGAGAGCCTATTCTGCAGGAAACTCCAAAGAAACAAGAACATTTGTGACCCAGGACCACAAAACGAGTCATATAGGTCATTTTTTTTTAAATTGAGATTTATACATCATCTGAAAACTGAATAAATACGCTTTCCATTGATGTATGGTTTGTTAATAAACTGTTTAATACACTTGAGGTTATTGTCAAACTGAACTCTGTTATTAGGACACAATGCCATGAACTTCAAAAACTCTGGCAAATCAAGCAATTGTTCTTGCAGTTTCTGTATACAATGTACTTTCTTCAAGGTTCAAGGTTCTTGCCACATTAATGAGAGAAGTGTTGTCAAATTTGTTACGTGATTGTTTTTTTGAGTCAGATCTTTTGAAGGAACAGGCTGATACAGTTCATGCAGTTAACAGCTCATTGGATGGATAGCAGTGAATCATGTAGTCATATAGAGCACTTTTATGATACTTGAATGGTCATTAGTGTGATTTTGTGGACAACAGCAACCAGTATCTTACTCCAAATGTGTCCTTCAGTCTTCCTCAGAAGAAATAATGTATTTTGGAGGGTGTGAAAACAACTGAATTTTAATTTTTGGTAAATCTTGGTCATGGCTGTCAGTCTCAGACAAGACCATAGTCTATTTCTGATAATTACCTAAAGTACAGGTGGGACAAGTGCCTTCACTGTTACCGAGAATCAACTGAAGACGCCCATCATGGCTGTGAATGGCCACGTTTAAACAGATCAGGATCAGTGTTCAAAGTGAATGGTGGGACAGGAGGGATCTTGTATTGAGTCTGGGTTTTAGGGGGTCTGGTTTTGGTTTCTGGTCTTGACTCCAGCTCTGGCTGATATAGGCCTGTCTAGTGGCTACAGAGGAAGAATCTTAAAAAAGTATTTATCAAATGCATTTATTTTATACTGGAACAAGTTCACTTAACAGTTGCCACTTCAGTGCACATTATTTCAGTGAAAAGCCTGTCATGTTTAACCTCATGTCTACATGTGTTGGGGAAAGTTATTTTTAAAAGTAATGCATTACAATATTGAGTTACTTAGTTACTTTTTATGGGAAGTAATGTGTTACTTTACTTTTGCATAACTTTTTCTCATCTGGGCTTGCTTGTTTGTTTTTAATACAAAAAAAGTTTTATTTTTGGCAAATGTAAAAGCCCCTTCACACTAAAAATGAAATCAATAAGCCTCAGTCTGAAGGAAATGTGAATTCATGTCTTTACAATAGAGGCCACAGCTCAAACAAACCTTTCAGCTGTGATGCCATTCTGGATTGCAGGAAGAAAAAGACACAGGAGAAGAAAGTTCAACACTCTTCAACAATAAAAAAAAAACATGAAATACAAATGTTATGTTCATCTAAAGTCATTTTTGCTTATTAGTATGGTTGAATTGTATTATTGAAGGTCAGCAGTAAAGTCAATATAATAGGATTAAGTACATAAATGATATTTGTCTTATTTAACATATTTAATTATTGCAGGTTATTTGTGTCATATTCTGAGTTTGCATTTCATTTGAGCTACACTGTATCTGTTTTTGTGCGAGTGAGATGATACATACAGTGCCTTGCGAAAGTATTCATACCCCTTCAATTTTTTTCATGTTTTGTTATGTTGCTGCCTTATGCTACACTGCTTTAAATTACTATTTTTCCACATCAATCTATACTCCATACACCATAATGGTAAAGCAAAAAACTGGTTTTTAACGTCTTCGCAAATTTATTAAAAATAAAAAAACTTATATGATTCCATTGCGTAAGTATTCATACTTTTATCTGGGACAGTTGGAATTTAGCTCAGGAGCATTCATATTGCTTGTAGATGTCACTACACTTTGAGTGGAGTTAACCTGTGGCAAATTCAATTGAATGGGTATGATTTGGAAAGGCACACCATCTTAATAAAAGGTTTAACAGCTGATAATGCATATCAGAGCAAAAACTGCCTGTAGAGCTCAGAAACAGGGTTGTGTCAAGCCACACATCTGGGGAAGAGTTGAGAAAAAAATTCTGCTTCACTGAAGGTTCACAGAAGCATGTAGTCTCTGTTACCCTTAATGGAAGAAGTTTGAAACAACCAGGGCTCTTCCTAGAGCTGGCCTCCTGGTCAAACTGACCAATTGATGGAGAAGGGCTTTGGTTAGTGTGGTGACCAAGAACCTGATGGTCACTCTAGTTGAGCTCCATGATCATATGTGGAGACAGGAGAAACCTACAGAAGGACAAACATCACTGCAGCACTCCACCGATTTGGGCTTTATGGCGGTGTGGCAAGACTCAATCCTCTCTTCAGTGTAGACACATGAAAACACACTTAGAATTTGCAAAAAAAGCACCTAAAGGACCCTCAGACTGTGAGAAACAAGATTCTCTGGTTTGATGAACCTCAAATCCAAACATCATGTTTGAAGGAGACCAGGCACTGCTCATCACCTGCAGAGTACCATCCCAAAAGTAAAGTGTGCTGGTAGCATCCTCATGCTGTGGGGATGTTTTTCAGCGGCAGGGACTGAGGGACTCATCAGAGTAGAAGAAAAGCTCAATGCCCCAAAATATTGAGATAGCCTTAATGAAAACCCAGTCCAGAGCATTCAGAACCTCAGACTGGGCAGAAGGTTCACCTTCCAACAGGACAATGGACCTAAACACACAGCAAGAGTGGTTTATAGACAACTCTGTGAATGTCCTTGAGTGGCCCAGCCACAGCCTGAGCTTGAACCCAATCAAATATTTCTGGAGAAATCTGAAAATGTGCATCTGCCCCCATCCAACCTGACAGAGCTTGAGAGGTGAAGAGGTGAGGAGAAGAATGGCGGATAATTGCCAAATGCTGATGAGCAAAGCTTGTCGCATCAAACAAAAAAGACTTGAGGCTGTAAAGGTGCTTCAGCTAAATATTTAGTTAAGGGTATGAATACTTATGCAATGTACTTATTTCAGTTTTTTTTATTTGTAATTAATTTACAAAGTTGTGACAATTCTGTTTTTGCTTTGTCAATATGGTGTATGGAGTGTAGACTGATGTAGAAAAAAAACTAATATAAAGCAGCAACATAACAAAACGTGAAAAAAATGAGAGGGTATGAATACTTTCGCAAGGCACTGTAAATACTAGTGCTGTCAAACGATTAATCGCGATTAATCGCATCCAAAATAAAAGTTTTTGTTTACATAATATGTGTGTGTACTGTGTATATTTATTATGTATATATCAATACACACACATTCATGTATATATTTCAGAAAAATGTTATGTTTATATATTAAATATATTTATATATAATATAAATTATATGAATATAAATACATGTAAATATTTTCAAAATATACACTGTATGTGTGTGTATTTATATTTACATAATAAATATACACAATATACACATTTTGGATGCGATTAATCACGATTAATCGTTTGACAGCACTAATAAATACATGTTGACATTTAGTCTGCTACAGTAAGATCATGTTCGCACAGTGCACACAACGCATCTGCACTTACTCCTGATTTCTCTCAACATGGCAACACGAGAGCCGTCAGTCAACAAAGTAACTGGAGTTACTTATTTGAAAAAGTAACTCAGATATTTCCTTCTAAATTAAAAAGTAATGTATTACTTTGTTACTTGAATAAAGTAATCTGTTTACATAATGTGACTTATAATGCGTTACCCCCAACACTGTTGTTTTACACCATAAGTGTATAAATTCAGTCACTGCAAACATCTCTTTTCCATGCAAATGAGGCTCATTAGAGAATGTTATAGAATGCTGCATTCACAAAAGTCAGCATAATTAAGTAAAGATACCTGCTGTAAAGAATTACCCAACCATTCAGCTCACACAAAGACTTTTGTGAAGAAAACTTAAACATGTCAGTGTTGTTTTGGCCAGAGGCAAATGATGTCATCACGCCCAGTCTTTTGAAACATGAGGTTAAAGTGCACATGCTATATTCAGAAAACATCCTGTTTACTCATCGATTACATTAGTGGCTGGTCTGGTTGCCGTGACCACACAAAACAAGCAAAAAAAACAAAAAAACAAAGCGTAGCAATTACCATGCCATGCAAGTAATGCAGTCCTGAAGTCCTCCTGGGAAGTTTCTACTTATGAGCTTAGAAATGGTAATTGTGTGATGTGCGTTTGGTCTGAATAAAGTGGACATGATGGCCAATTTCATGCTTCTTTCTCTCTTTTTCATTCCCCAACAAAGACATGAAGCCTTTTAGCGCTACCACAAACATGAAAAGCAAAAGACATGCATTAGATGAGTAATCAATGCTTTTTATCAGGCTCGTTCTGCCACAGGCTTGAAGAAAGTCTGGAGCTTCCTGTCGGTAATTACAACTTTTCGGTGGCGTTCATGTGCACTGATCTCATAAATACCATCAGTCTGACCCAACTTTGCTTAACCGCCTCACAAAGAAACAACTAAGAACAGAAAGATTTCACCTAGAGGACAGACACCCGAGCGTCCTCAGAGTGCAGCTTCAGCTGTCTCGAGGCGTTTAGATCTGGCGGGTGGCTCAAACAGCAGCCGCCCATCAAAGATACGAGAGCTGACAGCCCTGATATAGCAGCCGCCGTATCACCGAGAGAGAGACGGCGACATGCCGATTACAGCAGTCTACTCGACTTATTTCTGCTCTTTATTAAAGCAGATACACCCACACATAGTGCAGATTTTCATAATCACACTCACAGAAAGAGCATACCCACTTACATACAGGATTACTGCATATTTACTGAACTTCTCTTTCAACGGTCCCAGTGGAGCTCAAGTGCCCTCTAGTGACCGACATGTTTGTTTGACTGAAGGCATGATGTCAGTTTTGGAGGTTTGTGGCTAGATTGTGTCTGTTAGCTTTGAGATCAATGTTTCTCAGCTGAAGCCCCCCAGCACTGAACATGTTTCTCTAATCAAGCACACCTGATTCATCAGATCATTAGCAGGAACTCCAGATCCAGAAACAGGTTTGTCAGAAAAGCGAGACACTCAAAATGCACAGTGTTGAGAAAAGTCAAATGTTTGGAATTTTATTATTATTATTTTTTATTTATTTATTCATTTATTTTTTTCTTATCTGTCATCGCTCATCAAGGAGAATTTATTTGATCAAAATATAGTAAAAAAATAAAAATAAAAAAACGTAATATTGTGAAATATTACTACATTTTAAATGGACTGTTTTCTTTTTGAATATGTTTCAAAATGTTGTTGTGATCAAAGATGAATTCTCAACATCGTTACTCCAGTCTTCAGTGTCACATGATCCTTCAGAAATATTAATAATGGTTCTTGTTATTATTAACGTTGAAAACATGATTATTTTTTCTGCTCAATATTTTTGTGGAGAGCATAATACATTCAAAAGAACAGCATTTGTTTGAAATAGAAATATTTTTTAACATTATAAATGTCTTTACTGTCGCTTTTGAACAATTTAATGTGTCCTTGAAAAAAAAGTTTTATTTTTTTTTTTTTTTTAAATCTTACATAAGACTTTTGAATGATAGTGTATCACAGTTCCCACAAAACAAACATTAAGCATAAAAAACATTTTTTTTTTTCAAAAACTATTTTTCATGCACTTCATCAAATGCAGCCTTGGTGAGCATAACAGACTTCTTTCAAAAACATAAAAAAAATATATATTTTTTTTTTCTAAACTTATGACTTATTGTACAGTATATGCTAGTCTTTTTTTTTTTTCTTACATTTATATTCACATTTAAACATTTAACAGATGCTTTTATCCACACTTCTGATAGCATGGACCAAAAGTACTGTTCAATTTCTTGTGCCTGGATTGTGTCTTGAGTGTGTGTGTCTCTTTAGAATTTAACATAAACTAAAAGCTATTATAAATAGTGACAAGCTAAACTTTCTGTTGCAACAGGAAACATCTCAGAGGAAAAAAATGGCTTGAAATGTCCATTTCACTGGCTCTTTAAAGATCTGATCATTTATACCTCAAAGCTAAAAAAAAAAATGTCATCTGTTCTTTATTGGTTTACTAATTAGCAATAATTTCTGTTTTAGAAGTAATTTAATTTGCGACAATCGATCTTTGTCTGAGAGTAATTACTATCTTTTTATAACAACAAATGTACACTCTAATGGCAATTCAGAACGATTTTACATTTTGTGAATTGGTGGCAGATTTGTATGATATTTGTATGATCTGTCTATGTCCCACTGAGGGTTAGGTTTAGAGGTGGATCATGCTTTTTTCCTCAAAATTATACATCTTCGTACCAGTCTAATTATACATTGTATATATATACAGTATATGATATTATATATATATTAGTCACTGTTTTTTATGGATGTAAGGTGTTGGGATAGTTTGTCTAACAATGATTTAGTGCCATTATCTCACACTACTGTCATGGTCAATTTACTTAATTACTGTACTTATGAGAGAACAGCTGTTCAATTAGCCCTGTGATTGGCTGGATGATCTGTCAATCAACCAACCAGAAAGGGTTTAACCAGTTTCTATAATGGAGCCACCAATTCACTGATATGTGCCATTGGTGTGTTCATGTCACAATGTCAAAACATACCAGAAACAGAAACACCACAAAACTACCACAAATAGCCCATATATGATTTCTCTGTAGTTATGTGATTATAGCTTTGTGTGAGGAACAGGACCTAAGTTAAGTTCTTCACTGAAACTCTCTTCCACTGCAGCTCTCAATACGCCACACAAACACGTTTCACAGCAGGTTTGCTGTTGATGCTGAACCTCACTCGATAACACATGCTGTAACCAGGGAGTTTTGAGAGCTACAGCGTATAATTTGTTAAATTACACGTTACAGTGTTGAGTGTTCTGGCAATAAACATTTGATCCACTGAGAATCAACAAACCTGCAGCTATTTCAAACCCCTGACAGACTTTCTGGTCCCCTCCTGGCTGAGGCGCCTCTGCTCAAAAACAGAAGAATTATATAAGGATAATATTAAATAAATAATATAGTTTACAAAATGATGTTTTATGTCTGTTTTGGAGCTTGGCTGGTAACTATAAACTTGGGATTGAATTTGAATTCACTTGTTGATAGCAGTTCACAGAGTTGGGTAGATGAAGAAAACTAGTTAATAACGTAATCTTGGTTTAGGTAATGTATTCTGACTACTTTTTAGATTATATTACTTTTTTTTATCTAACTTGTTTTAAACTTACCATTAAACATACTATATTGATATGAAAAAGCGAAGAGAAAGACAACAAATTCTATTTTTTGATATCAACATCATAAAATGCATTAACCATTACATTACACCAGGGTTTCCCAAACTGAGCTTAATGTAAGAACTGCAGTGGGTTTGACTGAATTGATATAAATATATTAATTAAATCATTAAAAAATATATTTAAACACTTGAACACTAAAAATAGAAATATTTAAGTTGTTTGCCTGCATGTCAGTGTCACCATTAACCAACATCAGAGAACTGTAAACGTCAATGTATTGTTAAATTATTTGAAATAATAACTGCCTTAGAGATATTTCAAGTAAATTTTTCGTTTGTCTGACTAAAACATTTGGTATTCCCTGCATAAACTGATAAACATTAAAACAACAATGACATTACATTCTTAAAGTCTTCCAGAATCACCAGTTACTGGATGTCACTCTGGATATTATGACGTGTTTCACAGCTATAGATCACCAGTGTTTAATAACTTGCACAGTTATTTGTTTCATACATGGTCTAATTGCTTGAGAGGTGTTTTTTAGACCCAAATTCAGAAGCTTGCATTGCAAATTTATTTGCATGAAAATTACATGACCATTCTATATGTGAATATAGTCAAAGCTAAATGACATCTGGATTTTTAGAGAGAAAAATTAACTGTCATTGCATGAATAATATGTAATAAAGTAATCCATAAAAAGTAAATGTAATCTGATTATGAGCATTATAATATACTCAAATTACGAGTACTTGATTTTTGGAACCTGATTACACAGTTGCATCAGTTACTACCCAGCTCTGGTGGTTCTACATGTTTTCTTAACATACATTTACCAAATTACCATGGAATTTAAACTCAAATATGAGTAGAACTTTATAGAACTGAGTAAACTAACACATGCTAAAGTAAATGAATCTCTTTATTTTTACTAGTAGCATGTTAACTAACATATACAGTATGTTATCATGACTATGAGGAAATAGTGATTCTTTAAATTGACTGTTCACACTGTTAGTTACATGTATTTAGAACTATTTTTTGTCTGTTCAGACTGCAGTCACTTTTGTTTGCATGTCCACACTGGCTGATGTGGTGACAAGGCAAACTTGTGTAAGTTAACCAAGCAATGGATGCTTTGACACTGATATATTTCTCATGAGGGTATTATCGAATCTGAACACGTCACAGTCTGTCACAGTGTACAAACAGGTGAGGGTGGCAAAGGCTGGTTCCGCACTGGTTGGGATCATTAAGATTTTTGAATGTATTTGAAAGTAGTCACTTATGCTCTCCAGGTATGTGTTTATTTGATTGTTTTCAATTTAAATGTATTGTAATATGTAATTTATTCCTGTGATGTACAGCTGAATTTTCAGCATCATTACTCCAGTCTTCAGGGTCACATGATCCTTCAGAAATCATTCTAATATGCTGATTTGCTGCTCAAGAAATATTTCTGATTATTATCAATGTCGAAAAAGAGTTTTTGCTGATTAATATTTTTGTAAAAACTGTGATACATTTCAGGAGTGTTTGATGAATAGAAAGTTAAAAAGAACAGCATTTATTTGAACAAATCTTTTGTAATATTGTAAATGTTTTTACTGTCATTCTTGATCATTTTAATAATAATAATAATAATAAAAACCTGCCCTTAATCTTTTTTGTAGACCCATAAAAAGCATGCTGGCTGGTGGGAATGCATTATCCTCTGGAATTTTGATTAAGTTCATAAAAAACTAACAAGTCCCACTTTCTCACCTCATCTCATCAAAAACCATAAAAAAACAATTAATTTCAACATTCACTTTCCTCATCTAGTCCCATCCAAAGCATGCTGGGAACTAGAAAGTTTCATTTCACACAAAACAGTTAAATACACTTCTGTCTTACAAATTTAAGTCAATTGCATGTAATAAACTTTTGTTAGGAAAAAAAATGTTCAAGACTTAATGCATTAGCTCATTTTAATTCATTCAAACAAGCAGCAAAATAATGTTTTGCGTGAACTGTGTAAGTGTGAACATCTGCTAAACATCTCCATTTGTGGTCCACAGCAGGTTTAGAACGACATGAGGGTGAGTAAATCATTACAGAATTATAAATTTTGCACGAATGATTTCTTTAAATGGAATAAATTAACTTGTTTCGCAAAATTAACAACAGTGTATTTATAAACCTCCAAATCAAGTATTTTTGCAATTCCTTTCCAAAACATAAACTCAGAAACTGTAACAGACTTTGAAATGCACAATCCCGCGATCTACCATCATTTACAATGTATAACTCACAGGGAAAGGAAGATCCATTTTATTTTCAGTGAAGGACACACAGGATCCATTCACAAACATTCATAACACATATTTCATTATGTGTGCTAACGGTGTGGATCTCAACTCTGATCCTGGGAACCCAAGCATTGCACTTTTACCTCCTTTATTTACACACAATTCATACTATAATATCACTAGCAGAAACTGTATAAACTGAAGTGCTGCGGGTCTCCAGGTCCGGAGTTAAAAACCACTGTGCTAAAATATCACCAACATTAGTGCCATTTATACCCTGATGTCAGAAAGTACAAAGAGACTACAGACAGTGTCAATTCTCATTACAGGAGTGTCTTAAATATCACTTGAACTGTGAGTCTTCACCTTCAGATCGAAGATTCACAAAGTGGATAATCTGGCTACAACATGACATTTTGGCACCAAAACAAAGGGAAACTGAAAAATAAGTGCCTGGTCTAAACTTCCACACTCAAAAACTAAAGCAAATACTGAATGTGTTCCAACGAAAATATTTTCGCACGTAAAAAAAAAAGGAATACTGAACTTGCTTTTACAAATACGTGACACGTCAGGCTTGAAGAACTGAGCTTGGCTGTGTAGGAAGAGAGTAATGAAAAAACGAGACAGCTGGAAGGCCAAACACAAACTCCACCTGGGGCGACACAATCCCCGTCCCTGTCTGATTCGGTCCGTCAGTCTCTGAGGGCGGTTTGTGTGAGCGTGTCGGTGTCTCATTTGACTTTGCCGGCGCCCTGCGTCTCTTCCTCCACCACTACCACGGGCAAATTGTGGAACTGACCGTTGGCATCCAGCTGTATCTCCTCCTCCGTCTCGCCTTGCACCACCTCCTCGCCTCCTTCCACCACAGTCGCTCCGCCCTCGGCTTCCTCGCCCTCGAGCTGCAGCTCCATGACCCTCACGCTGTGGTCGGCGGCAGCTGGGTCTATCTCGATGAGGGTGGTGTTGTCTTGGCTCTCCTCCTCCTGCACGACACTGACGACGCTCTCTTGCATCACTACCGTACCTGCCACCATCTGACCCTCCTGGGCTACACCAGAGGTCGTCTTCTGCGTGAACTGGACGAGCTCGACGGGGCTCACAAGCTGCCCGTGGTCCTGCATGGCTGTGGCGCCCAGCAGCGTGAGCCCAGAAGCCGGATGGAGCGCGATGGCTTCGGTTTTTCCATCCGAACCTGCGGCGATTCTGGTGAAGAGCTGCGAGCCGGCGGGGAGGGCATGTAGGGTGACCGTGTTGGAGGCTTGGTTGAGGCCGGCCACCGCAAACGACTGGCCGATGGAGGAAAGGGTGATGGGGGAGAGCACAGTGAACTGCTGGGGCTGGAGGGTGAGCGGCTGGGCGACGGACGTGCCGAGCACAGTGGTGGAGGCGGGCCGCTGGAGGCGGGGGCGTTTGGGAGCACGTTTGGATGGAGGCGTGGAGGGGAGAACAAGACTGCTGAGGGCCTGGGATTGAGACAACCAGCTGAGCGACTGCTGTCGTTTCTGCTCCTCCACCTGCTGTTCCAATGCTAAACAGACACACAAGAGATGGTGTTGTTTTCAGAGAACTGAAACAATCTATGAGACTGACCAGTTCTCACTATTTATTATTAACTTTGAATTTGCATCATTAAACTCTTAATTTGCTGCTTATTAATAGTTAGTAAGGTAGTTGTTACAGGGATAGTTCGCTCAAAAATTAAAATTCTGTCATTAATTACTCACCCTCATGTCGTTCCAAACCTGTAAGACATTTCTTCATCTTCAGAACACAAATTAAGATATTTTTGATGGAAACTTAGAGCTCTCTGACCCTCCATAGATAGCGAGGATATTACCACGATCAACGCACAGAAACATAGGAAGGACATACACACAATAAATTATGTTATTATTGTTTTCTATGGAGGGTCAGAGATCTCTCAGATTCCATTAAAAATATCTTAATTTGTGTTCTGAAGATGAACAAATGTCTTACAGGTTTGGAACGACATGAGGGTGAGTAATTGATGACAGAATTTTCATTTTTGGGTGAACTAACCCTTTAAGTTTAGGTATGGGGTTTGATTAAAGGCCCGCTCACACCAAGAACGATAATTATAAAGATAACTATATTAGCGTCCACACCAGCAAACGATATCGTCTGTTTATCCTAAGCACACACTTGTCTGCCGCTTTAAATTCTCAGGCTTGTGACTGCAGGATTGATTCTGACTGGCTGTCAATATTTTTATTGTTCATCAGCTGGGAAAAAATTGTTCTGAAAGTGATTCCAATAATATCGTTTCTCTGTGCCTTTATCGTTATAGTTGAGGTGTGAACTCTGCTATTCTTTAATATTGAGAACGATTTTTACAACTATATCTTTATCGTTTTCTTTACAGTTATCGTTCCTGGTGTGAATGGTCCTTTAGGGATCTAGAATATGGTCATGCAGACTAAAGGCCCATTCTCACCAAGAACGATAACTATAAAGATAATGTTAAAGATATAGTTCTAAAAATTGTTCCCAATATTAAAGGCAGGGTAGGTGATTTGGTTCAAAAACTTTTTTTTTTTTTTAATGCTAGTTCAAAGTCTGTCTTGCATCATTAAACTCCTGATTTGCTGCTTATTAATAGTTATTATAAAACGGTTAGTTCCAGTCCTCAATTCTGATTGGTCAGCAGCTGTGTTTTATTCGCGATAAAGCACGGCTATGATCGTTTCACCCAAGGGTTCCGTGTATCACTTCGCAGCAACCACCCTTAGCAACATAAACAATCAATAATATAGCATTAAAACTGTGTCGTGTATTATGCATTTCGGCAAAATTAACTGTTTGTTATTTATTTAATGAAGTATGAGTGACCCCTGCTGCCGTTATGTTGCATCTTTCATCTTTAATTTTGAGACCACGCCCTTCCGCTTTGCATCACAATACAGCACAGCCTCGAGTACCTTAGTGTTTACGTAAGGTAGTTGTTAAGTTTAGGTATGAGCATTGATTAAGGGATCTAGAAAATGGTCATACAGACTAAAGGCCCGTTCTCACCAAAAACAATAACTATAAAGATAACGATAAAGATATAGTTCTAAAAAATTGTTCAATAATAAAGGCAGGGTATGGTGATTTGGTTCAAAAACATTTTTTGTTATGCTGGTTGAAAGTCTCTTCACATCTCGATAGCAATCACTAAGTTAAGTCGTCTAAATTTATTTATATGTATTTATATTGACTGTGGAAGGCATAGGACCATAAAATATTCGTCCAATCAAAATGTTCCGTCCGAAAATCTTTGGGGGAGGCGTGGCCTTGCAAAGTGAAGGGAGGGTCTTACTTTCAAAGCTAGCTTGCTATTGCTAGCCTTTCCGAAATCGCCTACCCTACCTTTAAAGAATAGAAGAGTCCACACCACAGCTATAACGATAAAGGCACAGAGAAACGATATTGTTGGAATCACTTTCAGGACATTTTTTTTCCAGCTGATGAACGATAAATCATTGACAGCCAATCAGAATCAATCCTGCTGTAATGAGCTCGAGTATTTAAATCGGTAGATGAGCGAGAATAAACAGACGATATCGTCCGCTGGTGTGGACGCTAATATAGTTATCTTTATAGTTATCGTTCTTGGTGTGAATGGGCCTGAAGGCATTAATATGTGCTTTATAAGTACTAATAAACTGCCAATATTGTAGAAATATGCATGCTAATAAGCAACTAGTTAATAGTGAGAATTGGTCCTTAAAATAAAATGGTACTCTGTGACTTTACCACGGTAATGAGTGCCCTTATAAGCACAATGCTTATGTCTAAACCCCCCTTAAAGATGGCATGAAACGGAAACTGCGATTGAGTTTTCTTCCCAACTGTGATGTATCTCTGAGTGAAACGACTTCTCAAATGAGAAAATAAAAAGAGGGCAAGACTTTATTTTGTTTATTGGGAATTGATTGGACCGCTCGCTAATTGTTGTGAAGCGACAGGTTGCTGGAGGGGAGGGATAATTTTTCAGCCCTAGAGCCGGTGCAAACATCATCAGAGAAGCAACCCAGGCTCATTGAAAAAACATGCCTCTACATTTTTGCAAAACTTCAAAAAAAAAAAAAAACATACCTATACATACAATGCACTTCAGTTTCCAGCTGTAATGAACTAGCGGCAGTAAAACACCAACAACTTTTATTCCTTATCTCACAAATTATGATCAAAGGGGCAAAATATTGGTTAAGAAAGACTTATTTTCACAAGGTTTCTTGCACTATGTTATGACACTTTTATTATAGTGTATGATACTCATTTCACGGATTCATTCATTAATTAGTCATTTATATTATATTATTGGGGTTCTTAACTCTGGCCCATGAGATCCACTTTCCCGCAGAGTTTAGCTCCAAACCTAATCAAACATACCTGAACAAGTTTTCAGGATTTCTCAAAAGTTACTAGCAAGCGAGTTTGATCAAGGTTGGAGCTAAACTCTGCAGGAAAGTGGACCTCGAGGGCCAGTGTTGAGAACCCGTGCAATTATATTTCATGTTATTTTTCCACTATTGTTCAGTCTTGTGATTGTGTGGTTTCAAGGGATATTTGTGTTCACGAGTAAGAGATAAGAGAATGTCTCCATTTCAAAGTTTTTAATGTTACGGGACAATACTGTGAAGTAGTAATTTTTCATTGCTATTAATTGTGGTATCATAATCTTAATAACTAAGATTCAATAAACTCTACTTCTTTTTTATCATCATCACTTTGTCTCCTGCTTCTGCTCTTCTCTGGCTTGCCTCAGTGAACTCTTGGCTGATAGAAGACTGTTAATAGCATTTTGGGTACCAGACTAAACACTGGTTTTAGGTATCAGACACGACTTGCTGTTAACAGGATTTGGGTATTAGACAACGTTGCTGACTAATTGTTCTGTTTCCAGACAAAGCAGATATTTTCTGACAGGATCTGGCATCTGTTGCTGGATCTAATATTTCTGGCATGGAAGCTTGATCTAACACACTAAACTTGATCAGTAGCTCAGCTGGAACAGCATTGCACTTGTAATATTGAGCACTCGGGAACAAATCCTGTCAAAACACAAGTCACTACACTCAATAAAAAAGCTCAGACTTGTATCAAGCTAAAATGGCAAGGTTGCTTTAACAAACACGTTTTCATCCCATGTTTGCTTTTGTCAACATTACTTGTTAGATTTAGGTGGTACGTTATTCAGCATTAAACTTCAATAAAGTGTTAGAAGATATTAAGCAGACAGTCTACTAATACTCTAAAGACTGCTAGTTGACATGTAGTTGCAAAGTTACTTTAGTTAGTATAGTGTCTAAAGTGAACTATCAAAATAAAGCGTTACGCTGCTATTCCAAATGTCAATATGCAGCTCATCCAATTAGAATTTATAGTAGAAACTATAGGAGAATCTTTCACAAAATTATGTAAATTGTGCCTTATGTTTTAGAAACACTTTTAGGAAACCTGTGAATACGAATGATGGGAATTTGTGAAATAATCTAAAGGGCGGCTGGGCTCAGAAAGGCATATTACCATACAAAAATGTAACTCGCACGAGATGACACTCGTGTTTATCTGCTGACAGACAAAGATAGAAGTATACTTGACTCATAGGAGATCACTTCAGAAAATTAAAGTGCCCCTATTATGGATTTTTGAAAATTGCCTTTCATGCAGTGTGTAACACAGCTTTAAATGAATGAAAACATCCTGCAAAGTTTAAAATCTGAAAGTGCACCGTGTATAAAGTTATTGTCTCTCAAAAGAAAGAGTCGACTCTGAATCATTGAAATGAGTCGTTTTTAAAACGAATCCCAAGCCGTTTCATGTCGACATCAACATGAAACATTAGCATATTGCCCGCCCACTTGTTGCGCGAGCAGACTGACACTGACGCTGTGCTCTGCACTGAGGGTAACTCCGTTCTTTTTTTTTTTTTTTTTTACTGCCAAAGGACGAGGCTGTGAATAATCTATGGTTAAAGTTCATTTTTACAGCAATACCACAGCAGTATAGCCCCAACCTTGTGTTGTGTCGCCGTCGTTTTACTGAAGACTGCTACAGTGTTTCCCACAGACTTACACTCTATGCGTGATGGGGCTTCCCCCGTGGGATATATATACGGTTCACATTTACAGCTCTGCCTGTTTGCTCCATCAGTCAATTTTCCCATTGGTCTGAATGAAAATGCAAATGAATTCTTTGCCACTAGATGCCGCTTTTGGAGCGGTAAAAATAGCTGTTTCCCCGGTAACGCTGTACACAAAGAGGCACTGTGCTCACAAACGCTGCTTTATGAAATGGAAATGAAATCGTCCAATCACCGCAGATTAGCATCACACAAAGGAGGGGTTTGGAAAAATGAATCATTGAGCGAATCGTTTGGGAGTCGTTGAGCAAGTAAGTTAAAAATAAATGCATATTATAAGAAAATGAAAGTGTTTTTTGACCTTGCATGTATGTCAACCTGTTGTTGGGGACTCTCAAAACCAAAATATGAACCTTTCATAACCCATAATAGGGGCACTTTAACTGAATTCATAGACAGACTGAGTTCGGAACATGTTTCAGCTTGTCCAAAAGTTTGAGATGGGGGTGGTGCAGCCTGGAGCAATGGGCGTGCTGAAAGGAGGCGTTCTGAAAGGTGAATCAGTACAACAGAAACTACCCCTAACCCTACCCCACACCCTGACAGACAGCTTTGTCGACCAATCATGAAGACCCTTCTCCATGCCCCTACCTTTCGGCACGCCCATTGCTCCAGCCTTCTTGAAAAGTTCTAGTCTGAAATAGGGATGCATCCATCCGATACTCAGTATCGGTATCAGCTCCGATACTGGCATTTTCTGCTGGATCAGGTATCGGTCAGAAGAGACCGATCCAAATCTGATATTGTGCATATACTATTCTGTTATTGTTTAGCCCCATGAAAGGCACAAAAACCTTATAAAGCACTATATTTCAAGTGTTCTGAAGCTGTTCCATAGTTCAAAGTGAGGTACAGATGAATATTTAAGTCATTAAATTCAAGTTCAAGTAAACTCTTCTCTCCACTGCGGCTGTCTGTCATCCTCCATTCAGCATTCAAACTGCGTCTTGTTCGGTTACTACAGTCAAAATGATGAAACTCTCTTCAAGAGCGCACAATAACAGATTTAAAACTGTTA
The DNA here is from genome assembly GCA_039654775.1 of Spinibarbus caldwelli. Lineage (NCBI taxonomy): Eukaryota > Metazoa > Chordata > Actinopteri > Cypriniformes > Cyprinidae > Spinibarbus > Spinibarbus caldwelli. The sequence goes on from CM077244.1 coordinate 30,463,099, forward strand.
CAAGAAAAAGCTCAAACTATTGCACGGATATAATACACTACGCATCAGGGCCCGTTTTCACAAAACATTTTATCTTACCACTAAGAGTTCTCCTAAATAGCAGTAAATGTTTTTAGCTAAGAGTTTTCTCTCTAAACCTATTCACAAAGCTGCTGAGACAAACTTTTACTAAGGAATAGAGAGAAGTCTTAAGCTAAGAGTAAGGGCGGGGTTGACCTCGTTGCTATGGATGATGTCTGCATGCTTACTAACTGTGATTGGCTGATAGTCTCTGTCAGAGATTTGTTCATGGAAATATTGTAGAGCACAATATTATGTTGCCGTATTCAAATAAAGGTTTAAAAATAAAAAAATATTAATTGCCATATTAAAATAAAGATTTTAAAATGCAGGCTAAGTGTCACTAATTAAACAAGCATATGTTCAGCTTATTGTCAGCCTCTTACATTTATGCTTCTCAAAAACAATTAGCGGATATGCATATAAACAGCCTTTTAATTAAAAGAGTAGAATAATCATGGCTGATAGTAATACATGCGAACGTAACAAAAACAACAACAAAGAAAACTGGATGCAAGAACAGCTGTTGCTTCTTGCCCAACTGGTTAATGCAAACAAGCATATAATCAAAGGAAAATTTGGAGTTGGGATAACCTCACCATCATCAAATGTTTCTAAAATGTTTACGTTCAGAGGCAGATTACCGGCAACAGTCTTTTTAGGAATAGTTTGTGGCTGAGGAATAGTAGTAATGTCTGAGTGACTTAGGAGTCCTCTTCACTACTCCTAACGTTTCACAGATTTAGGAGCTAATTTTAGTGCTAAAACACTTTGTGAAATACTCTTAGAGCAAAAATTTAGGAGTCCTAAATTTAGGACTGACATGGCCATTATTTTTAAGATTTTCTCCTAAATCGGCGAGTTATGAGCTACTTTTAGCCTTAAGATGTTTTGCGAATGCGGGCCCAGTATCTCTTTTCTTTGTACTTTGAACTCTTCTATGCTGTGCACTGTGACTCCGTGTTGCTTCAAGCGCATCATTCTGCGCAGGGGATGCACATAAGTGCTTTGTGCCGCTCTGTATCTGAGCCATACCCTTTCGTATTGAAATACTTTTGCACAAAGAAAGATTATTAATGGTCTTTTTTGTTCTGTCCTCTCTATCATATGTTGCTGCCTTCATTACTGTACTATAATTTTAAAAGAAATGTTTTTTAATTTTATAGTATATATTTTATATATAAATATATTTGCTTGTGTTTCATGAATGTATTTTACAAAAATACAAAGAGCAATGTGTAACATTTTACCAGATTTAGTCCCACACATTAACTTTTATTTGTTCCCCACTAAATAATGTTTCACTAAATGTTTAGATTTTATAAAATTATTGTGCACTCATGATTTTTCTAGAGTAGGCTATCTTTTGCTGCTGAATCACCACTAACTTAGTTTATAATACTGTGCTGGTATCAGACTGAAATGGATCAGTATCAGCAGATACTCAGAATCTTCGGTATCGGATCAGTTCTGAAAAAATGGTATCATTGCATCCCTAGTCTGAAATCATCTCTACTGTCTCTTTACTCACTTGTCAGTGCTCTGAGGACCTGCGTCTGCTCCGGGTCCGTCATTTGCCGTCGAACATTCAGAATTTGTTTGATGGAGTCCAGCAGGTCAAAGACTTGTGCCAGGTTACTCAGAACCGCAATCTCTGCAAGATTCACAGATCACTTGATCACATCTCATGCGCACACACTAAACACCAACTCAACATTAATAGCTACATTCTGCTACCACAAATACACCTGAATTACAACACTACAACATAAACTGACAACAAAATGACACACTAAATGTGTTTTTCATGGATCTCCAATCCTCTACTTGAACTACAGGCCACAAGATGCTCCAAAAACAAAATGCACCTACAGGTGAATCTCATCAAGTCTTAAAATGAATTGAACTGGTTAAATGAATAAATTCAATTAATTCAACATTTTTAAATGATTGACAGCTCTAGCATAAAAGTTAAATCATTTACATATATATACATACAGTGGGTATGGAAAGTATTCAGACCCCCTTAAATTTTTCACTCTTTGTTAAATTGCAGCCATTTGCTAAAATCATTTAAGTTCATTTTTTTTCCTCATTTATGTACACACAGCACCCCATATTGACAGAAAAACACAGAATTGTTGACATTTTTGCAGATTTATTAAAAAAGAAAAACTGAAATATCACATGGTCCTAAGTATTCAGACCCTTTGCTGTGACACTCATATATTTAACTCAGGTGCTGTCCATTTCTTCTGATCATCCTTGAGATGGTTCTACACCTTCATTTGAGTCCAGCTGTGTTTGATTATATTGATTGGACTTGATTAGGAAAACCACACACCTGTCTATATAAGACCTTACAGCTCACAGTGCATGTCAGAGCAAATGAGAATCATGAGGTCAAAGGAACTGCCTGAAGAGCTCAGAGACAGAATTGTGGCAAGGCACAGATCTGGCCAAGGTTACAAAAAAAATTTCTGCTACACTTAAAGTTCCTAAGAGCACAGTGGCCTCCATAATCCTTAAATGGAAGACGTTTGGGACGACCAGAACCCTTCCTAGAGCTGGCCGTCCGGCCAAACTGAGCTATCGGGGGAGAAGAGCCTTGGTGAGAGAGGTAAAGAAGAACCCAAAGATCACTGTGGCTGCGCTCCAGAGATGCAGTCGGGAGATGGGAGAAAGTTGTAGAAAGTCAACCATCACTGCAGCCCTCCACCAGTCGGGGCTTTATGGCAGAGTGGCCCGACGGAAGCCTCTCCTCAGTGCAAGACACATGAAAGCCCGCATGAAGGACTCCAAGATGGTGAGAAATAAGATTTTCTGGTCTGATGAGACCAAGATAGAACTTTTTGGCCTTAATTCTAAGTGGTATGTGTGGAGAAAACCAGGCACTGCTCATCACCTGTCCAATACAGTCCCAACAGTGAATCATGGTGGTGGCAGCATCATGCTGTGGGGGTGTTTTTCAGCTGCAGGGACAGGACGACTGGTTGCAATCGAGGGAAAGATAAATGCGGCCAAGTACAGGGATATCCTGGATGAAAACCTTCTCCAGAGTGCTCAGGACCTCAGACTGGGCCGAAGGTTTACCTTCCAACAAGACAATGACCCTAAGCACACAGCTAAAATAACGAAGGAGTGGCTTCACAACAACTCCGTGACTGTTCTTGAATGGCCCAGCCAGAGCCCTGACTTAAACCCAATTGAGCATCTCTGGAGAGACCTAAAAATGGCTGTCCACCAACGTTTACATCCAACCTGACAGAACTGGAGAGGATCTGCAAGGAGGAATGGCAGAGGATCCCCAAATCCAGGTGTGAAAAACTTGTTGCATCTTTCCCAAAAAGACTCATGGCTGTATTAGATCAAAAGGGTGCTTCTACTAAATACTGAGCAAAGGGTCTGAATACTTAGGACCATGTGATATTTCAGTTTTTCTTTTTTAATAAATCTGCAAAAATGTCAACAATTCTGTGTTTTTCTGTCAATATGGGTTGCTGTGTGTACATTAATGAGGAAAAAAAATGAACTTAAATGATTTTAGCAAATGGCTGCAATATAACAAAGAGTGAAAAATTTAAGGGGGTCTGAATACTTTCCGTACCCACTGTGTATATATAATATATACACACACAGGTGCATCTCAAAAAAATAGAATATCATGAAAAAGTTTTTTTTTTGTAACATTTCAAAAAGTGAAACTTATATTCTAGATTCATTTAGATGTAAAGTAAAACATTTCAAAAGTGTTTTTTTTTGTTTTGTTTTTTTGTTTTTTTTAATTTTGATGATTAGAGCTTACAGCTCATGAAAGTCAAAAATCCAGTATCTCAATATTATTAGAATATTTCCAAAGATCAATCAAAAAAAGGATTTGCAAAACAGAAAAGTTCCAGTTTTTTAAAGTATGTTAATTTATGCGCTCAGTATTTGGTCGGGGCTCGTTTAGCACAATCTCCAGCATCAGTGAGGTGTGGCATGGAAGCAATCAGCCAGTGGCTCTGCTGAGGCACTATTGAGCCTTCAGCTCATCTGTATTGTTGGATTGACTGTTTCTCATCTTTCTCTTGAAAATATCCCATAGATTCCATATGGGGTTCAGGTCAGGCATGTTGGCTTGCCAATTAAGCACAGTAATATCATGCTCAGCAAACTACTTGGAAGTGATTTTGGCTGTGTGGGCAGGTGCTAAAGTCCTGCTGGAAAAGGAAATCATCATCTCCATAAAGCTTGTCAGCATATGGAAGCATAAAGTGCTCCAAAATCACCTGGTAGACGGCTGCATTGACTTTGGACTTGATGGACCAACACCAGCAGACGTCACGGCACCCCAAATTATCACTGACTTCGGAAACTTCACACTGGACTTCAAGCAGCTTGGATTCTGTGCCTCTCCAGTCTTCCTCCAGACTCCAGACCTTGATTTCCAAATGAAATGCAAAATTTACTTTTATCTGAAAAGAGGACTTTGGAGCACTGAGTAATAGTCCAGTTCTTTTTCTCCGTAGCCCAGGTAAGATGCTTCTGACGTTGTTTCTGTTTCAGAAGTGGCTTGGTAGCCCTTTTCCTGAAGACGTCTGAGCGTGGTGACTCTTGATGCCCTGACTCCAGCTTCAGTCCACTCCTTGTGAAGCTCTCCCAAGTGTTTGAATCGGATTTGCTTGACAGTATTATCAAGCTTGCGGTCATCCCTGTTGCTTGTGCACCTTTTCCTACCCAATTTCTTCCTTCCAGGCAACTTTGCATTTAATATGCTTTGATACAACACTCTATGAACAGCCACCCCTTTCAGTAATGACCTTCTGTGACTTACCCTCTTTGTGGAGGGTGTCAATGACTGTCTTCTGGACCACTGCCAAGTCAGCAGTCTTCCCCATTATTGTGGTTTCAAAGAGCAAGAGATACCCGGAATTTATATTGTAGGGATGGTCATTAATTGAAACTCAAATGTAAATATTCTAATATTTTGAGATACTGGATTTTTGACTTTCATGAGCTATAAGTTATTCATCAAAGTTAAAAAAAAAAAAAAAAAAAACTTTTGAAATGTTTTACTTTATATGTAATTAATCTAGAATATGAAAGTTTCCCTTTTTGAAATAAGTTACAAAAAATAACTTTTTCACGATATTCAATTTTTTTGAGATGAACCTGTATATGTGTGTGTGTGTGTGTGTATATATTATTTTGTACATTATTTACACTGAAGATCCTATTTATATTAAATTAACTGCTGAATAAAGAATTTTTTTTTTTTTTTTTCATTTATTGAACCAACAGCCTGCCTGCTAATTCATTTTGGATTTATTTATTATTTTTGGAGTTTTCTGTGAAAAATCACTGACAGTTTCGCAGCAGGAAGGATTCAGTTTATGGTACTTTGATAATTTTTGTGGTATCCACAAAGAGTGACTGACAGTTGTACAATTCTGACAGTAATTCAAAGATGTCACAGCTATAATGTGATTGGTTAGCAAGGTTTTCTGTAACAAACTCTTTATTTTAATGAAGTCTCTTAAGGTTGTGAAAAATTAAAGGTGTATCTGTTTCAAAATACTATGAATCTCTATTTGGCATCTCGTGAATCTGTAACTAGCATCTGGTTCAGATGTTTTTGATTAGGGTTGGAGCTGAACTTCACGGGACAAACCTGTCACAGATGAAGCACTGACCTGCGTCCTGTAGAGAGCTCTGATCCGTGCGCAGCTGAACTCCTCTCAGCAGACTCAGCAGCTCTGAGCTGATATTAGACACCACCTCCCCCATCAGCCCCACCTCAGCGATGCCCCTCCAGAAACTCAGCGTCTCGTCTGGGGTCACACACACAGTACAGCACTCGTGATGTCTGTGGATCATCTTCATTCACGTATGAGAGTCCTGAGTGAGGTCTGAATGCTTACCTGAGATATCAGGTGAGTCTCTTTTCTCTGGGGTTTCTACCGTGGCTGTGCTCCACTCCACCGTACCGATCACGTCTTCTTTCTTCTCCTCTGCTATGGCCATCTGACCTCCGTTACCCACAGAAACATGCCCTGCAGGACACGCATACAGACACTATGTATTAGGGTCATTATATAATTTAGGGTACATTTTATGTCCATTGATGATTACATAACTTTCCTAACATATTTTATGCATTGAGAGAATACATACTATAACTGCACACGCATATTTTGCGCACCCTGTTTTTCAGTTTGACCTTTATATCACAGTTTTTTTTGCAATGTCTGCTTTTTGAATGAATGAGTTTTGAGTTCAAAATAATGAATAAAAATGTTTAACTCAAGATATTAATATATATATATTTAGTGCTGTCAAACGATCAATCGCAATTAATCGCATCCATAATAAACGCTTTTGTTTACATAATATATGTGTGTGTCAATATATATCTGCAGCTGACATTTTGAACACATTATGTTAAATGTTCTTTAATTTTTATTTATATATTTAATCTCCAATGTGACCTATTGCTAAGGAGTATATTAATTGCCTGTCAACAATGTTGGGGGCATTGTTATGGTTTGCAATATCTGTATCATTTTAATTATTAATAATTAAATAATAAAATCTGAGGTTAACCTGGTCAAGAAATTAACATTCGGCTGGCCAGACAAGGCCTGCCATAAATTATGAGTCAAAATGGCCACTGTCAACTATGTTACCTGTCAGTCTATACAGTTTGTCTGTAACGCAGTTAACAAACTCACCAACAGGGAAAACATCTTTTTATTTGTAATATCAAAATGGTGTTTAATGATTAAGCTTGGTGACTAGCAGATAAGTTACACTGATAAAATATATCAAGTGAAACCAATAGCTGTTTTATTGAGAAAGCATTTTTATATTTTATATAAGCAATTATACATAAATACTTTGACGACAGACTTTGTTCAGGCGTTTCAGAATGAACATAACATTTCAGATGCTGTGGAATGAGATCTGTCCACTGGTTAATCAGGTTTTGCCGTCCCATAGAGCAAAGTCACATGACTTTTTTGATGCGCATGGAGGAATTTATTCGGCAAATGCGTTTCCATCTCCCATTATTCGCAATAACCCTTAAGTCAAAAACCACCTCAAGCAAGCGTAAAAACTTTTTTGCGAATTACGGGATTTTTATTCGAAATTTGGTGTTTCCATCACTCCTTTCTGATGTGATACTGCAAAATGTGCATAAAAACAGGGTGATGGAAACAGCTACTGATTACCTTAGTGAAAAATAAATATACTTAAATGTACTTGAAATACATTTATTTCATGCTAAGTATATTACAAATATTTTTTTTTATATTTATATACTTAATAAAATTTCCTGCAATTGTACTTTTAGTATACTAAAATGGTATACAGTCTGCTAAATTGGAACAACTAATTTTGTACTTAATGCACTTTAATTGTGCAGAAGTAGTGCTGAAGTACAATTAAAGATAAACTTAGTATATTTGATTGTGCTAAAGTGGAACTATTGCAAGTATACTTCAGGTACACTTATATTTTGCATTTAAAGTCTGATATTATTCAAAGATCACACAATCCTCATCAAAAGTGAGATTAAAAGACATTTTAGACTTAATATTAAGAAAAGTGCATTGTGCACAAGTTGTATGCCAAGTACAGTTTAGTTAAAATTTTTATATCAGTAAGTCTCGAGTTGTCTGTCAGTAAATATGTTAATAGATTTGAACAATACTTAGTATAAACTAAATGTATTTTAAATATATTACTTTTTTAATAGGGTAAATAAGCCCTTTTGTGTCAGTTTAAAGTATAAAATCAATGCGGAATAGAGAACAAAATATTGAAAATCATCAGAAGGCAGACAAATATCAAGTCAGCGTGTGTGTGTGTGTGTGTGTGTGTGTGTGTGTGCGCGCGTGTGTGTGTGTGTGTATTCTGACCCTGAGCTGTGGTGGGTGTGCTGAGCCCACTGCCGTCCGGTGGGAAGCGCGTGTTGTTGATCAGCAGGTCGAATTTGGTGCTGCGGCAGGTGTTTGTGCAGAGAGTGCTGTGCTGATAGAAATCCAGCTGACCCGAGTCCATCATCTTCCTTCATGACACACACACACACACACACACACACACACACACACACACACACACACAGAGCTGTCAGAGGTTATGACTACCACTCACTGAAGAATATATGTTTTCATTGAAAATCCAAAAGGGGTCAAAGTGGGGACTTTTCCTTGATCTTGTGTAACAAATGAGCTTGATATACAGTGGTGGCCAAAATTATTATAACTAGTATAAGTATTTTTAGAACTAGTATTACACTAGCATTTTCAGCAGCTAAAAAATGGTTTTAAGTCAGTTATTTCCAACTTTTGCTGTAGTGTGTCAGTAGGAAATATCAATTTACATTTCCAAACATTCATTTTGCTATTAATTGTAATAATCCAGTGAAATTTTTGTCTGACAACAGCCAGTGCTCCACAGAGATCTGATCTGATCATCATCCAGTCCGTCTGGAATGACATGAAGAAACAGAAAAAACTGAGACTAAATCCAGAAGAACTGTGGCAACGTCTCCAAGATGCTTCAAGAAACCTACCTGCAAAGCTACCTGAAAAACTATGCTCAAGTGCACCGAGGGCAAAAGCTGCTTTAAACGCAAAGGATGGTCACAACAAATGTTGATTTTAGTTAATAGAAGTTATTTGATAAAGATAAATTTATTTATGACATTATTTTTGACAGCATCCTCATTTTACAGCATTTTTACACAAGTGCCTAAAACTTTTAACAGGACTGTAGCTTTGCAGGTAGGTTTCTTGAAGCATCTTGGAGACGTTGCCACAGTTCTTCTGGATTTAGTCTGTCTCAGTTTGTTCTGTTTCTTCATGTCATTCCAGACAGACTGATGATGATCAGATCAGATCTCTGTGTGGAATTTCACTGGATTATTACAATTAATGGCAAAATGAATGTTTGGAAATGTAAAGTGATATTTCCTACTGACACACTACAGCAAAAGATAGAAATAACGGACTTACAACTATTTTTTAGCTGCTGAAAATAATAGTTTACTAATAATTTTGGCTACCACTGTATATGAAAGCTGCAAATTTCGGAACCCAAAATTTTCTCCTAAAAGTCCAAAACAACTTGGACTGACATTAGACAGTGTTTATAAACTTAGTCCATACACTCTCAGAAAAAAAGGTTACAAAAGCTGTCACTGCGATTGTACCCTTTTAAAAGGTACTATTATGCACCCTTTAGGTACTAATAAGCACCTTTAAGTTAAATAAGGAGTAAATAAGGTGCAAACGTGTATATGAAAAGGTAATACCCTAGTGACGGCTTTTGTACCTTTTTGTCTGAGAGTGTACAGAAAAATAATAAGAGTAAAATGTAGTAAAATCTGTGAACTCTTGTGCTGTTTTGTCTGTGTGTAGCACCTACAGCTCTGCAGATCCATCAGAACAATCACAACTTTAAGATGCGTCACGTTAACCATTGCTCAGCGAGAGTTCAAGGGCGAAATTCAGTCATTTTAACAGGAATCCAGGGTGTAAGGGCGCAAAATTCCCTCAAACAGACTTGCTCATTTCAAAGTTGGTCAAGTGAATTTGAATTTTCAAGTTTACAAGAAAGCTGCTTGGTTTGAAAGTGATTCTTTGTGAGCTGTGAGCTTCTTCGTGATACTTTCGACAAAGGGCCTTTTTTGTACATGAAAATTAGCTAGGATTTATTTAATGTAAATCAGTCAATTCAGTCTGATCCGAACAATTTGTTGCAAATTGTTTCACGCAACTATTACAATACAGCTTTGCAAAGAGTTTGTTGTTGAAAGATGTGACTGTATATTGGACTCAACAAAGTAAAGGGCCGTTCACACAGAATGTGTTTTTCCATTCCAATGTGCTACTTTTCCATTGTTTTTCTTTGTACATGCGCTAGACGGACGTCTATGACCATTGCGCTCGCATCTCATGTCTTTTACAGCGCCTCGCCTTGTTTTTAAGACGCCTTGTCAAGTTAAAAGTATTTCAACTTTAACACGCAACACCACTCATCAACAGTGTTGGGAAAGTTACTTTTAAAAGTAATGCATTACGATATTGCGTTACTCCCTAAAAAAGGAACTAATTACATTACTTAGTTACTTTTTATGGAAAGTAATGTGTTATGTTACTTTTGCATTCCTTTTTAAATCTGGGCTGGGCTTACTTGTTTGTTTTAATATAAAAAGTTCTTCTTTTACAAATGTAAAAGCTTTCACACCAAAAGTGAAATATATACACCTCAGGCTGAAGGAAATGTAAATTCTTATCTGTACAGTAGAGGGCACAGCTCAAACAAATTGCATGAAGAATATGACGCAGAAGAAGAAAGTTCAATACTCTTCAGCAATAACAAAAATTAAACACAAATGTCATTTTTGCTTAATATGGTTGAATTGAATCATCAAAGGTCAGTAGCAAAGACATTGGTTAATAAAATTGGATTAAATACATAACTTATATTTGTCTTATTTAACATATTTAATTATTGCAGGTTGTTATAATATTCTGAGTTTGCATTTGACTGTTTTTATTCATTTTGAGGAGTACTGAATCTGTTTTTGTGCAGGTGAGATGAGTTCATATTTAGTCTAGAATTACAGTAACATCATGTTCACACAGCACACTTACTCCCGATTTCTCTCAACATGGCAACGCAAGAGCTGTCTGTCAGTACATGGGGAAAAAAAGTAACTGGAGTTACTTATTTGAAAAAGTAACTCAGATATTTCCTTCTAAATTAAAAACTAATGCGTTACTTTACTAGTTACTTAAAAAAAATTATTTGACTACGTAACTCGCATTATTGTAATGCATTACACCCAACACTGTTCATCAATATCAGTTCCAAAACAGTGAACCAATCAGAAGCCCCCGGAGGCGGGGCAAGCGTTGCAAGCTTTTATTTACAGTAGCAAATTGGCATGGAAACTGTTTCATTTGACGCCAACATGACAGAGGAGGCATTCTGCGCTGCATTTTTTATAAAACCATTCCTCAGCACTGCATCTTGCGTTTTTAGATGCAAAGACGCGTTCTGTGTGAACGGCCCCTAACAGCTTGTAAAAAAAGTGCAACAAAATTACTAATTCCACATGCCACATGAATTCCATTTTCATAAAAATGAAAAACTCAACTTTGAGTGCCTTTGAAGCACATAAAAAATTAAAAAAAAAAAAATACAACAATATGTGACCCTGGACCACAAAACCAGTCATAAGTAGCACAGGTATATTTGTAGCAATAGCCAATAATACACTGTATGGGTCAAAATTTATCGATTTTTCTTTATGCTAAAAATCATTAGGATATTAAGTAAAGATCATGTTCCATGAAGATATTTTATAAATTTACTACCGTAAATGTATCAAAACTTAATTTCTGATTAGTAATATGCATTGCTAAGAACTTCATTTGGACATCTTTAAAGGCGATTTTCTCAATATTAAGATTTTTTTGCACCCTCAGATTCCAGATGTTCAAATAGTTGTATCTCGGCCAAATATTGTCCTATCCTAACAAACCATACATCAATGGAAACTTTATTTATTCAGCTTTCAGATGATGTATAAATCTCAATTTCGAAAAATTGACCCTTATGACTGGATTTGTGGTCCAGGGTCACATATGCGTAAAGGCTGAGCAGACCTGAGCATAACCCCACCCATCCGGATCGCTCGCTTCCAGTCCTTCAAGGTGGCTTTACCCGACAAGTGCACAAACTGCTTTGGACTAATCAACTGATCCTCATACTGCGGAGAAACAGAGAAAGCCAGATTAAACAAATTACCAGCGGTTATCTGCAGCATTAAGCTCTACACGACACCAACCTTCACACATTTGACATTGATTCCTGGGCAGACAAACTTCTTGAATAGGAGGATGGCTTTACTCTCGCCGCATGTAATGGGATAACCAAGCTCCAAATCCTCTCCTTCAGCAGACGCCTCATCTGAACATACACACACGTCAACAAGAGTTTATTGTAGCAAAATTGTATAAGGTGTATTTAGTGACAGCGTAATCCGCTGCTTGGAGAGAGCTGATGAATTTGAGCAGACAGCATTTAAGACGAGCTTGCAGGAAACTACAGAATGATTACTGCTAATAATTATGATGTGCATTAAAGACGGTTTAAACCACATGGCTGCATTTTATAAAGAACACATGAGCTGTGCAAATCCTGCTGTCATGACGTGAAGAAAAATCAACACTATTAAGTGTTAAGACTTGATTACCTTGTGTCTCCACAGCAACGACTGCAGCATCTGTCTCACTGCTTTCATCTCCAAGCCTATCAAACATAAAACATCATCTATAACATCAATCTGCATCTGTTTACTCCCAGGATAGTTTTCGTTTAATATGACAGATTTGATGCATTGTTATTATGTTTGTGTTTTGGTCACCCAGCTGTGATGGGCTGCAGCTGCAGGATCATCTGGGTCTTGCTTTGGTTGTCTGGATCTGCATCCTCTTCCTCAGCGCTCTTCACCACCACCATGTCCTCCATGGACACAGTGACTTCTGTCTCTGCCATAGCCCACGCTCTCCTTCAACACTGAGGAGTATGACAGTCCTGGATTAGATTTTGGATTTTAGTCAAATTTTGGATTAAATGTTTAGAAATTAAGAATTTAAAATCCCTGCTTTCTATTTGTATTGTAAAATGTAATTTGTTTCTGTGGTCAAAGCTGAATTTTCAGCATCATTACTCCAGTCTTCAGTGTCACATGATCTTTCAGAAATCATTCTAATATACTGATTTGCTGCTCATCATTATTATCAGTGTTCAAAACAGTTTATGATGCTTATTATTTTTGTGGAAGCTATAATACTTTTTTCATGATTTTTGACAAATAGAAAATTCAAATGAACAGCATTTGAAAAAGCATTTAAAACTCTTTTGTAACATTATAAATGTCTTTACTGTCACTTTGTTCAATTTAATGTGTCCTTGAATAAAAGTATTACATTTTATTTATTTTTTTTAAGAATGATTTCTAAAAGATCATGTGACACTGAATTCTAAATAAAATATATTACAATAGAAAACTCTCTTTTGAATTATAATATTTCACAATATCACTTTTTACTGTATTTTTAACCAGACTTAAAAAAAAATAATAATAATAATAATAATAATAATTATTATTATTATTATTATTTCAAACTTTTGGCCAGTAGTCTACATAATAATAATAATAATAATAATAATAATAATAATAATAATAATAATAATATGCATTTAAATGGTTGGGGTTTTTTTTTTTCCCCCCATTATACCGATTAGTAGATTATAAGTAGAAGACCTTTAAAATTTAACACTGAACATGTTTAATTTTCTTAATAGACAATCCTGGTCTTACCGGGAACAATTCATTTGTTCATGTAATTCCAAAAACCTTTTTGAAATTAATCATATAAAAATTTTGTAACATGCTCCACCTCTTAAGCAACATAAACACATAAAACTTCACAATTAAGCAATGGTAACATGAGTCGATAAGGAATGTTTCAACTTAAAACACCACTGTAGACTTCAATGCTTTATATTTTCAAATTCTTTTTTTTTTTCAACAGAAATAAATTGAGGCACCAAGAATAATGATCATTGGCAGCCTCGGGTTTTAAAAATTGTGCATCCGAAATCTCTTGATAGCGATTCCGTAGCTGTGTCACAAAATCCCGTCCACAGCTACGCCAATCACAGCAGATGCCCTTTTTAATCTCTGACAGTCCCTGACTGGAAGAGCCACTGTAAGTGTCAGAGTATCTCAGAGACGGTAGATCACACACAGTACTAAACATCAGACCGTATGTACCATTAATTCAGCATAAACAAGTGAAAATGGAATGTGTGGTCGGGCCAATCAGCAAGCTAGTGTCTGAACACATAATATTCACATCAGGAAAATGTGCAGTCATAAAAAATAAGAAAATAAAAAGTTACCCAAACCTAAACCAGTGTCCCATTTCTGATTTAAAATGCCTGAAAAATGACTTCAAACAGTCGCTTCAAGTTGCAACAAATATTTCACTATTAAATAAATAAATAATTCTATTAAATTAAAATAACATAAGGTATGGTTTATATTAACTACATAACCTACTAGTTTCATATCCACATCTAAAATAAAAATCCTTACTGTCTTGCTGTCAGGCACTTGCAGATATTGCATATAAATATGTATGCATATTTAAAAAAAAAAAAAAAAAAAAAAAAAGCAATTCACTATTTAAAAAAAAAAAACTAAATATATAAATTACAATAACATAAGGTATGGTTTATACTAACTACATAACCTACTAGTTTTATATCCACATCTAAAATAAAAATCCTTACTGTCTTGCTGTCAGGCACTTGCAGATATTATATGTAGACATGTATTGTATCTAAATAAATAATTTTTTTGCTCATCTGTCTAATGAAGACTACTAAACAGCTGTCTTTCTACAAGATACGAGCACCATGGACTTAGCATGATTTATAGACATGGTACCATGGTAATACCATGCTATACTTTGAATTGCATTGGAGTAAATAAATACCACAGTACATGAATCTGGGCATCGTACAGTACCACAGTGCATCAAAGACCCGTGGTATAATAAGTATTATAAAACAGAGAGTTCCGGTCCTTGATTCTGATTGGTTGAGCCAAGTTCGAAGCCCTTGTAAATTACACTACAAACCTACACCTTTGTTTACTTTGTGTGTTGCTTGGCAACCACTTTGTTCCAACCACACCTGTTTCAGAGGAACTACATTGTTTGGTGAAAGAATATTGTTTTTATTAATATTATTACACTTACTTGCTGTTTTATTTTGTGAAACCTTACTAAGTATATGGAATAACCGTTTTATGAAAGCAATAAGCCCCCTGAAGCCTGGTTTACAGTGATAACAGCTAAGGGGGGGGGTTAGGCACGACGCGAAGCTGTTATAAATTCACTGTAAACCACGACTTCTTGATCCTTATTGCTTTACTGTACCATGACATCCCTACAATTTACATTTTACCATAGCAACAATAGATTCTACTAAAACACCACATCAGCTATCATTCATTTGCCAAACTTTAAACACTGCTGCAGTGTTTGAATGAGATCTGGTGTGCATGTATTATGATTTAACAGCAGTAACAATATCTGTGGTATCTTAGCGGAAACTATGATGGTTGCCATGGTGAATGTTTCTAAGCGACTGCACTTCTTTACAAGTGTTGTGCTCTTCGGTGGCTAATTCGGTTAGCATGTTAGCCTTTCACATTGCGCCATTTCATTCTCACGCATCTGCTGGACGTGATGCTAACGCGCTATGCTAACACACAGCTTCATGTCTCGGTTCGTTCGTCTGGGAGTGAATGTGTGTTTATAAACAAACAGCGCATTCACAAACACCTCGAGCGCAGCTAATTCACGCAGCGTTCGCGAGCCGTACTGTATCTTAATGACGCGCTGGCGTCGCGCCGCGGTGCTCTGTTCTCATGACGTCTCCCGTGCGGCGGGACGCACACACAAACGACGCGACGCTCCTCCGCCATTCGACGGGCCGCAGAAGTCCTCCGCCGCGCTCGAGGCGTTTATCCGCTGCGTTTGAGAGAGAGAGGTGCGCTGGAGTGGCCTTACCGTGTAGATCGCGCTCGGAGTCATCCTTACATTGAGAGGCTTTGCGTGAACATGCGCAGTTTGTTTGAGCTTCACTTCCTGCTCGAGCCAAAGCCATGCGAGACACAGCGCTGTTCCCAAATAAACGAGATTTATGGGAAGGTTTATGTCCAAATAAGCGAAAAGTACAAGTAAAAGCCAGTGTTTTTTTGTAGCAAGTCTGCTCTTCCGCGGCGCATACTGTGCTTTGGGTCTGTTTGTGTGAAGTAACTTCACATCAGCTGATCTTTGAAGTGGTCTGCTTTCAGTGTTGCTAACTAATTTTCAGGGAAGTTGCTAAAATAAAAAACTGGGGCCGGTTGCAGACTGGCCATAACTTTTTATATTCAGTTATGAAAAGGCAGACTGGTCTTATTTGTAGTGGGAAAGTAAGACTGATAGCCACTTGGGCAACTGCTAGTAAGTTTTGTATAAAATTGTCTTTACTCTTTAACAAACAATGTCTAAAGAGGGTAATATTTTAATTATTTGAGGTCTGAGATGAGGGAACGGTAAAGAGAGAGGGCAAACATTTAGCATTTTAGGTCAGCGTTGCTGTCTAATCAGCCAATATTGTCTTAAATAGACTGCAGAGCACTTCATCTTTTATAACATGGGATTTTTGACCAAATATATTCAATCTTGTTTTTTGTAAAATGTTGCAACAAGATGTTATTTTTTTACATTTTATTTATTTTTATTTTATTTTATTTTTTAATGAAAAATTACCGTTATGGACATATAAGGTAATAAAAGTATTTTTTAAAAATATTTGTAGTTAATAAGTAACTACAAATGAGCATGTAAAAAATAAAAATAAATAAAAAACGTGGAGCATGCACCCAGTTCTCACCTTTTTTACCCCTTACCTGTTTGCATCTCTGATTTTATATATGTTAATTTAGATCTGTTTGTAAAATAATATGCATAATATAATATTAAAATATTAATTAACACTTGCACGCTTGCACATTTTTTGAATTATTACAATTTATTTATTTATTTTTTTAATAGCTATTAAACTAGTAATACTACACATTCTCAATAATTATGCTTTAAAGTCCCTTTCAAGGATTTCTATAGTCTTTGGCTTTAAGCAGTGTATTAGTAGTTAGTATGCTACACTAAAAATAGGGCACAATCTACTATGTTAACATGAAAGAATTTTCCTTATTGGTGTTTTACCTGCATTTTAAAATTACGCATTGTGTTTTCAGGTTACTGGGTTACAATGGATAATGTCCTGGAAAATCACTAGTCTCTTTTCCATTTTTCTTACAGCATACTAACTGATCAATAATCGCAGGTACAAGCTACTAACAGAGTGAATCATAAATGAACAATTATTCAATTATTATTATTAAATTTAACAATTGCAAATAGCAGCTAACCCAATTCACATGATGTGTGTACTGCTAGGCATCTTTGATTTCCTCTTTTTGTGTAATTTGGATGGAAAATGTGTGCCTTTTTATTGTCTGAGTCACTTATCAAAAGTTGCCAAATAAATAAAAAAATAGCTAAATTTGTTGCTAGGTGCTTTTGGAAGAAAAAGTTGCAGTGTGAAAAGTTGCTAAATTTAGCAACAAAATTGCTAAGTTGGCAACACTGCTTCAGATATTTGAAGAGTTTATTTGCAAAAACTGATAACTTCGTTTTTATTATTGTTCTTAAATCATGTTTTTTTGTTTGTTTGTTTGTTTTTTATTGTATTACCATGTTTTTATTCTGTTTTATTGTGTCAGCTGTATTTTTTTGTTTGTTTGTTTGTTTGTTTTGTTTTGTTTTGTTATTAGGCCTGTTATTTAATCAAAACAACCCAACTGCAGTTTGATTGATATTAACTGGAATGCAGGACATGATTTTTGAGTTATTTGCAAATTTGTACACTAATATTCAGTGTTGGGAGGTAACTAGTAACGGAATTACGCAATTGAATTACAAAATAAGGTTACACTTTATTTTAATGTGTCCTTGTGTATACACTATATTGCCAAAAGTACACTGAAAAAAAAATGATTCATTGAATTTACTAAATTTTTTAAGGTAAATGGTTGCAAACAATTTAATTTAGTTACATTTAAATAAACAAATTTAGTTGACTAACTTTCAGCTAAATTTGTTTATTTAAATGTAGCTAAAATAAATTGTTTGCATCCACTTACCTTAAAAAATAAAATAAAATAAGTATCATTTTTTTCAGGTATCATTGGGTCACCCCCTTCTAATGAACAGGTTTGACTACTTTAGTAATTTCCATGAGTACAAATCTTAATGTTTAAGCATATAATGATATTCTAGGGAATTGTGTGCTTCTAATTTTAAAGCAACAGTTTGGACAGGACCCTTTTCTATTCTAACATGACAATGCCTCTGTGTATAAGGCAAGGGTCAAAAAGAAAATTGAGGAAGAATTTGACTGGTCTGCAGAAACCCAGCTGAACAGCTTAATGCAGACCTTGAGCCAAAAACTCATCTCCAAACACTAATGACTTGTACATATGGATACAGTCATTTTAGACACTTCCAAAACTGTTGCAACAGAGATGGAAATACAGTTTTAGAAATACCTCCAAAATATTTCCATCTTTGTTGCCACAGTTTTTGGAAGTGACTATTTCTGTTCTAAAGAAGGATGTGTCCCAATACTTTTGTCCTTATAGTGCATGTACAAGTCATTGGTGTTTGGTGAAGATAATAGAAAATCAGAAGCACACAATTCCCTAAAATATCATTATATGCTTAAACATTAAGATTTGTACTCATGGAAATTACTAAAGTAGTCAAACCTGTTCATTAGAAAGGGATGTCCCAATACTTTTGGCAATAGTGTACATTTAAGTATTGAGTAATGTTAATTAAGTACTACTTACTATATGGTTAGGGTTATGATTAGGGTTTGGCTTAGGGTTACTGAATTATGCACAATTTATTATTATAATAGTAAGTAAATGTAACGTACAAGGACACCTTAAAATAATGTTAGCCAAAATATTTGTAACTGTAATCTATGACAGTTACTGAGAAAAAAAAAAGTGTAATTAAATTATAGCTACTTATGAAAATGTTAACGATTACACATACGTTACATCTGAATATTTTCACACACATACAGATTTGATTGATTTGTTTCCCGAATTGCCTTGAGTGCTCTAAAATATGAGACGCCGATGTTTCAGGAGTTTAGGACACAGAATAGGACATGCTTATTTGATAACTCTTATTTCCTTTTAAGATTAACTCACAGCTATGCAAAGATTTGATTTCAAAAACAGCATCATAGCTATTAAACTATATCTTGTTATGGTTTTAAATCTGTGTTTAACTGTATTTTGAGAAGTCTGACAGTAATCAGTGTTGAGTCCTGTAAGGTTAACCCTGCCTGCTTTAAATGTTTCAACATGATTAACATTCATTAGGAATTTAGAAAAGTACTCAAAAAGTAATCAGATGTAATCAGTTACGTTATTTTAATGAAGTAATTAAAATAGTTACACTATTTATTACATTTTAAATATAGTTACTTCTAATTTATTACATTTCCAAAGTAACCTTCCCAACACTGCTGCTAATATTAGATAAAATTGTTCAAACCTATTAATCCTCTGCTTATGGCAAGCAGTTGCAACAAATCCATAATCACCATCATCACAATTATGGGTTTATTGAACGTATGGAATATTATTATTACTTATGGATAATCAAATAAATAGCAATAATCATGAATGCCTGTATAGGTTATGAAAAAAGTCATGGAAATGCATTGATAAAAAGCAGTCCTTCATAATATGTGACCCTGGAGCACAAAAGCGATCATAAGCAGCACAGGTATATTTGTAGCAATAGCCAAAAATACATTGTATGGGTCAAAATTATCCATTTTTCTTCATTAGGATTTAAGTAAAGATCATGTTTCATGAAGATAGTTTGTAAATTTCCTACCGTAAATATATCAAAACTTAATTTCTGATTAGTAATATCCATTGCTAAGAACTTCATTTGAACAACTTTAAAGGCGATTTTCTCAATATTTAGATTTTTTTATAATATTTATTTATTTATGTTGCACCCTCAGATTCCAGATTGTCAAATAGTTGTATCTCAGCCAGATATTGACATATCCTAACAAACATACATACATCAATGGAAAGCTTATTTATTCAACTTTCAGATGATGTATAAATCTCAATTTCGAAAAATTGACCTTTATGACTGGTTTTGTGGTCCAGAGTCACATATATCATCCGATAAAATTACAGTGCTTTTTATAAAGGTTATATTTTTATTTAACACACAAAATAAAAGCATTCATCCACGCTAACACGATTCACACAATATCTTGCTTGTCAAAATCTGAACTGCTTATGAATTCAGCAAAATTTTGAGTGTTATAAATATATTTTTTGGTAACACTTAACCAACTACATAATCACTCTAAATTATGAACGCCTCAAAATCTGGTGTTATCATAATTTTATTTCTACTGTTGTTAATGTATTTTGGGGTGCCAAGAATAACAATCATTAGCAGCCCCGAGTTTTAAAAATTGTGCATCCGAAATCTCTTGATAGTGATTCCGTAACTGTATCAGATCACCTCATCCACAGATATGCCATTTAAAGCAGATGCCCTTTTTAAAGACACGTGTTTATTGACTGAAGCTGATATTAAAGGAGCCGCGCGTCTCAGCGAGGGTAACCACACTCATTCATGTGGTCACTAAAACAACGATCAGATTTAGTGTGCTTCATAATCTCCCAGATAATTTCATACTGTAGGATAATTTGTACGAGATTATATATGTTTTTGCTGTTTGATATGCTACATTATCTTAAACAGATGTGTAGGAAGATATTCTAGAGTGAAGCATCATGGGATGGGGGCGGTAACGGTTATGATTGACAGGCACCTCGGCCAATCATATAGCTGTGATGCTGTGCCGGCGCCGTCTGAATGGCTAGTGACTAGAAACTATGTTTATATAAATTACAAAAGATAAACAACGTGCTAGAATATCTTAGAGGTAAAAATGTTTTTACTATTACTCATTTAATCTACTTTAAATGTCTTTCATATTGCATTCGTCTGTGAGAGGGAATGCATATGGTTATAAAGCAGACATGGAAAAAAGGTATCTATTTCGGAATAATGGATTTAAAAAGCTCCGAACATATGGTAGATTTACTAAGTAAAACTATACAATACAGCATTAAGAAGCACTATTTATTACAATATGCTAAACCATGCCTTCTTCAGCCTCGATCCTTTTCCACATTCCAGATTCAGCAAGAATTCGATTCATAGAAACGCTTTCGACAGATATTTCAAGTCAGCATTAAATGAAGAATCACCCTTACTATATTTGAAAACAAACAAAAAAAAAAACATGTTATAGATCTTATTTTAAACAAACAATCTGTGTGTATGTTAAAAAATAAATAAATAAATCATAGACTGTAAAAGACATAAATAAATAAATAAACATTTGGCCCTCTAGTGGTTGAAGTATAAACGTACGCGTTATTTGCGGATGAACATGTTTTGGTAGTGCTGCGGCTCCACTATTCTGCGCGGATGAATCAGTTTGCTCGTGTTTACAGATAATCGCCTCAACAGTGTCATTTGTGTAAATATAAATAACTACATCAAAACTCTTCCAAAAATGAAAAATGGATATCCAAAAATTATGTTTTATGATCAGGTACGTATAAGCCATTGTTTTTTGTTGTTGTTGTTGTTGTTGTTGTTGTTTGTTTGTTTGTTTTGTTTTGTTTTTTTGTTTGTTTTTTGACGTTTGAAGTAATTTGTTAAAAGTTTGACAGCGATGATATTAAAAATAGCCTAGTGATTGCTAATAATATCATTGAGGCCCCCTAATAGTCGACTAACCATTAGTCAACCAGAAGAGGCTCGGTCGACCAAAATTTTATTAGAATCCACAGGCAGAAAAACATAAATAAAATAAAATCCACAGGCGAAGTCACGCAGTCCGTGACGGACAGATTGTTAACGGCTGGTCTATGATAATACAGTACATCGGGCATGCCTCACCATCATTCATCGACCTCAAATATGGCTTATCATCTGAAATATGGAAGTATTAGCAACTTTACATGGCCGCTCAATCTAATGTCTGTGCAGAGCGTGGAAGCTGAACAGTAGCGCTCACTGCAGGACAGATGAAGGCTCCAGTGCACTCACTTGCTCTTAAAATACTCTGTCATTTTTGGTCGTACAGATAAGAGTAATACATCTTTTGAATACATTTATGTGTGTGCACTCACAATAACAACAAAACATTGTGCTTTTGTAAAATAATGAAAGCAAAAAGGACGCTTTCTGCCATCTGTGAACTTAAGCGTGAAACTCAGAAACTCCATGTATACTTGCCTTACAGATATGAAAACATATCTATAGAGAGCAAAATGTCTATTTTCAAATGAACCAATTCAAAAGGAAAACAAATATTCTCAGATCATGTAATCTGTATGAAACATGCATACAGGTGCATCTGCGGAGATGAGTCAGTGTTGCTGTAAGCTGAAAAAAAAGAGAAAGCACTAGTGTATCAATACATTATTAAAATGTTAATGCAGCCTCCTTACTGTTTTTCCCTGACACATTCATAATCATTACTTCTGCCAGTGTGCTGTGGCAAGCTTTATGTGTGTGCTTGAGTGCTTATAGGCTCACTATAATGATTTAAATGGTTTATTAATACATGTGCGATTAGTCGACTAATGCTTAAAATGAACAACTACTAGTCGACCAGAAAAATTCTTAGTTGAGGGCAGCCATAAATATCACATATGGCGCTTTTCCACTGCATGGAACGGTTCGGTACAGTTCACTTATGGGGAGTTTTCCACTGGGTACAGTACCTGGTACCTGGTACTTTTTTCAGTACCACCTCAGCTGAGGTTCCAAGCGAACCGTACCATTACCAAAACGTGACATGTAAACTCTGCTGATCACTGATTGGCTGGAGAAAATCATCACTGCCTGCGTCACTGAACTTGCGACACGAGACCACGCAGTGGAAAAGCGCCAATAGTCCTAACGATTGTAACTTTGTCTAAGCTATAAGCAAATAGACCAACGCAGTAACTGGTTGAGAGACTGGCATTCTTACCAACATAAACTTTGCTTTGTAAACCTAGTTAATGTACAGCAAATGTGATGCTATGCTATGTTGATTCATGTTTTATTGCATTTTCTCGCTTTCCATTTTTGCTTGCAAACTCTTTTTGGTTTGAAGGACAGCTGCTGTGGCTTCAAGCTATTTCCACTGCATAGTTGTAACTTCACTTTACTCATGGATGAAAATTCAAACGAAGTAATGATGAAAGAATGCAGTTTTCCGCAAAATCCGTTGTCATCATTTCCAGTTTGTGTAATGTTGCTTCAACCCTTGTGCCTCTCCGAGCAACACAGCGGTGGAGATTGATTCCTGAATGATTCAGTGTTTTTGAATAAATCAGTTGAAAAAATGGATGAGCCCAAAAATGCCCCCTATAGCCTTATATAGTGCACTATTTGAGGGGACAGCCATTTGTAGTGGTGTTTGAAACCATATTAATATACAGAATTGTGAATTACTGTATAGTGGACGATATAGTTGTAACAATGTAACCTGAAGAATAAATCACAAAAACGGTCCAAATGAACAAATGATACATTTGCACAATGGTGAAATCATATTGAACTGCTTATGTTTTACATACACACACACAAAACATACTGCAAGAGATTGAGAACACCGATCTTAATTCTAATTTTATTTAAACATAATGAATCTTATATGACATTTACCAAATCACAATGCAAATATATTGACAGTTTACAATGCCCAGAGCTTGATGTACATCATTACTATTAGCAATCATTACAGTTGATTTAACATTTAAAATGTGCAATACGTTTCACTCTGCTCATCCACATCAGTGATGAACCCCAATAAAGGCCTGTATAGATGTGTTTATGTGGTTAGAATGGACAGTGGGTGACTAATGAAAGCCCTGCTGTTATACTGAAGTATTCTATTCTCTATCTATTATACACAATAAACTTATTCCATTTATACTAGCCATTTGATTTATTTCCCTGCAACCAATTTTATTAAAATGGGGTCATAGAGCTGTTCTCTATTGACCACCAGGGGGCGTGTGCAATGTATTTGGCACCACCACGAATGATTTTATCATTGTTATAATGCATTCATATGTGAACTAGTACTTGAGAAGCAATATGTGCAGTTAAATATGCCATGAGTAAGTACTTAATGAATGCAGTTGCCATAGAAACTACTCATATTGTGCAAAACCGTTCAGTGACCGCAACACAACAGCAGTGCGGTCACATATTTCAGTCCTTCAGGTCTTCATTTGAATATTTATACATGTAAACACACTCCTTTAAATATTACAAAGGTAAAACAATCTAATTGAATCAACCCATCAGAATTTTAAATGTCACGTTCAGAAAATGTTTCCACGACGCTTTTCACACTGCATTCGACTATTTTCACATGTGTGAATTGCATTGGTAAATTTAGCCTTAATCCAACACATTAACTTCTCTCAATCTTATCTAGTTCCCATCCCTGTAAACTTTGTATCCACAGCTTCCAACCTGTATAAAATTGCTAACATTTAACACAAGTCAGTGTTTTGTCCACAAAGTGTTTCCAATGTTTTCTTAGTCTGATTTTCCTTCAATAATTGCCATGTCTCAACCAAAACAGTTATGGTACAGCATGTGTTTTATTAAGAAGAAAAAAAAAAATCTGTACAAATAAACCCTGTCTTGTAAGTTCTAGTGTTGGATGAAAAGTTGGACTTATTTACTCATTTCATTGTTAAAGTTTACACACAGCCAGTTTTCTGCAACCTCACTCACATTTGTCTGATGTTTTTCATCTGCACAATAAAGCAGTGAAAATGAGCAAGGAAACCTGATTGTCCTAAAGCACATAGATCAAAAGCAATAGAATCTGCGATCTCATTTTCTGTGAGGAGAAGTCTGCATATGATCAGCTTTGTTTACCTATATGTGTGACCCTGGAGCACAAAACCAGTCATAAGTAGCACGGGTATATTTGTAGCAATAGCCAACAATACATTGTATGGGTCAAAATTATTGATTTCTCTTTTATGCCATTAGGAAATCATTAGGATTTTAAGTAAAGATCAGGTTCCATGAAGATATTTTGTAAATTTCCTACCGTAAATATATCAAAACTTAATAAGCATTGCTAAGAACTTCATTTGGACTTTAAACGCGAGTTTCTCAATATTTTAAGTTTTTTGCACCCTCAGATTCCAGATATATTTGCCTATAGTTGTCCAGGTATAGTCAAATAGTTGTATCTCGGCCAAATATTGTCCTCACAAACCATACATCGATGGAAAGCTTATTTATTTAGCTTTTAGATGATGTATGAATCTCAATTTTGTTTTTTTTGTTTTTAATTGACCCTTATGACTGGTTTTGTGGTCCAGGGTCACATATCACAGAAGATAATTTGGCAGTTAGGGAGAATTTCACACTTGGTCTTTAAAATCAAAATATGTGTAACTATTGTACAATTCTGATGTTCCTCTGGCACAAAGACTTTCTCATACTCTATTTTCATACTGGCTCTGAATTAGAGTATGTGTAGTATGTTGACCTGCGGTTAAGCCACACAAACCTTTAGCTTCCATTAAAGCCACACCTGACATGTAAGTACATTGCGCCCTGTTGCTATTTACAATGCATTGAGCCATACAGAAATGTATGTACAAACACACCCAGTAATGCCGACGGCACATGATGGAACTAAAACTCAATGCTGCCTGCAAAACCTCTGTACAGCAAGCATGACTGAAGTCTTACTGACGTGCTGGTGAGATGAGGAGTGCCCTTATATCTGTTATATCCTCTGCCGTGATCTGAAGCAGCACATGGTCTGGGTTACTCGTCATATACAGTCAGTGCATGAGACAGGGTCCTAGTATTAGCGAGTTCAACTTCCAAGAAACTAGATTGTTAGTGGTGCTTGTGGGCAGTTGCCAGAGCTATAGTGGAAACTACAGCAGGTGGTGCTGTGATCCGCTCGTTGAGTTCAGCTGGGTGAAGTACATAAATCTACAGTCTTGCTAATATGGAGTACTGTGTGTATGGAGCATGTTTTGTTTTTCTCTACAGCTCTGTTCCAATCTCTAGTGAGCTCAAAGTATACTTCAGCTTTTAAGTGTACACTAGAGTATGCATATCTCCAGCATGGTACAAGCATAGCCAGATTGCTCAAGTGGCAGTACTCCAATGTTCTCCGAAATTTTCACGTCAAAACTGTTGATACTTTGGGTGTAAGGCGACATCCGAACCAATGGAACTTCATAAGTGACTCATTTGTAATGGTACACATAGGTTGAAATTTGCTGTAGACTTGTTTGCATGCTGTGATACTCTAATAAGCACAGACAATACATAGCACCACAAATACTGGGTAAAATAGTCAATTTATTTCAACTGATATTTTCCAGTATTGACTGAGATGTAGTTATATACATGTGCTGCAGCCGAAATATGGCATTTCAATGGCGGCGTAATGTTTCTGACTATCTTTTGGATTAGGCTTTGTGTCAGGAATGTATCATGCTGTCGAGGTCTGCAGAGCACTAGATTTTAGAACAGAGCATATGAGACGTGATTACACTGAATTGTTTTAGAGAATAAATACTACGTTAAAAGATAAAATATTACTCACGCATCCATGGGCAAGGTGACCTTTTACAACAGGTTGCATTCATGATTATTTCCTGAATTATTACAGTATTTTGGCTCTGTGCTAATGTCTGCTAAATTTGGGCTATAAAAAACAAAGTGATATTAAAGGTATAGTTCACCCAAAAAATGAAAATTCTGTCATTAATTACTCACCCTCATGTTGTTCCAAACCCATAAGACCTTCGTTCATCTTCGGAACACAAATTAAGATATTTCTGATGAAATCCGAAAGCTTTCTGAACCTCCATAGACAGCAATGGAACTGATACATTCAAGGCCCAGAAAGGTAGTAAGTACATCGCTAAAATAGTCCATGTGACATAAGTGGTTCAACCGTAATGTTACAAAGCTACTAGATTACATTTTGTGCGCAAAAAAAAAAAAAAAAAAACACTTTATTCAACAATTTCTTCTCTTCCGTGCCAGGCTTTAACGCATTCATGACAGTACCACGACGACATGAAGGTAAGTAATCAATGACAGAATTTTCATTTTTGAGTGAACTAACCCTTTAAGGAGTAATGTATTGCTGAATATGCGAAATTATGTTTGCAGACCCAGTGATCAGTTTGAGGGGAGGTTTAGGGTATGTTTACACGACAATGATCTACTACAAAATGGAAGAGTTTTTCCTTTGCTTTTCAGAAGAGTTTTGTGTACAAACGTCAACAAAACGATCGCTGTTTACATGGATCCGTGAAAAGTACTAAAATTGCTGTATTATGCATGCCAGGCCAGTAGTTGGCGATGTCACTTTGTAAAAAAACCTGTGCATGCCTATAGACTGGACACATAATACACATGCTCATGATGTTACCATTTTCAGAAATTAGCATTTTTATAATTTACATGGAGACAACAATGGTGCGAGGGGCTGTAAAAGAAGCGAGCACAATGGTCATACACGTCCGTCAAGCGTGTGTTTACATAGAAACACAATAGAAAAGTCGCACAGTGGAATGGTAAAATGCGTTCTGTGTAAACGGCCTCTTAGTCTTGCCTTTTTAGCTATAAATTATGTCTACCAGCCAGTTTTCACTTTTAAATGTTCTTCTTGATGCTACTAATTGGAGTTTTGTGGCTTTCAGTCTTTGACTCTTATGAATATAGATGGCATTTATGTGCTATGTGTAGTGCTAAAAACTATTAAAAACACACATTCAGTATTTTGCTACTGGGAACATATTACGCTCTCAAATGCCCTTCTCCTAATACCACCTGCCGATGACTAGCAATAGGAAATAGCACGGCTCATAGCACTGACATAAACTAATGGCTATTGGATATAGGTTTTTTTAAGGACAAGCCATTTGTCCATCTCCAACTTCCTGTTTCAATAAGGAATGTCAACACGGGAAAGAAAACCATGTAGTCAAGCCATTTCATAGGGTTTTTAAAGTATTTAAGTGTAGATAAGATTGCAATCACGATATGTTCTCTCTAAATGTTAACTGTACTATAGTAATAATGGTTAAAGGGAAAGGAGCGAGCCAAATAAACCATATTAGCTCCAGAGGATGTGAAGTACAACTAGACTCTAAAATCCTTTATCCGCACGTTATCCACAAGATTGCTGCAAACTTCAGAACATGATGTGATCTCCAACAGTATGAAGCAGGGCCTGTCCATTCAAGCCCAAATATACTACACCTTCGAGTGGTTTGTACCTCAGACAACGACAACAAGGTAAGTGCAGCAGTCCAGGCCTGAGGCAGTGACCATGATGCAACACGTTAGTGAAAGCGATGACCGACTGATACACAGGTGAGTGATTGCAGGTGGCTTGTGGGAGTCAGCAGTTGCAGCTCTTTTCTCGTTCCACCTCTTCCTCGGCGGGATAAAGAACTTTAGCGGTGAGGCCGCTCTTGACCCCGTCCCAGCCATCGCGCGTGGAGATCTCGCCCATCTTCATCAGCTCATAGATGTCCCGTGTGAGCAGCTCAAAAGCACGCTCCACGTTGCTGTTGCACTTGGCCGAGGTCTCCACGTAGCGGATGCCGAGTTCGGCCGCCAGCTGCTCCGCCTCGTCCCGCGTCACCTTGCGGTCGCGGCTCAGGTCGCTCTTGTGGCCGATTAGGATGTAGACCATGTGATGAGGCAGGATGTGCTCGCTGACCTCTCGGTGCCATTCCCGCACGTGATCGAAGGTCTTCCTGTTCGTCAGGTCGAAGACCAAGAGCCCGCCCACAGAGTTGCGATAGTAGGAAGTAGTGATGGACCTGACGGGATGAAGCAGATGATATATTTTAAAGACTCTTATAATTAACCCATTTAATATCACAATTGTGTGTTTCATTTATAAAGCTCTAAAAACCTTACTGACTGATGTTTTAGTGCATTTCCTGCAAATATGGAAAAATTAAAGGGTCTCAATGAAACGTGCGGTTTCACATGATTAGCGCAAATTAGTGTTGTCAAATGATTAATCGCGATTAATCGCAACCAAAATAAAGTTTTTGTTTACATAATATATGTGTGTGTACTGTGTGTATTTATTATGTATACTGTATATAAATACACACACATGCATGTACAGTGGTGTGAAAAATTGTTTGCCCCCTTCCTGATTTTTTTTTTTTTGCATGTTTGTCACTTTAATGTTTCAGATCATCAAACAAATTTAAATATTAATCAAATATAACACAAGTAAACACAACATGCAGTTTTTAAATGAAGGTTTTTTTTTTATGAAGGGAAAACAAAATCCAAACCCACATGGCCCTGTGTGAAAAAGTGTTTGGAACCATGGAATCATGAATTCTGCTGTCTACCAAAAAATCCTGAAGGACAATGTCCGGCCATCTGTTCATGACCTCAAGCTGAAGCGAACTTGGGTTCATCAGCAGGAAAATGATCCAAAACACACCAGGAAGTCCACCTCTGAATGGCTGAAGAAAAACAAAATGAAGACTTTGGAGTGGCCTAGTCAAAGTCCTGACCTGAATCCTATTGAGATGCTGTGGGATGACCTTAAAAAGGCGGTTCATGCTCGAAAACCCTCCAATGTGGCTGAATTACAACAATTCTGCAAAGATGAGTGGGCCAAAATTCCTCCACAGCGCTGTAACAGACTCATTGCAAGTTATCGCAAACGCTTGATTGCAGTTGTTGCTGCTAAGGGTGGCCCAACCAGTTATTAGGTTTAGGGGGCAAGCACTTTTTCACACAGGGCCATGTGAGTTTGGATTTTGTTTTCCCTTAATAATAAAAAACTTCATTTAAAAACTGCATGTTGTGTTTACTTGTGTTATCTTTGATTAATATTTAAATTTGTTTGATGATCTGAAACATTAAAGTGTGACAAACATGCAAAAAAATAAAAAATCAGGAAGGGGGCCAACAATTTTTCACACCACTGTATATATTTAAGAAAAATGTTACGTTTATATATTTATATATGATATAATTTATATGAATATAAATATATACATGTAAATACATATTTTCAAAATATATGCTGTATGTGTGTGTCTTTATATATACATAATAAATATACACAGAACACACACATATATTATGTAAACAAAAACTTTTATTTTGGATGCGATTAATCGTGATTAATCGTTTGACAGCACTAGTGCAAATTGTCACATGACCAGAGCAGTTTATTTCCTGTTTGCACCTTGAGAAGTTGATGACTGCATTCAAGCTCCAAAAGAAAAGGCTAGTAAAGTATGTTAACATAAAGATATTACAAAGATTTTTGGTCCACATTATCTTTAAGGTATCTAGTATTAATTTATGAATTCACATGTATTCAGTTTTGTTGAGTGTGGTCATAGAATGAGTAAACATCTTGATGGTCACAATAGTGACCGGTGGGATAACAGTGAACTTAGGTATACAATACAAATCCAGTCGCAGTTTCAGTGAAGGCTGCACTAAAATGTTGCAATGACAAAATATTGCACTACATTAAAGGTTCAAATGTTACAAATAAGTTACAATATTGATGTTGTAATACTGGTAGCACTAATATAACAATTTTATAATATATGTTACAATAAAGTAACAATTTTGAAATACGTTGATGGTTGTATTTTTTGGTCTTTTATCTCAGTGTTCCTATCAGTGTTGTATAAGGTTTTTTTTTTTTTTTTTTTTTTTATGCATAATAGTAACCCTAGAATGTGATGAAACAGAGTTTAAAATAGTTTAAAATAGCTGGACTGAGAAGTATGACAGTTTTTATGACTGCAGAAATATGGTAATTCAGTATACACATTATCCCACTGGTCACAATTGTGACCGACCATAAAATATAATTTTTCACACACTTTTCCAATTTCCAATTATTTCAAAGGGTTGCTAATGACACATCATCAGGATATTTTCATGTCTGGAAAAAAATTGGGATTAAATAGGTTAAATGCACCAACTCATGGCTAGAGATTTTTAAAGGGGTCATCGGATGCAAAATTCACTTTTACATGTTGTTTGAAGATAAACGTGTGTTGTCAGTGTGTGTACACAACCACCCTATAATGATAAAAATCCACCCGTGCTTTTTTTAAATCCCCAAAAATAATATCCCCTTTCTCAAATCATAACCGCTTTCTCAGATCAAGCTGTTCTCAGATTCTTGGCTGTGTGACGTCAAAGACTATAGAAATACAAAGACGGTTTACTCCTATACTTATGAATGGGAGAATCTGCAACGCACAATATGGTGGGATAGTCCCGCCTTCTAAATGAAAGAGCCAATCGTTGATTAATAAAGTCATTGCGTCACTGCAGCGGCTGTTAGAAGCTCCGGTTCCCATAGAAACCTGAGGCTGGACCTGAGGTCTAGCCTGAAAAATAAGCTTTTTAAACGCTATTTGAGCATAAGAAACAACATTCATGGGGCAGTTCATTTCAGATTTTGTTGCTAATTTGAAATTTGTAATTTAATCACGAGTTCAGCGAGCAGTGAGATTACAGGATTCCCCCATTCATTTAGATAGAACTTGGTCTTTTTTGAGCTGCCCGGAGGCGTTGCAAATATGGCCGCTGCATGAACAGACTTTGCTTGAAAGGAATTTTGGTGATGTCACACAGACCCAGGCCCCTCCCATGATTGTTGATTGACAGTGATGTTTTAGCACAGACCCGTCCTGAGTTAGCTAGAAACAGTCCGCCATTGTCTGGATGCCGGAGCAAGAATGTCTTCAAAGAGATCGAGTTTGGATGTAATAATGAACATAGCAGTCATCATTTACTCCCGGCATCTGAGCCACTGAAGACGCAGTGGATTACGTTTGTTTTTGAAGGGAATGCGCCCCTGATCTACCTATGTTCGCGTGAATCATTCGTGATCCAGCTTCACCAACGGAAGAAATGAGTATAAGGTTTTTTTTGTTGTTTTTTTTTTGTGTGAATATTTGCAAATCGCCCTTTCTTACTAATGTTCTAGTTAGCAAGTTTCATGATGAATGTGGCTAAAGTTCAGAGTCTCTCAGAGAGCAGCTCGGAGGAGAGGGGCGGGGTGAGCAGAGCTCATTAGCATTTAAAGGGACACGCACCGAAACGGCTCACTGTGAACAGAGCTGATTTTGACAAGGTAAAAAGGGTGTTGTTTTACACTACCATTGAGAAATTTTAACCAAAGTATGTTATAGACTTTTCATTAAGACCCTAAAGAATCACACCAACTTGTGGAAAATGGACATCCGATAACCTCTTTAAATGCAGATCATTGTAAAGGAATATTTTGGGTTCCATATAGGGTTGCAAATGGGCGGACAATTTCTGGAACTTTCCAAAAGTTCTGAAAATTCCTCTAAAGTTTCCAGAATTTGTGGAAAGTTTAGGAAATTTTCTGGAATTTTCCGGCCTTTTTGCAACCCTAGTTCCATACAAGTTTGACAGCATTTGTGGCATAATGTTT
This sequence comes from Spinibarbus caldwelli, assembly GCA_039654775.1. Taxonomy (NCBI): domain Eukaryota; kingdom Metazoa; phylum Chordata; class Actinopteri; order Cypriniformes; family Cyprinidae; genus Spinibarbus; species Spinibarbus caldwelli. Next base: position 30,495,463 of record CM077244.1, read on the forward strand.
AAATTATTTCAACTCTTCCCTTGTTTTCTTGAAAAAAAAAAAAACAGCAAAATTCAAGGTTGCAGTGAAGCACTTGTGATAAAAGTAAATGAGACAAATTTTTGGAGGATTTATAGGCAGAAATGTGCAACCTGATCTCATGTGAAAATATAATTTTACAAGGTGGTGAATTTGTACAATCTACAAAATAACTGAGATCGTACAAATTCATATGAATTTACCAAAACGCAAAATAGTAATTGCCATTAGATAGTGCTGAAAATGTAAATCTCTTGAAGAATTTTATAAAATCCCTTACATTATCTTTCTGTTAAAACTACTGTATTGTTCCAGCTGTAAAGCTGTTTAAATTATTATTCATATTATTATTATTTATTTATTTATTTATTTTTTACAGTTATTATTGAACCCAGAATATTCCATTTTGTTACTTTACTCATGTAACCTGAAACAAGAAATACCTGATGATTCACTTGAAACCAGAAACCACTGAGCCTCCAATTGTATTCATTGTATAATATATAAAACTTCTGGTTACATTGTGGACATTTCAGTATAATTAAATTGATAGATGGATTTTGCAAGATCAAAAAATTATATTTCAAGTATGAAAAATTTAATCATTTATAAGATTAAGCTGCAAAGTTGCATTTAAAAGAATAAACAATCTTGGAAAAATGCATAATAAAGACACAAAAATGTATCAGGAGGACAACATTAAACCTACAAAAGAGTGTTCAGGAGGCCACTGCGGCTAGCAATGAATGCATTCCTTATTTCTTAGTTTATTTCACTGTGTGACAACAGCACATTTTCAAGCAATGTGTCCATCTATGCTATATAAATTTTGCATCTGCAGTGGTGTGTTTTGTCAGATGGACAGTCAGAAGCACTGGCCCCATTGGTCTATTTCATAATCCGTCTTTACTGAAATTAATTTTAATTACACATTTAATCCTAATAGATCATATAATTGAAAAAAAAAATGTTGAGAAAGCTGAGAATGTGTATGTCCAATTAATCTGTGCATACAGCATTCTATCATAATATGATCAGACACACATATTATGTGGAAATTAGTACAGTGTGTGTGTCTGACCATTCAGAATATGAAAACAAGAAAGGCTTTTCCGCTGGTTGATTTGTATTTCATGAACAGTTCTTTAAAGCATTGAGGATGGATGTTTGTGCTTCCCTGAAGGCAGGCGGTGCTTAGAAATATAGGGCAAACAGATCAGAGACAGCAGGATCTGAGCCCAGCGACAAAACCAAACACATGCTCATCATCACAGAGTCCAAACAGGTGATGCTGGAACAAATCAATGAGATGAGCCCATTTAACTCATTCATAAACAGCTCTAGGCCTGTGAACGCCTGCATGAATTACATGCATTACAGGACACCCAGCAGGTAAATGATTTATAAAATACTGGATAAATTTACATGCTCTGCACAATATTACACAACCAATGGCATCACAAAATGTGATTAAATCATATAGTAATGCACATATTCTGTTTATAGCACTATGCATGTACACATAGCCAACATAACAGCAGTAAAACACAAGACTAACCTGAATCTCTCTTGTCCGGCTGTGTCCCATAGCTGTAGCTTGATTTTAACCGCAGGTTCGATGTCTAGTGAGCGGGCGTAGAAATCCACCCCGACCGTGGGGTCCGCTGCATCGCTGTAGACCCCATCCGTGAACCTCTTGAGCAGAGATGATTTGCCCACCGTCGAGTCCCCCAGTAAAATGATCCTGAACTGATATTGCCATAAAGTATCCATGGCATGGCGAGTGCAGAGACAAAGCGGTGTTTACACTGAGCGTGTGCAGCGGAGGATGAAGGTGGGGCTGAGGTGATGTGCTGCAGTCATGTGATGCTCATTCTCACATCTCTCTTCTATATAATGTCTAACTACAGTAAATGGAGTCAATTGCTTTCATTTGAGATCTGGAGGAAGCGAATCCTGTTTTGCAGAATAAGCGTATTTCCTTATATGTCGTTATATAATGCTGTTCCCATTCTATGTTATACGAGCAGGCCTACATAAGCGTTTATTCAGCGTGTTCATGTAATATTTATAAAGCAATAAGCCACGAGAAACGGTGAACTACGAGGGTTTTGGTAGCTTTAAACAGTGCTTGAAGCGGAGTAATGGGGGTAAAGTCCCTGTAAGACAAGACCTCTTGGTTTATTGCTCGTATAAAACACCAGTGCTAAAAAACAAAGTGTTTAATGATTATTAACGTGTGTTCAATAATAATCGGAGTGAACAATTCATCCTCAAAAAAAAAAAAAAAACAGTAGCCTTTAAGAATATATTTTTCATTAAAACATTATTAAGCCTTGCTTTATTATTGTTGTTGTCCAGCTTCTGCTGGGCAAAAAAGGCAAACTGAACTGCAATTATGTTATTATAATTGTGTGGGTGTGATGGTATGGATATCTGTATCTGGTTTGTGTGCGTACTAATCATTGATTTAGCTACCCAAGACTGATGTAATAATCCAAAATGTTGGAACACCAAACACTTGTTTAGCGTTTTCAAAACAAAACAAAACAAACAAAAAAAAAAAACAGTGGCATTATATTATGTAAACAAACTGGCATTTAAAGGGTTACAATCCAAATACATGAACGCATGTTGGTATATGATCAGGACTGATTTTGATAGATAGATATATATATATATATATATATATATATATATATATATATATATATATATATATATATATATATATATATATCCAATAATATATATATATATATCCAATAATATATATATATATATATATATATATATATATATATACAGTGCCACTTGAAAGTTTGTGAACCCCTTGCAGAATTTGTGAAAATGTGAGTATTTTAACTAAATAAGAGAGATCATACAAAATGCATGTTATTTTTTAATTGGTACTGTCCTGAGTAAGATATTTTACATAAAAGATGTTTATATTTAGTCAACAAGACAAAAAAAAAAAAAAAAAAACAAATAGCTGAAATTATTAAAATAACCCCATTCAAAAGTTTGTGAACCGTTGGTTGTTAATACTGTGTGTGGTTATAGAGCATATATATATCCATTTAGTACTGCTCTTCGGAAGCAACAGAAGATACTTGCATGTTTCCCGGAAAACAAATTAAGTACAATTTACCTTGATCTTCAAATTCAAAAAGATTTCACCCCCCGGCTCTCTTATTTTGTTAAAATTACTCACATTTTCACAGATTCTGCAAGGTGTTCACAAACGTTCAAGTGGCACTATATGTGTGTGTGTGTGTGTGTGTGTGTGTGTGTGTGTGTGTGAAGATTATGTCAGCGAAGGCAGAAAAAAATAATATATTGTATGGCTTTTTTCTCTTGATCCACTATGAGAGCTGCGCTGCGTGATATAGGTGTCTCGCGTTGTAGCTGTTGGTAACATAATGCAAAGAGCAAGAGCCCAATATCAGACCAGATCGTGTAGTCGATGCATTAATGAGTTTATGAGTGTTTTTGTGGTTTCTGGAGAATATCTTGGCTCTGTCCGTGGTGCTGAAATACTCCTGACGTTATTGAGGCTTCGGCATATCATTTAACAATCCCAAAAATCCGGAATGTGCTTATAAATACCATGTAATGTTAAAAAAGAGATAACGCGCTTAATGGGGTTATCTTAATCAGCTGACCAGTATCCCACTAATCCTGATCACAGAATTCATGTAGCCTATGGCTTAATCTGTGGACAGATGGAATTAGCCATTACATAATCATGGGGTTTTTTTTTTTCTTTTTCTTTCTTTCTTTATTTATTTTTCTTATTGGAGCTAACGGTTATAATTCCCAGCCAATGTGTAAAAGCAAGTCAGTTAGAACACGGGTTTAACAACAACAGCATGATGATTACTTTATAATTTCAACATATTCAATATTTTTATTATAAATATATTTCACATTGAACAAAAATAATTTTCAGTTGAATAAATAAAAGAAAGTCATCAGATACCATCAAATATATATCCGAGATGTAAGAAAATCCCAGAACTACATTCTACAAATCAGAACTACATATCCCGTCAAGCGTTGCGACCGAGCCATCTCATTCAACCAATCAGCGAAGAGCTCATTGACCAATCAGTGTTACGTTCGCTGTATAAAAGCACGCGTCACCTTCTCCTCTTCCTCTTCCAACCCGCTGTCTCGGAGGATGGAGGTGAGTTTTACACAATCCTGAAACATCGAAGATCGTATGCTGTTTTTATTATTATTATTTTTTTTAAAAGCTAGTGTTAATATCTAGTTTGTTTGGATGTTACACCACTAGTTCGTGTGTGAATTACAGGCGTTCAGCGCAGGATGAGTGTTTATGGAGTTTAGTAGTAATCGCGATGCAGCGTTTAACAGCGTTTGGCCTCGAATAAAAGGCTTTCAGTTTTAAATATTAAGACTTGCAAACTTTTATAAGGCTTCTGAAAGCAATCTTTTGGTTTTGTGAATTAATGCAACGTTGTTTTCAGAAAGTAGCTTCCAAAGCGACTCTATTTTAGGCACTTTTGTTTGCATTGCACAATGGGCCTAATTGTTTTTGTATATAACGTAGAAATAGTCTAGATGCATCAAAATACCAAGTCTGTATCCTTAAGTACCTTATGCAAGTTAGTCATTTGTGCTTCCTTATTTTAATTTGCTATTGCTAGTTCGAGATATAACGTTACATCTATACTAGGCTTATATCGGTAAGGTTACTTCTATTGTGAATCCGTGGCTGTTTATCTGATTTTTATTTTCTGATTTCCAGGTGTTTGTCGGAATGAATGTCGGATCACCACGTGGTTCCACCGCAATCTCTACTGCAGAGGTGTTGATTCAACTTTAACTACGTAACGTTACAGTAAACGTGCACATTTTCATGGGAGCTCTAGCGACTAATGAACGTTTGGCCAGTGCCCATTTATATAATAATAATAATAATAATAATAATAATAATAACTGTTTGTGCATGTGAAGTTAATGGTGTCTTGGCCCTGATCGAAGCCGTTTCTGTTCCTCTATAATGGATGCGGTCAAAAAGGAGCCAAAAGCAACTCCTTTACCGACGGTCGCTGAACAGTTCACCTGTAGCTGTCCCAGCAACATTTTAAGGAAAAGGACAACCGAAACTTGTCTTCACGGAAGTCTGTCTTTAAGTAGCTCTGCCTGATGTTTAGCTGTTTCTCTTTCTTGCAGGTCGGATGATGCAAATAAAAATTGAATCTGAATGGGACGTCCCGTCAAGATGCTCCCTGAGATGATCTGAGTGAGCCTCGTCTAAGAGGTTTGTATCCGTTTAAGGGTTTTGTTGTGTGTGGGGGGTTTTTTTTTTTTTTAATGCTGGCTGTGACAGAAAAACTTGCTCTCTCTGAGAGAGCAGCTCTGTGACACCCAAATAAACGCTCCTGAGCAAAATTTAACTTCTCTTATAGTTCATGGTGTTCATTGGTATCTCTTTGGCTTTAATGTTGTCTCCTCAGATGTTGCAGTGCTGTCCGTGAGAAGACGTCTCGTGCGTGGGTCCGTGTAAGTTCAGCATCTGTAGTGTTTTTGCACGTTTTCTGAGAATCTGTGTTGGTGTGCTCCAGGTTCTCCCAACAGCGTGCTAAATCAATGGGCAGACTTTGACTGGCCCGTCTGCTGGTGTCTGAGTCGGTCACTCGACTGTCCAACACTCACTCTGGCTGCTGAAGTGATCTTGCATGGTGATTTCTGTGTCCTCCATTAATGGTTTTTCTCGTACAGGTGCTGATGGTCTGTCGGACCGGTGGAGCTAGTGCAGGTATGTTGCTGTCTGCTTTTAATAAATAGTGATTCCTGATCAAGGATGACGTTTTATTGGTGACTGCTGGATGAAACTTGCGGATATGGGACTGAGATCAGTGCTTGTCAATTGGAGTTGTCTGTACTTGCCTGTTGTGACTTATGGTAATTTTATTTATTTTTAGGTCTTCAGCAGCTCCTGAACAGCAAGTGGAATTTCTTACATAAGTGGTGGAAGTCAAGCCTAATAAAGTGTGGATTTGTCTTGCATTTCTGACACCCTTGTTTGTTTGAATCAACTCTTTAAAATAAAGGCTGCATGCTACTAGAATTCAGAATATTTTTTATTTTTTGTTAAATTCTTGGCTATTGTAAGTGATTCAGTTTACTAAACTGATGTACTGTTGCTGCTTGAGGCAATGCAAAACTTGTTCTTAATGAGTAGGGTACAAAGTATCCATGGCTCTTTCATAGATGCAAACACACCTTTGAGATCAAAATAAGTCACCTACAAGATCGGTGTAGATCCAATAAGAGTTTTTGGTGGTGGAGGGGGTTTTTTTATTTTTATTTATTTTTTTTATAAATATAAAAACGGTACCAATTCATATTTGTACCCGCTTGTAGTTGACTACTTTGAAACGCTCCTATGTTTTTTGTGTGCACTTGGGTTTCAAGTTACAAAATACGGTTTCAAGAGTAACCACCGTGTAAATTACGTGAGTGAATCCACTAAATTGTTCTGTTAGTATTGCTATGATTGACATTGTTCTGCCTAGGGCAGTTATCAATCTAACAAACCGATGTCAAAAATAGACATGTGCATTAAGTGATGCAGAGTAACTACAGCAACAAGTCTGTGTTGGCTGAATATATTTAGCAGCTTCTACATGTGATGTCTTTTAAGGCAATGTTTAAAAATACTTTAATGCATTAAATATTTATTATACTTGCTATACTACTACAGTATTAAAATTTATCACCTTTTTTTAAAATCAAGACCTGAAAACTAGGGGGGGTGGTTGCGTGTCTGTCACCTTTTTCTCCCATGATGTTTGCATTTTTACTAAAACTAATTTTTAGTACAATTTGTTTAAAACATCACAAATGTGAAATACTGTTAACATTACAATATCAGAGTAAAAATTCATCAAAATATTTAACCATACTAAGTGAACAAATGATTACTACTTGTTCCATAACAGTTGTCCAGAGCAAGTTCATACACTATTTCCACAAGTTTAATTAGCAATATCGCATGTACAATGGAAAATGAGTTCAAAACAAATGAAGCTGCCAGTCGTCTTGTCAAATCCTGTTCCCTTGAAACTGGACAATTTAAAACCGCATTTCAGTAGCACATCCTTTTCAAAAAGAAACGAGAAAGTATATTCTGGAAATCATATTGCATGCAAATACACTTGCATGCTGCAGCGCACCATGAACCGATTCATTCCTGAGCGAGTGAGCGTAGTTTGAAGTCTGCCATCTCGAAATCTGGAGAACTGCTGCCGCTCCGGTCGCTGTATGTTTCTCTGTCAACACAAAACCGCTTATTGGGTATAATTCAGAACTCATCAAACAAGGTTCTGACGGCTGTCACCATCATGCAAAATGATAAAAGACATTTTGTCAGAGGTCTATGTTCAAGAACCAGGTTTTATTATGTGAAATCTCTGGATGACACTGGGTGAGAGGAATTTAGTCGCTCAGGGAACATCAGTCCATACCGTGGTGAGAGCCGACAGCCTTTCTGAAGATAACCTGGAAGCCTCCCGGCAGCCGCCAGCAGCAGGCCCAAGTACGGCGGAGACGGTTTAATGGGTCTGGATGTGAATTCTGGGTGATACTGGACACCAACAAAATATGGGTGATCTGCAACAACAAAACCTGATTGTCAAACTGATGAAGGAGTAGACAAGAAAAGCATGGTGTAGTGATTTTTTGTTGTTAAATGACAGCAATACTCAACTGACTGTTTACTATTGTCATTTAGAGCAGCTTTACAGCAGAATTGAATTTTGTGTGCATCACAGTAAAGCTGATTTGACAATCTGTATTGTATAAAACGCTACAGAAATAACGATGACTTGACAGCTCTCTTAAAAACAGGCCTTGTTTTACGGTATCCTTACGCACAAAATGACTGGTTATGACAAGGGGCTAAAATATTCACTATAACAATGTTAATAAGCGATTACACTATTCTCACATCAGCACGTATAAATGTTGAAGGGTGGCAAATACGCTTTCAAAATAGTGTGCATTTCAATTGATCTTGTGTGCGAGTTTCCTCTGACGCACCATCCAGCTCTATGACCTCCATTCTCTCGCCCTCCACGTCCTGACCCACAAAATTAAAGCCCTTCTTCTCAAAATGCTGCTTCAGCTCTGGGTTCACCTGTGCAAACAGAAGAAATAACAATAATAATAAATACTTTGTAGCAGATATGTTTACATCAGCTGATTTTAATCGGTTTAATCCAATTTTTAAATTTTGCAATCCAGTTCATATATCGGCTTACACAAGTAATACATGTATTCCGGACAAACCTTCAGTGAGCATAATTGACATTGTCATCTCGATATGTCTAAACAAATGTTTTTAGCAAACATTTAGTACATATTCAAGGGCAGTCTCCTCCACTGACAAGTTCATCAGACATAAATACAAACAGAAAAAGCATACACCTCCGCACTGTGCCTGTGTGCGTAACATTTAGCAATTCAACTGATGAATAGTCAAGCATTTACGCATTTAATTTTAATTTTTTATACAAAAGCCTTTCACCCTGATTCAGCCACCAATCCAACTATAACTGAATTATTTGGGTGCTTCTATGAAAGCACAGCTGTTCACGAAGAAATGTGTTCAACTATAGCAACAGAAACTGAGAAGAGACGACATTAACCCATCAGATGATTGAAGCTTTCATTTTGAACTCGTTCTAAGAAATGAATGGGTTTACCAAATCTAACAACATATTTGAAGGTGACAACATAAAAATATCAATCTTTTCATTTTCAAGAGACAAGGAAGAACTGTGAAATTATCAAAAAATTCTGACAATGACATGCACTTTAGAAAAATGGTCAAATATAAGTCAATTAAAATATAAATTTTAAGATGATTCATTTATACAACCACCAAAACCATGACAAATTCAGCATATTCAATAAATATCAGAGTCTAATTTTTTACTATCACATTATACACATAGTGTCATATAAATTCATCTATAAAAAAAGCAGAGATGATGCACCTCAAAGCGATGTCTGTGTCTTTCCTCAACATAATCTACATCTCCATAAAGTTTTCCTGTGAGAGAGAGAATGTTTAAATAAGTTCTCTGTTGTATTACTGGTATAGTATTTCAGTCAGTGAAATGCACTTACGAAGTATGCTGTTTTCAGTTTTGAAAATGGTTCTCCTTTTCCCCAGCCGCATAGTGCCACCCATCTGCCCTGGATTGTGCTCTGGCATGTCAATCACCTGCGAGGTGACCAATCAAACACAGGCCAATCATTACATCTGCTCCATTTGCTTCTGATGCAAAACAGACCAGAAATACACATTTTAACTAAATCCGATACTCACCACTGGATATTTAGTTTCTGGGTCAAATTCTGTGGAGTTGGCATCTGGGAAAAACAAGAGTCACACTTTCTTCAATACTGCTCGTTAAACCTTCAGTACAACTTTTTTTTTTGTGGGCGTAGGAAAAATTTACCTTTCCAATCCAACATGTTCCTAGCAAATTCACACACAGCTAGCTGCATCCCCAAACACACACCTGAAAGATGAACGGCACGGGTTACATTCACAGCCGCTTCAGGACATTGAGTTTTCATGCATTTTAATCAGATCCTACCGAGGAAAGGCTTCTTCTGTTTCCTGGCCCAGCTGATGGCTTGAATCTTGCCCTCCGTCCCTCGTACTCCAAAACCTCCAGGTACTAAAATACCACTGACCACACGAGAGACCGCAGCAGTAATATTAGCAAAACTACATCAGGATAGCACAGGTGAAAACTGAACACTGATTGCGTCTGAATTCTCCTCAAAGAAAGAACACCATTAAGGCATTTTACTAAGCAGAATAGATTTGAAATGCATGAAATTAGCCATATACAGTGGTGTGAAAAATTGTTTGCCCCCTTCCTGATTTTTTACTTTTTTGCATGTTTGTCACACTTTAATGTTTCAGATCATCAAACAAATTTAAATATTAATCAAATATAACAAGTAAACACAACATGCAGTTTTTAAATGAAGTTTTTTTTTTTTTTTTATGAAGGGAAAACAAAATCCAAACCCACATGGCCCTGTGTGAAAAAGTGAAAACTTTTGTTTTGAAACTATGGTAAATATTTGTAGAATGTACCAACAATCACATTTAAAAATATACACTTTTTGATATACAATAAAAATAACAGGTAGCCCATCTGAATTATATAACAGTTAGTCTATCCATCTCACAGTAGCCTACCAAAATTTTATTAACAGTAGAAGTGAAATCTTATTGTAGTCTTCAAATCTGGGTACTATCTTACATTTTAAAATCACTTACAGAGGAAGTTTGTTCCCATCAGGCTAACACGACTCATGCTACTGTAAGCGTTTCTTTTCTAACATTATTACAACACACATTACATATTTCATGGCACACTCGTTTTACGCGTATTTGGCACCACCTATTGTTGTGGGTGTATTATTGACATGTCAAAGTCTAGACCAGGGGTGTCCAAACTCGGTCCTGGAGGGCCGGTGTCCTGCAGAGTTTAGCTTCAACTTGCCTCAACACACCTGCATGGAAGTTTCTAGTATATCTAGTAAGAGCTTGATTTGCTGCTTCAGGTGTGTTTAATTAGGGTTGGAGCTAAACTCTGCAGGACACCGGCCCTCTAGGACCGAGTTTGGACACCCCTGGTCTAGACCCTGAATATAAGATGACCGCGTTTTTTCAGATGTATTTCCAAGAAAAAAAAAAACATTGTCTTATATTCGGGTCAATACGGTATATTTTAGGCGTTATTAAACAGCGTGAGTCATTACTTACTCCGCACTGCAGAGTTTCTGCCAGGCTTCGTGGTACTTCACAGGTTCCTCCTGTAACGTACCAGCCTCCAAATCTGCAGAGTCAACGTACTAGAGAAAGAAGAAAGAATTAGATATAGATTCATTGATACAAATTAGTGCTGTTAATCCATAAAAATTAACTAATCACCTTTTTTTTAAAAATTAAATCGCAATTAATCCCACCTAGCATTAAAGTTTTTAAACATACTTTTATATATTGCAATAATTTCACATTCAATCTTTTTTTTTATGACTGAAGGTGAGTTTGGCCAATCAGTGTACACTTACGTCAATGATATTTCTAGGAACTATGGAAAAGTTCCTCCGGTGCAAAAGCACCTAATACTACTGATGTCTCTAGGAAATTGTTATTTTTTTCCTAATTTTTAACCATTGACTACATGTAATGTTGACTATACTAACAGAGTATAACTGAAAGCTATCAATTGGAACATTTATTAGATTTTAAAAAATAACAACTAATTTAAATGAACTTGAAACAATCTTCACATAAACCCATTATAACAAATGTCATTTACCTGTGCCCTTCAGCATATAGGACATATACAGAAATTGAATTGAGTTACCAAACACTACATTCTAAATTAAATATAGGCTAGACGAATTGTGAAAGTTACAAAAAAGTTATTGATTTCCTCTTTTTTCTTTTGTTCTTTGATAGACAGACATCCCAACAGCTGGGTTGTGTTATTTGGCTGCTATTACTTTAAGAGCTGCCGCTGCTGAACGTGACGCAGATCTGACACACATGCCCGTAGTTTCATTCCAGCTTTAATATGAAATGATACAGGCTACAGCGCGCGGTGCTGTATTTGTGCGTTCAATTGAAGAGCACGCGCTACAAGCACAGTGTGTGAGAAAGGAAAATTTGTAGGAACAGTAACAGAAAACAGTAGGAAAATTAGTTTTTACTGACATACGGCCTGATGTTCTACTGAAGCTCCTCATCACCTGTACCTTTTCCGTGCTTGTTTAACTAGTGCCTGTCGCTGAGGCAAAGTAGTGCGCATTTGAAAAGTCTCCTGTTTGATGTCGTAAAGATTCTCTGTGTCTAAATAAATGCAATTCTTGTCAAGAAAAGAGACAGGAGCAGCAGTTGTGAGTGGGTGGCCAACCCTAACCCTGCCCCTGCGTTAACTGCATTAAATATTTTTAACACCTTCGCATGCATTAACGCGCTAATTTTGACAGCACTAAAACAAATGCATATTGAGAATTTCAAGATCAGGGCTCGACATTAACGCTTGTCCGGGACAAGTGAATATTTTGGTCAGGCAAGTGAAAGAGAAATTTACTTGCCCAATCGGACAAGTAACTTGAAAAAGTCAATACCAAAAACAGTAATGACTGCCTTTATTTATGATATAGCCTTTGTTATAGGGGTGTGCGATATATATCGTTTGCGATCATTTCGTAATTGTTGTTTTAACGAGTGTCTTGCAAGAATCAAACAAAACACACCTACAGAGTGCACGCATACATTCTGTAAAGTCGTCTAGGTTAGACTAGCGCACGTGCGAGTGCGTTCTTTCACTGCATGATTCAGTATTACAATGCATGAAGAATGATCAGAAAAGTCAAGATATGGGAGCAGAAAATGTATACATTTATATAACTTCATATAGATTCACACGAAGATCGAGTGACGTTTTTTTATTTTTTGCTCCAAAGACCATCATGATTACAAATGTGATTTTATGCAACAGTTCAATAAACAAGTTAACATTAAGAGACTTACGTTTTAGACACCATATTGCCTGTTTTTGCTTTATTTCACCAACAAAAATCATTCCAAACACAGCCACAGCGCTGTTTTGCGTCTCTGAGCAACATGACGGCATTTCGTGCCTGAATGAATCAACCGTTTAAATGATTTGGTTCAGTCGCAATGACTCACTTTTAAACAGTGACTTGATGCCACCTACTGGTGGTTTTAATTTCACATTTAAAGTATCTTTTAATTTTTTAAATAATTTCAAATATCAGTATTCAACGTTTTTATGAATCAAAACATTTATTCATTTGTAACTGCAGATTAAAGCATTCCATGTCCCTCAGAGCTGCATTAAACAGTGGGTAAATACTATTCCACTTCAGATGCAGCTTCTGTGTTTCCTCTGCATTGCAAAGATGAATTTTGTTGATACTGATTTCATTTGTTTGGTAACAGCCCAAATGTCTTATTATACTAATTGTCTGATTAAATTGAACTAATTAAAGAATTAAAAATTTAAGTTTGAAAATTCATATATATAAAAAAAGTAGTAAATATTAGCATTTTATTTTTAAGTTTAATATAAAATAATTATATTTATAATTAACACTCCCTTTTTATTTTAAAATATAACAGTGTAATAACACTTTATTACTTTATTTAAAAAGAAAAAATTAACTAAATGAACTAAATGCGTTTTGTATAACTACAATAAATAATTATATTTATAACTCAATTAAAAAAAAAAAAAAAAAAAAAAAATGAATTCTCTCCGGGCAAGTAACTTTTATAGTCGGACAAGTAAATGACAAATTTACTTGTCCGAAGGACAACCACACGAGAATACTTAATGTCAAGCCCTGAAGATGACATTCTTTAGAGGTAGAATTAGTTACACCTGCTAAATCAATCTTATCTGGCCGTGTTAAAGGTTTCACTCACCTTAACCTCTAGTTTGTGGCTGATGGCGAGAGCGGAGTGTTCCAGGGCTTTGATCACAGACGCATACGAGTCTGAAAACTTGGTGTATTTCCCTACCAGAGCAATAGAGCATTGCTCCAACAGCCTGTCTGACCTACCATACAAACACAGTGCAGATAACATTAAAAAGAGAGCCTTTTCGTCCTTATCACAATATGAAACAAATCCCAAAAGACCTGGATTATCTTGCGCTACATAATCTATGATAGTTCAGTATTAATGTATGAACTGATGCTGAATGGGTTTTTATATTTTGAGTTTTTACTAGCCTATCTGACATCTCTTTCCACTTTGCAAGCATTTTCCTGGGTCTGGTTTCAATGGGCAGGTTCAGTCTGCGACAGAAATATCCCACAACGCCCTGGTCTTCTAAGAGCAGCGGCACTCTGTAGATGGACGACACATCGTGTACGCAGATCACCTGCAGAGAAGACAAACTTTTCATTTAATACTTGTGCATACACATAATGCGCATTTCACTCTAGAAGTTAAAGATAACATCAGTATCATGCATCCAATATCAGTGAATGCGACCCACTGTCCTTCAGACACATTTTGGCTCAGTTTCAGCTGCTTTTCCAACATGTTTTTGATAATTATGCTACACTGAATGTTCAGCTGTTATGAAACAAATAGTTCACATTAACTCAACAGTTATGTTAGTCACATTGGCTCTTTAAGTTAACAAACTTTTTTTTAGTCCTGCGGGATCCAGACTAACCTGTTCAGGTTCCACATGACAGAACATGGATATTTTCTCTTTCACTGAGTTATCAAGTGGAGTGGAGCAACGACACATTACCTGCAAGAGCAAGAACAAAACAACACTTAAAACTCTGTGTGACATTATAAATGTTGTAGACATGACAAACTAACATTTTATAAAAAAATATCAACATACTTTTTCTTAATTTTGAATTTTTTTTATGCATCCATCATTTGAACCTAAATACAGTTGAATATGGCTTGGTTTGATTAGTTTTTATGACAATATTTTAAGATTTAAATAGGCTAAACATCTGTAACTTTCACATGCACAAAACTAACATAGTTAAAGACATAGTTAAGTTGAATAAAGACATTTAAAGCTGCAGAATGTCCTTTATTGACAGCTAGTGGTTGAAATGGGTACTGCAGTCCAAATTCAAAATATTGCAAGTACTGCTCACTGCAGAGCCAAATGGCCTCCAGCTCCCCCTCTCTGGATGTCCAGCTCTACCGCTGTGGAACTAATGGGTGGAGTTATGTTTAGCGATAGGGTAAGGGGTAGGGTTAGGTTGTGGTTAGGTGTCTATCTCCACCCATTACCTCCAGCGAGTGGGAGCTAGAGCTCCAGCTCCTCCCATTTGGCTCTGCAGCGAGCACCCTCTGAAATATTGGAAAAAAGTTGTTTCTCCCTCCCTAATGTTCACACGGGTTGCCAGACTGTGGATTTGGAATGGATTTATTTGTGTTTTAAAAGGGGCCTTATAGAGAAGAGGTCTTTGTATGCTTAATACAAACGTCTTGTCTACACTGGATACAGAACACAGATGCGCATTCACTTTCTGACACAGTCCATGCACTTGAGTCTGTTGTCAGTCGGACAAATGCAGGGAAAGAACGTTCACTTTGACGCGCTTGGATTAAACAGCTCATTCCGTCTTTGTACAGATATCAGAAAGATCCCAGCGTAAGGAACAAGTGGATCATTTATTTTTAATTGCATCCCGGATAGTGTCTGAGGATTGATCAGAGGATTTTGTTTTGTAAACGAGGCACAGTGTAATTGGAGCGTTCACAAAGAAACACTGTTTGTGATGCAGCTGCAGTCAGTCAACAAATAAGTAAATTATTTCATAATGCTTTGTTTGGAAATTACAGTTTTATTTTGATTATGTTGTCAAAACACTCAAAACATGCAATATGTAGTAAGGGGGCACTGATACTGTTTCCTATGCAATGACATTAGCCAATCATAACAGTGGCCGGTTACTGAGAAGCCTTAAAGGACCCGCCCCTTAAAACAGGTCGATTTTAGACAGAGGGTCAGAACGAGGGTTGAAAATACTAATTTTTCCACTTTTTTTTTTTTGTGCCAAAAACTTATAAACATTATAAGTAAACCTCAAGGAACATATTAAAATAATAAAAAAATCCATGTCATGACCCCTTTAAAATTCCTCTAGTCATAGAGTTTTTTTTAGGTGGATGCTGAGGCTTTTTAGGTTGGGTAGAATCTGCAGTCTCTGACCCAGTTCGTTTGCTGGATTCAATGGCTACAATACGCTGTGTTTTCCACCAACTGGCAACCCAGGGTGTTAAAATCCTATTGGGTAAACTGGCCATGGGTGCGGAGTCACACAGAAACAGACATTCTGTCATGAAATTCAAAGTAGAATACAGGGTTTTAATGAGCTGACAGTTAATGAAACATAAAAAAGCCCTCTCTGAGAAGTCATCTCTAAATTCATCCACTGTGGACTAAAATAAATAAATAAAAATGCAGCTTGACTCACCAGGTCAGGTGACAGTCCCAGTCCTCTGAGCTCCCTCACACTGTTCTGCGTGGGTTTGGTCTTCTGCTCTCCTGTAGCGCTGGGCTGGACATCACAGACAAGACAGTATGTCACTCGTGTATGATATGGTCTATGACATATGGTCTAATGCACTGCTCTTGTGTGTGGAAATGTGAACACAACTCCTGACCTGTGGTACCAGACTGACGTGAATATTGCAGAAATTCTCTCTCTTCACTTTAAACTGGAACTGTCTGAAGGCCTCGATGAAAGGCATGCTCTCTATATCTCCGACCGTACCCCCCAACTGCAAAAACACATCAAAACCTTAGACATCAGAAGCGACTTACAAAAGAGGACAATAGAAGCAATCAAAACCAACAAAAGAGCAACAACATGCAAGCGATATGACAAGTCTCGGTTATTTTATCAAATGAAGTGTCCAGGGCTGCGTTTCCCAAAAGCATCGTAAGCCTAAGTAGATCTAACAATAGTGATGGGCGATATGGGCTTAAAAATATATCACGATAAATTCTGGTATTTATTGCGATAACGATATCAATGGTGATAACTCAGGGAATCTTGTTTCTTTAGAGAAAAGTATTATCTTTCCTAGTTTTACCCAAAATAGGGTGTTGTGAGCATTACTAAGTACACACGTAACGTAATGACTGTTTAATTCATCCTGGAAGCTGGAGGGCGCCCTTGTGCAGAAACTCCACATATGCATAGCAGAAGTAATAGCACTGATGACGCTCCAGGAAATCCAGTTATCCCTGTAGCTGAATAAAAAGCTGATAGAGAAATTTTAATTGAGGAAACTTGAAGAAAATAAACATACAATTGCGACAATATATGGTTTATCTGTGTTCTTCAATCAATCTTGGGTATTTTCATAAGGATAAAGTGTATATAATTATATATATACACACACACACACACACACACACATATATATATACAGTGGGTACGGAAAGTATTCAGACCCCCTTAAATTTTTCACTCTTTGTTATATTGCAGCCATTTGCTAAAATCATTTAAGTTCATTTTTTTCCTCATTAATGTACACACAGCACCCCATATTGACAGAAAAACACAGAATTGTTGACATTTTTGCAGATTTATTAAAAAAGAAAAACTGAAATATCACATGGTCCTAAGTATTCAGACCCTTTGCTCAGTATTTAGTAGAAGCACCCTTTTGATCTAATACAGCCATGAGTCTTTTTGGGAAAGATGCAACAAGTTTTTCACACCTGGATTTGGGGATCCTCTGCCATTCCTCCTTGCAGATCCTCTCTAGTTCTGTCAGGTTGGATGGTAAACGTTGGTGGACAGCCATTTTTAGGTCTCTCCAGAGATGCTCAATTGGGTTTAAGTCAGGGCTCTGGCTGGGCCATTCATGAACAGTCACGGAGTTGTTGTGAAGCCACTCCTTCGTTATTTTAGCTGTGTGCTTAGGGTCATTGTCTTGTTGGAAGGTAAACTTTCGGCCCAGTCTGAGGTCCTGAGCACTCTGGAGAAGGTTTTCGTCCAGGATATCACTGTACTTGGCCGCATTCATCTTTCCCTCGATTGCAACCAGTCGTCCTGTCCCTGCAGCTGAAAAACACCCCCACAGCATGATGCTGCCACCACCATGCTTCACTGTTGGGACTGTATTGGACAGGTGATGAGCAGTGTCTGGTTTTCTCCACACATACCGCTTAGAATTAAGGCCAAAAAGTTCTATCTTGGTCTCATCAGACCAGAGAATCTTATTTCTCACCATCTTGGAGTCCTTCATGCGGGCTTTCATGTGTCTTGCACTGAGGAGAGGCTTCCGTCGGGCCACTCTGCCATAAAGCCCCGACTGGTGGAGGGCTGCAGTGATGGTTGACTTTCTACAACTTTCTCCCATCTCCCGACTGCATCTCTGGAGCTCAGCCACAGTGATCTTTGGGTTCTTCTTTACCTCTCTCACCAAGGCTCTTCTCCCCCGATAGCTCAGTTTGGCCGGACGGCCAGCTCTAGGAAGGGTTCTGGTCGTCCCAAACGTCTTCCATTTAAGGATTATGGAGGCCACTGTGCTCTTAGGAACCTTAAGTGCAGCAGAAATTTTTTTGTAACCTTGGCCAGATCTGTGCCTTGCCACAATTCTGTCTCTGAGCTCTTCAGGCGGTTCCTTTGACCTCATGATTCTCATTTGCTCTGACATGCACTGAGAGCTGTAAGGTATTATATAGACAGGTGTGTGGCTTTCCTAATCAAGTCCAATCAGTATAATCAAACACAGCTGGACTCAAATGAAGGTGTAGAACCATCTCAAGGATGATCAGAAGAAATGGACAGCACCTAAGTTAAATATATGAGTGTCACAGCAAAGGGTCTGAATACTTAGGACCATGTGATATTTCAGTTTTTCTTTTTTAATAAATCTGCAAAAATGTCAACAATTCTGTGTTTTTCTGTCAATATGGGGTGCTGTGTGTACATTAATGAGGAAAAACATGAACAAACGATTTTAGCAAATGGCTGCAATATAACAGAGTTAAAAATTTAAGGGGGTCTGAATAGTTTCCGTACCCACTGTATATTGTATATTTTATATTTATATATATATATATATATATATATATATATATATATATATATATATATATATATATATATATATATATATATAATGCAATGCTAATCGGCATAGCCTTTATCACTGTATATACTATAAAACAGTATGATTTCTGCCTCATTCTGTGATATGAAACCACGTCTGATCACAAACAGTTATTTCAAACACTCGACCATGTTATGAAGTTAATTTGGAGAAAAAGCAATAAATGATCTTTGTTGGACAACAGGCTCATACACATGCAAAACTGTATCGCACACATGCTACTGTAGTGCATTTATTCAAGGCTCAGGCCGATTTGTGTCACATTGTAACATTACAGCCCTAATCAAACCAGTTCCAGATTGTAGAGGCAGCTCCTCATTTAGCGATAAACTCCTCCTCAATATCAAGTCCGCCATCCGTGATGTCGCTCCACACGTTCGCACACAGAAATATGTCAACAACTAGACTTTATCGTTATTATCGCGGGAAGACTAAGGCCCTGTTTACACTAGTGCGTTTTCATTTTAAAACGCATAACTTTTGTTACGGTTACACTTATCGTTTACACTACTCTGGCATTTTTGAGGTCGAAAACGGAGACTTTTGGAAATGCTGCAGACCCCGTTTTAGTTTGAAAACTCCAGGGTTGCGTTTCAGTGTAAACGGACCAAAACGGAGACTTTTGAAAACGATGGCGTGGCTGCCCACATTCGCTCTGCGTAGTATCCTTGATGACCGTGTTAACAATAACATCATGCTCATTGGTGTACCCATAGATATGTATAGATAGATTCCCCATTCAACCGCTCCAAGCATGCAGACGCGTCCGCCATCTAAATAATAGGGAATCTACCTATACATGTCTATGGTTGTACCTGCATGAAAGGTCACGTGACATGCGTTTTCGGTTGTGTAGTGTAGACGGAGATCGTTTCTGAAACGCAGCAGAAACACCAGTGTAGACGAAGATCATTTTCATTCTAAAACACCGCACTAGTGTAAACAGGGCCTAATTCTTATCGTGGGACTGAGGATAAATTTTACCAGCAAACGATAAGATATTGCCCATCCCCATCTACCAATGGTCTCTACGATCAACTTACGATGCTTTTGAGAAACGCAGCCCAGCTCTTCTTCTCACCTCAATGACGCAAACCTGGGGCTCAACATTGTCATCATCTACAGAAACTTTAGCTTGACGCATCACCCACTCCTGAATCGCATCAGTTATGTGTGGCACCACTGAAACAAATGAACACACTGTGAAACATGTGGAGAACATAGACGTGCCAGCTTCTCTTTCCAACACAGTTTGTAAAACCGCACTTACAGTGAACATCTATGGGGCAGACATGGACAGGAACTTTAACACTAACGGTGTGTTCACACTTGGCAGGTTTGGTTCGGTTCGGTTAAAACTCTGGTGCAGTTGCTTTGTTAGTGTGATTCATCTTAAAATACATGCATGCTGCCATCCAAACCAAGACCCATCTTTACAGAGTGCTTCATCCACTTTTAATCAAACAAATCTCCTTGCCGCAGATTTTGGTTTGTGTGTGCAACAGAGGACTTCCTGGTGCTGTTTTAAGTTCTTTACAGTTTATAAATGCATGTAGCCCAGCATACAGCATCGTTTGGGATGTCAGTTCTGTAAGTTACTTCTGTGCAAAATATACATGCCATAAAAGCAGTCCAATCAGGTTGTGACCTTGTCCTTATGCCTTCTGTTCTGTATTTTTATATTCAGTGTTAAAAATGACAGTATGAATGCTAAGCAAACCAGGATTAAATGTTTCATTTTCTTTTTCGGTCCAGACCAAAAGAACCTATTTCAAGTGTGAACTCATCCTAAAACAGGCCATTTTGAAAGTAAGACCGTTATAAACATTAATGTAAGACCTCTTTCTCACCCTGAACAGTTTTGCCCAGGTAATCTCCCCTGCGCTCTTTGTTGATGACAGACTGGTAGATTTTTCCGGTGGTCAGGTTGTTGTCTTTAGTGAGTCTGATGTCCAGAAAACGCTCATAGTTGCCCAGATCCAAATCCACCTCTCCCCCATCATCCAAAACAAACACCTCACCTACACAAGACAAAATACATCACATTCATATACAGGCCAACTATCTCCCATATAAATATAAAAGACATTTTATAACTGTTATATATTTTTACATTTTCTGAAGTAGTGAGTGGTTGTGATGTTAAGGTTTTGTTGTTTTTTTTGCAATGTGGTTGCTAAGATGTTTTGAGGGGGTTTTAGTATGTTGCCATTCTATTAGGGTGTATTAGGCGATTGCTAAGATTTTTTTTTTTTTAAGTGACTCTCTAGGTTATACAGGTCTCTAGATCTATCAGGTCCCACAATAGACATGTTTATTTGCACTTTTACTTGCATTTCAGATTCTGTCTACAATCTGACCCACATATTAGGGTTGTGCCGATAGTCTTGTGGATTGAAGATAGTCAGAGATACAGACAGATCGCCTGTGGCTGATGCCTTTGATGATATAAAGACAATAATAACTACTATTATTAGGCTAGTATTATTAAATAATTAATATTAGGGCTTATTTGTTCCATCATATTTCTTTTTACGTGCTTTTACAGTGTTGCGTGTTATAACCAATCACACACGATTCTGTTGAGCTTATGAATACAATGACCAATCAGAGATGTTCAGATGACTCATCGAGTTTTGTAGTTCAGCGCTCGCTGACTGAATTCTGCTCTCTCGCGAATTCTCTCATCATAAACAACAAAGGGCAGATGTACGTGTGATGTAAGTATAAGAGATTTATTCATCATACAGTGTAGACAGCTTCACTGATTATAATGGGAGTGTTTTTAAAGAGCTTCTTTGCTCGTTGCTGCTGTTTGAATAACTGAGGAAATGTAAGCCTTATAATTAGTAACTTAGAATGGTTTTATTAAATTGTGATCATGTTAAATATAAATTCAATCATACTAAAAAAATATTTTATGACATAACATTATGCTACTTGACTAAAAAGATATAATGTGTAGTAATAGATTACACAAACATTAGGCTGCTTTTAGCCTCACCCTTGAATTGGTTCACTCTCTGGCCATGAAACTAAGTAGTAAATAATTAAATAAATTAGCATGATACTATCACAGTCATAGGACAATATGACTATGGAATATATCACCCAAAACTACTGCATATTCTTATTTTTAGCAAATACTCGGCCTGACCAGCGGGCTGTTTCATAAAACAAGGTTACCAAACAAACCAGGCTTATTTCAGTTAGTCTGACTTATTTTGAACCAAATCAACTGACAACAAGTCAGACTAAATGAAATAAACCTGGCTTATTTAGTAAACTTGTTTTATGAAACAGGCCCCAGCTTATAAATGTAAGAGGCATGTAAACATATTCACAAGGAGAATGAGAAAGCAGTCGTATTCAAGTGTTTACACAGCTAAAAATTGCCTGTTAAAATGCTTTTTATTTCAATCTACACCAGCCCTTTTAATCAGATAAATATTTCATTCATACTGAGATTGTTTGGATTGACAGAAAAGTACTGTGTGAGTTACTTGTCAAATGTTTTGTTCAAATAATACATAGTAGGGCTGGGCAAAATATATATATATATATATATATATATATATATATATATATATATATATATATATATATATATATATTCTTCATTAATCGTTTTTTAAAATGACGTCAATTCAATATCGATTCTCAAAAGCCACGAATCTATCTTTTCTGGTATTTTTTTTTTTTTTTAGCAAACATTTAAAACAAGATCTGATTAATGTGAATCTTATCATTAGTCTTCTCCACTAGATGTCACCCTCTTGTGCGATGTTACAACGGAAAGCCTGTCATTCATTCAGAGCTTATCATGGTGGAGAAACTGTTGACAAGAACAACGCAATATATGCGTGATATGCAATGCTCAGGTGAAATTCTATAGTAATACTACAAATCTGCAGAAGCATTTGATATCACGCATAAGGCGCCATGATTTCCGCAATGAATGAAGCGGATGGAGCAGATGCACTGTTTTGTTTACTACACACTTACTGAAGCGAGGACGATGCTCGCGGTGTTTTCAGTTTCTGCCGTCTCACTATTTGATGATAAAACACAAGAATATCATCTCCAGCCGCTCAGAGTCACTTCATTAGCACTGTACCGTTTTGAGAAATCTACCATCGTATCACATACACAGTAGCTGCAAGTTCCTCACGGCAACCCATCAAAATAAAAGTTCGGTTTAACTTGAAGAAACTATGTCAGATATATTACTATTTAGCAGTCTTAAGCCTCAATGTAACAACAATGCTACCACTACTACTAATAAATATTAATAAATCTTTAATTTTAAAGGAATAATCACATTTGTTTTCTTTTTCATTTTAACAGTAAACCTCTGTTGTGCAGCACTTAGTTTGCCAAAAAATAAAGGGGTTTAATTTTTAGGATAAATTAAATTAATGTTTTATGCTTTCATCTGATTACCAGAACAAATTAAGAAGAACATTTTATAGGGCCCTATTTTTGTTTAAAAAAAGGACCCTATAGAAAAAAAGAATAGGTTTAAGATACAGGCCTGTGGCTCTTAATTTGTTTTTATTAATTCACCATTTGTAAACTGATGTTTACTGTTCATTTTTTTTTTTTTTTTTAAATATCAACAGCATTTGTATTAAAACTATATTCACTGAATGTAATCAAAAAAAAAATTGTGAATCGAATCGAGAACTTGTGAATCGAAATCGAATCGGGACATCTGAATCGACACCCAACCCTATTACATAGTGATGCTTGCATTTAGCAAGCAGATTGTTTTGTTTATGGCATGTTATAATGATGTGTGGTGGAGATTTGTAATCAAGCAATATGATTTACATGTACTGTAACATTTCATTGTAATAATTAATATTAGAAATGGAAGGATTTTCTATGACGAGTCACGTGAGATTACCGTGCTCGTATGGCGAGAAGGTTCCTGCATCTATGTTGATGTAGGGGTCGATCTTGATGGCTGTGACATGCAGGCCGCAGGACTTGAGGATGGTTCCCACGCTGCTGGCTATAATGCCTTTCCCGATGCCTGAGATCACGCCGCCCGTCACCAGAATATACTTCATACTGCCAATCATACCCTGGACAAATGAGAAGATAGGATTCATTTATACATGACAGTTCCATAAAACCAGGTTACACAATTAAAGTGAACATTGATTTTATGGTTTCTTGTTAAAAAGCAAATTTCATCATAATTTAAGAAAGATCAATTCCTAAGTGCAATCTCACTTGGCCAAACTCCATGTCATGAGCAAACACTCTGATGAGACAATATCAATTCCCTGAAGAAACAAACAGGTCTGTGAAAGCTGCAGACTAGATATCAAATCAATATGGCTTATTTTGTCCTCACCACTTTCATTAATCATCAAACATCATATAGAGGCAGAGGTTTACAGCAAATCACTGCTGATGAACAAACTTAAGGTTTCAATGCATGAGTCACATTTACAGCTGATCATTTCCATGAAGCAAATGTGATGCCATCTTGAAAAAATGTTAATTAATCATACTTTATCATGGCACAATGGAAACCAAAGTTTCCGTCAAAATACCCAAGCTACTTACTTCTCAAAAATGCTAACAATTTATCAGTTTTAATGTACTTTTGTAGTTTTGATTTATTATTTAGTGACAATGTTCGTTACTATACCAAGCTACCACACAAAAGAGCAGTAACTGTGGTAGTAACTCTGAATACCATGGTAAAATATGTATAAATGTAGTAACTCTGAATACCATGGTAAAATATGTATAAATGTAGCAACTCTGAATAGCATGGTAAAATATTTATAAATGTAGTAACTCTGAATAGCATGGTAAAATATGTATAAATGTAGTAACTCTGAATACCATGGTAAAATATGTATAAATGTAGTAACTCTGAATACCATGGTAAAATATTTATAAATGTAGTAACTCTGAATACCATGGTAAAATATGTATAAATGTAGTAACTCTGAATACCATGGTAAAATATGTATAAATGTAGTAACTCTGAATACCATGGTAAAATATGTATAAATGTAGCAACTCTGAATACCATGGTAAAATATTTATAAATGTAGCAACTCTGAATACCATGGTAAAATATGTATAAATGTAGTAACTCTGAATACCATGGTAAAATATTTATAAATGTAGTAACTCTGAATACCATGGTAAAATATGTATAAATGTAGTAACTCTGAATACCATGGTAAAATATTTATAAATGTAGTAACTCTGAATACCATGGTAAAATATGTATAAATGTAGTAACTCTGAATACCATGGTAAAATATGTATAAATGTAGTAACTCTGAATACC
Source organism: Spinibarbus caldwelli (assembly GCA_039654775.1). Classification (NCBI taxonomy): domain Eukaryota; kingdom Metazoa; phylum Chordata; class Actinopteri; order Cypriniformes; family Cyprinidae; genus Spinibarbus; species Spinibarbus caldwelli. The sequence goes on from CM077244.1 coordinate 30,520,521, forward strand.
ATGGTAAAATATTTATAAATGTAGTAACTCTGAATACCATGGTAAAATATGTATAAATGTAGTAACTCTGAATAGCATGGTAAAATATGTATAACTGATTGGCAAGAGTTGATTTAGTTATCTTTAAATTCACGCTTGTGACGCGTACCATGTGATAACAATAGGAACATAAGCGTGTTACACATCTATAGCGGCTATAAAGCCAAAGATTATCGTTGAATAAAGTTCGCTTCGTTTTTTTAATACAGTAACGTACTGTATATGTGCAGTTAGTACAGTTACGCATACTTCACAAACACGCTTTCCGCAACAAATCTCAACTTACCGGGTGATTTGAAGATGAGATTTTTGGATACTGAGTGTAAAATGCTCGACCGTCCTGATGCGACAGATCTACAGCGATCTCTACAGCACAAAACTCGTTGTTAAAGCGATAATAAACGCGTTCACATCACACTGGCGCTCGCCGCTCATCTACACGTGCTGCACTACCTCAGAGCCGCGGACAGGGTTGCCAGGTATCGCAACAAAACCCGCGTAATTGCTACTCAAAACTAGCCCGATCGCGTTTCGAGGGGGGTCCGGGCGGTTTTCCCTAATACAACTCGCATTCCAGCGGATAAATATCACGTTAATGTGTGTCGCTTCAACCCGCGGACATGAAAAACAACCTGCGGCAAGATTGTTAAAGTTGCTAATTCCGCGGGAAAACAGCGGACTTGGCAACACTGATAACGGAACACATATATGACGGCGAGCCGGAGGACACACGCGTTTCGTAAATCAAACAGACTGCGTCCCAATGTGTATACTATCCCTATCTGCCCTAAATAGTATAGAATTTATAATGGATAGTATGCACATCGGGACGCAGGCTTTCTTTGGACGCCAGAGTTGCGAAATCACGATGAATATTAATTACGCACCGTGACGTTTAACACAATAGACCCTTTTCCTGTTAGTCAACATTGTGACGTTGTTGTGTGGGCGGAGCTTCGGTGGAGGCAGAAAGAGTCTCCTGACCGCTTCACTAACGCTAGCTGTGAAGTATGTTAGCTTGTTTTTTTTAACAATAACTGGAGAAATTCCGATTTTCCCTGCATATGTAAGATCCCTCACTGCCCGGGACCGCGTTATTTGAACAGGTTAACTCCCAGATAGCAAGGTGACACTGATTCAATGTTGAAATTACATCAGAATCATCATTTTGGTCGAGGTTGAAAAGTCAGTGCTAAATAATATTGGATCAGTGTTGATAATTCAGTGCTTTTCAGTGTTGAAAAGACAAATATTGAATCAATAAATGATGGTTTTTGGTCAGCATTTCACTGGTGAAACTTTAGACTGTCAATCCCTCATTCAACACTTAAATATGGTACATTTTCTTCAAATGTATTGAGCACATGTTCATCAAACAATAAATTCTGTAAATTTTGTAAACTCGTCACCACTAGCAGCACCAATAAATAAACAAATAAAACTGTCTGCTGAGTGTGTGAATTAACAAAGAACTGTGATCATTAGATAGAACTCAGATAAACCAGCTGGATATTATTATTATTATTATCAGCAGCAGCAGTAGTAGTAATGTTTTTACATTAGTAATTAATGTGTTCATTACCTGTTTTTGTCTAGCTAGAGGAGTACATTCAGCCAGAGACTGATAATGACGAAATGCTCCAATGAATGTCCTTATAATTATTGTGGTCATCCAGTTCATTAACTTAAAATAAACATTTTTATTTTAAATCAAAATACTTTTAAATTATAATTACAATTTATATTATTTATAATTTATATATTCATTATAATTATTAGATTTAAATCATGTGGAATTTACATACATTTAATGAATTACCTAAGAATACATGTTAATAGAATTCAGAGGGTTTTTTCATGCGTCACAATCAGGTCCATTAGGTGACAGTAATGCAGCTAAAGCTGGCTGCCAACCGCCAATCAAATCAAAGCGCGGGAAAACAGATTTCAAATGTGAACGGACCAGGCCTAAAGTACAACGGCAGTGTTTTTTTTTTTTTTTAAGAGGTAAGTAATAAAATATTACTAAAAAAAAAAAAAAAAAAGCCTTGACAAAACATAACGCCTAGAAATAATTATATATATATTGTAACTTAACTTACTTTCTTTACAGAGAGTTCCCTTTATATGAGGACAGTTGACAGATGTTGATCCTTTACTTAGCTACGAACACAACGGATTCACCTCAGAGAAAAGAAGTAGTGATTTAATTTCATGTGTATTTCACTATTCATCTTTCGTTACAACTGATGTGTTTTTCTGGATGAGTCCGAGTGAACTGCGAGTCTCCGTCCAGACGAACGAGCGGCTGAGGTAAGCGTTTTATTAAATCTATTTAACTTTGTTTTTCCACCAAACCCTGTAATGTTTGTGTTTGAACACAGTGTGTGACAGCACACGCAGGCTGAGCGCGATTTTGACTTTCCTTCCTGAATAAAATAATACGTAATACATATTTCTACATTATTCGTGCCATCGACTTTATTTGAATTTCGTGGGAGGGAAAATAGGGAAAACCTTGCATTGTTTGATTTTATGTAATTTTTATGTTATGTGAACAATTTTATATATTACTTTCGTTTTACTGTACACCTTTGACACACCTTAAGTCAGTACGTCACAAAACCAATTACAACCAATATCTGGTTAACCTAATAGCTATGTTTTTCATTCTTCATTTCCCCCTTTTTGTAGGCCCATCAGACGGACATTTCCATGGTTTGCTCACATCAGGTAAGAATGAATTTCTGCTGATTGTTACCTGTGACAGGTGTTGCATACTCTTAATTTTTACTTTGTTTTTTTAAATCTAGGTCAGAGGATGGAATCTCCTGGATCAAGGTTAATAATAACAGGCAACTCATTATTAAATGTACAAAATACATGTCTTAAAGCATCTGTTAATACAACTTTTATTTTGTAAAGGGAAGTAAGATGCTTTTTAAGCTATTTATTTAAGCTGCAGCAGTAAATAGTAAAAGAGTCCTCAGGCCCCCCTCCCAGAATGTTTTAGATGTCTCACTAATTAAAACACCAGGGGCCGGTTGCACCAGCTGTACGTAAGTTACAACTTAGCCTAGTTTTGACGTAAATGGGCACTTAGTTGAAGTGTAACTCTACGTATAAACTAAATATTTACAGAAGCGTCTGATCAGGAGTAACAGTTAGAATAAAATAGTAGATTGAGTGAACTGCATCAATATGCTCTTCACATATTCACTCACGTACATAAGAGAGGGAGAACAATATGTGAATAAACGTACTTTGTTTCTTTTTTAGTGCGTCTTCAACACCCCATCTACAGCACGCCTCTGTGCGTTTCGGTCCGTGTTTGCGCATGTCAGATGAAATAATAAATAAATGCCATTTCTTATGTTTCTTTCAGTATTTATTGATCCTTATTTATTTCAAATACAGTTTCTGAATGTTATTTACATATAAAAATCTTACATGTAGACTAATGTTATTAACGTATCGTTTTTAATGGAAACTTTTTACCGTTAGTACATGTGAGACAAAAGAAGTTAGAATGAAGGATAAATTAACATTCATAGCATTTAAACAAGTTTTGCTCGCGTATTTGAAGGTTTCTATTGGAATGATTTAGGGTAAACGTCATATTATGCGACTACGCATTACTTTACGGAGAGCTTACGAGCTACTAGCTACGAACAACTGCTGCAACCAAATAATGTATAGATTTAGTTACAAACTAGCTAGTAGTTACTAAGCCTCTAGTGTGGACTTAACGTTCTAATTTAAGTAAGAACTTACGAATGGCTGCTGCAACCCTACCCAGGTTCAGCTGTAACATTCTGGGGGGGAGGACGAGCTCAGAAACTACACTAAGGGTTATGAAAAATTAAGGCTGTGTATCATATAAGTTGTTGATATACTGTGTTTTTTTTTTTTTTTTTTTTTTTTTTTTTTTTTCAAACTGCTTTCCCATTGCTTCTTCTGAAATGACTGGAATACTGGCAGAACTAGTGTCTGGAGGTCTGGGGTTTCATGAGACGCGGATTCTTCAAAGTGAAGATGACAGATGTGTGATCACGGTAATTTACATTTTAAGATTTATTTATTTTTGTTTTATTTATTTATTGACAAAAGCAAGTTTTTCATTCAACACAGAAACTACATTCCCATGACATTTATTTGTAACCTATCAATGTTTTGTGCAAATATGTTCCTGACGCCCTTATAGGTTGGCTGTTTTGCTGTTGGGGGAGCATCAGTTGAGGCATATATTAGGATGCTGGGCTGTACTCTAACCAGTGAGCCGGCTTCTCAGAGGAACTGGGCAGTAGGAGACCAAAAGATCAGCGTGAAAAAAAAAAAAAAAAAAAACTCATTTATAGACACCAGGCTCCAAGATAAGCATGGTAAGCCTCCACATGGGTCCTTTGGTCTTAAATTCAGTTTGATTTAACTTAAATCCATTAAAAGTCTTATCTTAAATGGAATGTGTTCAAGAGGTTTTAAATTTGGAGACTGAAAAAAACAGTTGCAAAATAGCCTAATATGATTATTAAGGGCTAAGGCCCGTTCAGACCAAGAACCATAACTTTAAAGATAACTATGTTCATCTGTTTATTCTAAGCACACTCATTTGCTTTTTAGAACTCTATCTTTATCGTTATCGTCCTTAGTGTGAACAGGCCTTCAGTTCACTCAAAATTTAAAATTTTGCCATTTATCCGCCCACATGTTGTTCCAAATCTGTATCAGTTTTTTATTTTTATTTTTTTTTTACAAAAGATGATGTGTTGAAGAATGTTGCTAACCCAACGCTGACGGCATTGAAACCATTGACTTCCACTGTACGGGGGAAAAATACTATGGAAGTTAATGGCTACCGTTAACTGTCTGGTTACCAACATTCTTCAGAATATCTTATTTTATGTTCAATAGAAGAGAGAAACTCATACAGATTTGGAACATTTATATATTGACTCTTTGAGTTTGTATGATATAATTTATAAAAAATATAGAATGAGGCAATGCCATTTATATCAATATACAGTAGTTTGATATTATAGGCACATCTTAAAAATAGAGGGCACAGAGTGAGCTTCTGTGTGGAAGGTGCATAATCCAATTTGTTCCAAACATGAAAAATGCTTTACATTAAGGGTTTCAAAATAATGTGTATGTCTATAGGTGCTCAATTTCTATATTAAAATTAAATAGTCTTAAATTTGAATTCACCATGTTTTAGCTTGAATGTAAACTTACAAATGTCCAAATACTTAGGACCCACCTTCTTTCAGTTATACACTACCACTAATCAAATGTTTTACAACATTGTGCAGTTTTAACATCCTGTTTGTTTTTATACTTTAGATGCCTAACAACAACAAGTGAAAGCTGAGAAAAAGGAGGCGTCAGAGATCATCTTTGCTGTGACAGTGCAAAAATGGCTCCGTTGTGGGCATTGCCTTGTGGTGGAAAGCCCTGAGTTCATCAGACTATCCGTTTAATGAGGAGTAAAGACATCTTTTTTTGAATCAGAAAAGTAGCTTCAATCTGTGAAAAGCTTCAAGTCCTAAACAGCAAACTGGTAATGCTTCAGTCTGTAGTACTTTAGTGTTTCTGCCTTTGATGGTGAGTTTTCATTTGCATTTACTTCCATTTTGCAGATGCAGTTTGCATTTGTTAGCCTATATGTTGTCAGTTTTACAGGCTCCTCTCCTGGCATTTACTTTATAAATTCAGAATTTACTGTTCCATGCAATTAAGTCACTTTGTCATTCATTTTATCATATTCTGTGTGTAAATTGTATTTTAAGCTCTGTTTCCCAGTTTCACAAGGCTAGTCCCAGACTAAAATGCATGTTTGCGCTATCTTGCCTGAAAATAACTTGCTCTGACAGATCTAAGTGTCATTCCCATTGCCTGTCTCAAGATGCACACCAGTAATGTTTTATTGCATTTTTATAAAAGCTGTTTAAGTATCCTAATTTAAGGCCTAGTTCTGGCTTAAGCTAAACCCTGTCTGTGAATCCATACCTATATGTTTTGAAGTCGCCACCAAGTTTTTGTTTTTAAAGAATGACTTGTTTTACTTGAATGTAATGTTATTTTCCTGTTCAAATAGTGTGGGGGCAAAAATAAATATTTTTGCTTGTAAACTGACGGATGTTGTTTACTTTGAGTGACTTTTTGATTCAAAACCATATTAATTGCAGTCTGTTCTCTGATAGAAAGGAGTAAGAAGCAGGATTGATTTGATAATGTTTCAATGTTGATTCAATGTTAAATAAGTGATTTAATTTAAGTTGAAGAAACGTTGATTTTATGACCATCTTGATCGATTTTTCATCATTGAATCAACGCTGCTCTAATCATAGTAAAACCGCTTTTAATGGTACACGGATTGTGACTTTGTATGTTTACTACAGAAATGCTAAAATGTATTTAAAAGTTTGACCAAATCGACTGGCTTGGTTTGCGAAATATAAAGTTGCATTTGCAGAAAAAGTCTCAAAAAAGAATTGTGAGACAAAATAGGTAACGTTAAATCTAAAATGTTATAGGTTTAAATAGTATTTCATGCTGTAACTGTAGGGCAAATATAATATATTCCCTATGAACTGCATATGTGAATATTATGTAGACCAACTTTTTAAATCAAATTCATGCTTTAAAAGTAGAGTAATCATAGCAGGTTTCATTCATTAGTCTGTCCGTTTAAACGTCTGCATTTAGCTTCAAATGGCGTTTTTGACGACAATATTCTATAAAAATGATTTGCATTCCGATTCTGACATCCAAAGGCACAAAAGTACATTTTATCTCTTATTCTGTGGATTCTTCCCGTTTCACTCCACTTGTTACCGTGTGTTTCTGCCACCACAATGCACGCACAGCTGCGAGTGACATAACTGTGACATCTACATGAAATTGGTCTATAGAGTGGTGGAACTATAAATTGTGTCCCAATTTGTAGGCTACGTCCTCCGAAGTGCGTATTTGTAGGCCGATTGCGTCACACGGCGCGACGAACGCTGGCGCAATTCGAAAGCGACATCAAATGCACCCTCCTCAAAGCCACTAGAAGGCAAGTCTGCAACCATTAGCCGAAAAAAGCGTAATGGCTAAAGCTAACGCTTCCGGTCTGTCAGTACATGGGAAAGGAGACCAGAGGCTGTTTTTTTTTTTGTTTTGTTTTTTTTTTTTGAATGGATGTCAATGGAGGAGAGGCTTCACTACACTGAATAAACAGCTTTTTAGAGGAAACGGCTCATCATTTAATAAATCGACAGCCTATCTGCTAATCTTCAGTGTTTTACACTAAACAAAACTTTTGGATTGAACTATTTTTAGAGTTTACCACGAAAAAAATGCTGTTTTATTAGAGAAATCACTGACTTTTTGCTACAGGTGGGATTCAGTTTATGGCACTTCCCATTCATTCCTATGGCATCCGTAAACGGCGACTGAATGTCGCACAACTCTGACTGAAATTCATTGACGTCAAGGCTGTAATTTGATTGGTTATTAAGGGACACGTGATCCAAATAAGCCGTTACGCTTTCTCCAATAGTAAGTAATACAGACCCTCTCATCTCCCTATAAGAAAATCTCTGTCTTAGCTGTGTCTGAAACCGCTCCCTATCCACTATATAGTGCACTATATCAGGTGTCAGCCATTTTGTAGTGCTGTCCGAATTCTGAGTGAACGACTTCATTCCCTACATTCGTTCACTACTTTTTACCCACAATGCATTCTGATTTCGAGTGTACAACCGATGTACACTCGCTGAAGCACTATTTCCCACAATCCAATGCGAAGAACCTACGAGCTAGAAGAGAGCGGGAGTAAGCGAGTTTGAATGAGAGATGCTGTTTAATTTACAAAAATGATGATAATTTGGTGGATATTTAAAAATGTTCGTTGGTAGCGTATTCATTATGACGTCAAAGTAATGGTCACCTGAGGGTGCTCTACGGCCATTTTCATCTTATCTGTGAGTAAAAACGCTCCTGGGGAGAGTTTCAAGATGCGGGGTAGTAACGGATTACATGTAATCTGGATTACGTAATCAGATTCCAAAAATCAAGTACTTGTAATTAGAGTAAACTACTTTTTAAAATACTTGTAATCAGACTACAGTTACTTTTTATGGATTACATGATTACATATTATTTACACAATGGCAATAAGTTGTTCACAATTCATTGATTCTCCTAATTTTCCTTTTTTTAACGTTTATTTTTTCATCATAAACCTGCCGCTTATATACATTCGTGATTCTTCGAGTTTTTTCCGGCGGAGAGGGGGAGGGGTGTCAGAATCGTGCTCAGAAATCAGCAACAAGAAATAATGGAAAATGGAGGGGAACGTACCACTGGATATAGAGACATCATTTCATTTTTGAAGAAAGACACGAGAAAAGCTCTGCCTACCAAGGATTAATTTGCTGTCCACTGCATCGGATTCAACGTCGAATCTAAAGAAACATTTACAGCTAAGCTGATTTTTTCTCAGCATTACATATCTAATTAACACATTAATTATTTTTTAAATGATTCATTTGTGTGTCTGTCTCCACTTCTTTGGTATGTTTGGTTCATCAAACGCATTTGTATTTACAATTTAATTCACGCATAGGCCTGCATCAAACCGATTACTTTTGCTAGGTAAAGTTAGTTTTAGTTATGTAAATTGGTTTTGTTCTTCGCTTCAGACATGTAACGTTACATGAATGCACTTTACTTTAAGATTGTAACGTTATTTGTGGCATTGACTGACAAATATAACTGGTCTCATCTATTAACACACGGGAAAGGAGACTGTAATGGCGAAATTGCTTGATACGACTAATAACAATGTTTTCTTTATCTTGTAAAATATATTTTAATATGTTGTAAACGGTTGTAACAGTGCATATTTTATATCCCTCTCTGTTTAAATGAGCAGACATTTCAAAATAAGAGTCTTTTGATCTTTTTTTCCGTGTTAGAGAAGCACTCAGGTATTTGATACCGTGGGCGTAGAATACTCGAAGCTGGAGGGGAATTTAACTTCAATCTTCAAGGGATACTTCAAGTAAATATTTTAGGTCTAAGGGGTCCAAAAAAGTTTGAATCATTGATTAGTTAATTGATTAAGCTGTGCCATCTCATGAGAAATAATTATGCAAGTTACTAAACAGTGCTGATGTAGCTGTGAAATTTCTTTATCATGTCCAGTGACCTTCACTAATTAATAATTCCAGAAGTCTAGACAAAAGTAATTCAAACCTGGATGGAAAACCTGGATAGCTTAAAAAATGTTAATAAAAACATGTTTTATTACCCATTAAGTGTCATTAAGTATTTTATTTCACTCAGTAACAGATAAATGGACAGTAATATTCTTGTGTTTTGATAAAATAAGATTTCTTAAATGTATTTTCTGTATCCTACAGAGGAAGCATGCTTTGCAGTACAGGAGGCACGCAAACCTGGATGAGCCGTCTGTGTCAGGAACAAGCACTTCCAGAGATGTTCAAAATGAAGGACCCTCTGAGCCAAAACAAGCTAAACTGGAGCATACAAATATATGTATGCATCACACGTCACAGTCAAAAATGAATTCCTTGGGTTTCAAGTTTATTGTGGAGGATGTACAGTCATTTTTAGTTCTTGAACAACCATCAGTCATGAAGTTGATTGAAACGTTAAGTGGAGGGAAAAGGATCATGAGTAGGAAGACTTTTGTTGCCAGACTTGAAGCAGCATATGATCGGATGAAGGATGATCTGAAAACAAAACTTGACACAGTGCAATCAGTATGTACAACTGCTGATTTATGGTCATCGCACAACAGAAGCTATTTTGGAATGACTTGTCACTGGCTTGAGAACAATCTTGAGAAGGTCAGCTGCTCTTGCCTGTACAAGAATCCGTGGCAGACACACTTATGAAACAGTTGCTGCTAAAATTCATGGAATTAATGCTTCCTACAATATTGAATGCAAAGTTTGGGCCACTGTGACTGATAACGGAAGCAATTTTGTGAAAGCATTCAAAGAGTTCTCATCTGACAATGACTGTGAAGTGGTGGTAAGTCACTTTGAGGATTTAGGCAGTATTCTTTGTGAGGAAGAAATGTGAGGAGAATTAAGTTATTTTCTACCACCTCACCAACGGTGTGCTGCTCACACATTGAACTTGATTGCTTCAAAAGATCTAGTGGATGCCATCTTCAAGGGTCCTGTACGCAGAATACACAATAGTGCAGTTGCAAAATGTGCAGCATTATGGAATAAAGCCCATCGCTCTTCTGTCGCTGCTGATGCAGTCGAGTCCATTGCAAACATGAAATTTGTTGTTCCTTGTGTGACTCGATGGAGCTCTGAATATTCAGCTGTTCAAAAGGTAGTGTCAGTCACTGATTCCCAGCGTACAGAATTGACAGAATTATTGAATGTCCCACATCTGATGTCCCACGAAGTAACATATCTCAAAGAATATGTTGATGTATTGAAACCAGTGGCTACTGCACTTGACATTTTGCAGGGAGAACAAAAGTGTTTCATTGGCATTGTGATACCCACATTCTTAACACTGAAAAGAAAGCTCGATGTATATCTAGTGTTCTGCACAGCACATGTTTCTGTGATGGGTAGGTTTAGGGGTATAGGGGTCGGGTTAGGGGATAGAAAATATCATTGACCTGATAGAAAATCAATGGAAGTCTATGCAATATCCTCACTAAGATAGCACAACAAGCGCGCGCGCGTGTGTACACATACACACAATTTCAGCTTTCTCTTATATAGTGGTGAACTAGTGTGGTATAAAGTTAGTTTTAGTTTTAGGCTCGATATTCGCCGGACATTTGCTTTCTCTTGACACTGTACAGTCGACGGTTCTAAAGATATCACTACCACAATCATTTTTTAACAGCATGCAACCACTGTCGAGATTAAAAAAAAATAATAATAATAAAAAATTCAAAACCTCCTATGTGTTGTAGCAGCAAATTTAAACCGGAGAAAGCTTTGAAGCGCTATCTCTGCACTTGTGTTTTAAATAAAATGACTTTTCACATTTAAATATAACACATTGGCAAACTATAAAGATTGTATTACTATTATTTTTACTATAGCCCTGCAAACACGAATTTGAATGAATTACTGGACTTCGTTTTGTACTGTGAATAATTTGCAGACGGTCCCTAAAGCAGCCTAGACGCAGCGAATATCAAACATAAACTTAACTTAAACAAACTTTATTAACAGACTTTATGAAAAATGCTTACAAATGACAGTCATGTGGTACATAATGTTATTTTGTTGAAATGTAGTTGTTTAAATAAAAAGTATTGCATCGAATTATGGCCAGCAAAGACAGTCTGCTGGAGATGCAGCCGGAAGTGCCGCTGCGAGATGCGGATGCAGCATTTTGCGCCAGCTCCTGATAACCCAGAGGAGAATTTCTCAAAAAAAAGAAATCGCCTTGATTTTCCGTTTTTACAGTCGGGTAAAAAATGTATGAACAGTCTGATTGTTTGATTTCCACGTGTGGGAGGGAATTAAACGCCCTTTTCCACTGATTGGTCAAGCAAGGATCAAATGGTGCCGTCATCATGTCGTCTTCGGTTTCGTGCAACAGAATAAGAGTCCTCTGCTGTTAAACTCGCTGTTAAGCGTTTATTGCAACTCCTGCGTTCATCTCCCTCTCATCAAACAACCAGACTAACAAATGGTTTGACACAAACCATACTAGGGCAGCGTCTACACAGGTCTTACTTCTGTGTAGGTATAGATTCTATATGGCAAATATTAGGTGCTTATTGCAGAAATATGTATGTACCTCGGATCTGCAGCCACATCACCCTTTTAGTCTATTTCTTTGGCGCACAGCACATTTTATTTAGCTGTCCAGTTATCAAAATCTGTGTGGCAAAGCAGCGTGACATTTACATTATAGTGAAGTGCAGACCAGTATCGATTTTAGTGTGAATATAAAGCTATCTTACCGTTTTGATTATTATTTCGAGTTTTTTTATGAGAAGTTTATATGATACTGTCATTATCTGACGGCATGTTACACATGTATATAATACATGCTATTTTTTTTTTTTTTAGAAAAGAGCATTTTTCTAACTTTATAAAACATGTATGTCACCTTTAATATTAAATTCCTGAATTTAGTCGATATTTGAAAAAACATGACATTATAGGTGTTACCTATTAAATCAGTACCAACCAAAGCCATCTTTGCACTGTGGCACAGAAGCTGCATCTTAAGTTGAATTTAGATGTATTTACACAATTAATGCTACTCAGACAGCAGTAAATGCATTAACACAGCAACTGCATTATGGAATGAGATTAATGTTTTAAACAAAAACATTTTGAATAGCCTACAGAAATATGAAATGAGTGACAAAATGAAACAACAGGATACTTAAATTATGAAGGTTACATTGCCAGTAGGTGGCGGCAAGTCATTGTGTTGATGAATGAGTCCTAGAGTCATCAATTCAACCGATTCGTTCAAAATGCTGATTTATTCAGGAGCAAAGTAAATGGGTCACTGAACCACTCACTCAAATGATTCATTCAAAGACTCGGATTCATTCAAGAATGAAACGCCTGTGTTTTAAGTCAAATAAAACACACTGTTTTGTGTCTACAATGAAATCTGTTTATTCTCATTATTAATGAAACTGTACTGTCTAAAATAAAAGATATGACTGCTGCGTATTCACACTAAAATCAATACTGGTCTGCGCTTCACTATAATGCATTCGCCCCGTGTTGTCCAGTGCGTCACGCTGCTTTGCCACATAGATTTTGATAACTGGACAACTAAATAAAATGTGTGGTGCGCCAAAGACTAAAAGGATAATGTGGCTGCAGATCCGAGGTACAAACGTATTTCTGCAATAAGCACCTAATATTTACCATAGAGAATCCCCAACGGAGAACTCTTATTCAGTTGATGACATCATGATGGCACCGTTTCATTTTTGCTTGACCAATCAGTGAAAAGGGGCGTTTAATTCCCTCCCACACGTGGAAATCAAACATTCAAGCTGTTTATCCATTTTCTACCCCTGAATGTAAAAACGAAAAATTAAGATGAATTTTTGTCTTTTCGTGTTTTTGAAAAAAACGAAAAATGAAAATGGTGCCGTTTTCTCATGTTTCTGTTTTCAATATTAAATCAAAAAACGAATGAATGCAACGTACACGGTCCACTGAAGACTGACTATGGAGGACTGAGAGTGCCACTTAAAAATAAAACAAATTAATAAAATAAATAATTTAGAAAATAAATGTTTCTCAACGGCTCTGGGTCCAGCCTACAGAGAACTTGTTGCCTAGCAACTGTGACAGCTGTCATTGACAAGCGGCAGTAACGTTTGTAAGTGGACTTTTTATTTTCAGCTGCATAAAACTAAACAGGGTTGAAAACCTGTTTAAATATGTTCACCATGGTCCATTTATGTACATAATAATCAATAATAAAATAAACAACATAAAATCACATTTTGGTAAGATATGAGTCAACCTTAAACCGCTTTATATTTTGTATTTTTTTCATCTCATTGCAATATTCAAGTAAGTCGAAACCCAATACTTACATGTAAATTGTAATTCGGTAATTAAAAGTCAAAAACTAACAATTCAGTCTCCATAGAGTGGGGGAACTTATTTTACTCATAAATTGAAGAACCCCATTATAAAACCCCATAGGAAAATCTCGAAGGTACCCGCTGCGAATTACTCTTCCGGGTTCTGATGTCATAGTTCCCCCACTCTATAGTTATTTTCATTTTCATTAACAAATAACATCCATGGCAGCTCTCTTCTCGCACCGTTGCTACGTGACAGGAGCGCAATCAGGAAACCCTGCGAAGGCTAGGATCCGTCCTCCGAAGGATGCAGTCTTTGAATTGGGACACACCTATAGGGTGTTTCTCAAACGGAAGGCTGCATCCTACGAAGGCTGCATTTCTCGGCTGCCACATCATCAAACGTCGCTGAAGGCCATCTCAATCGGAAGGATCCTTGGAAGACAGCCTTCGTTTCGCGTCCTTCATTCAGCTGAATTTGAAGGATGCATGGGATGTATCCTCTGCGATCTTCAATCACCCACAATCCTTTGTAACCATTCCATGAAAATAAACTGACGAAAAATGAGTCAGTACTAGGCTTGTCTGAATTTATTATGAAATTTGCGCCTCAGTCTGCTCCTGTGCAGCCGAGAACTGCTGGGTCCAGTTCTCAACTGCGTCGCCGAAGAGGCTGGTCTGGGACACAGGGACCTTGAGGATCCGAGCTGTCGGCGTCCCTCATGTCGACCAGACACAGCCAGAAATGGCGCTCCTGTACCACAAGTGTGGACATCGCACGACCCAGAGAACTCGCAGTGGCCTTCGTCGCTCGGAGTGCGAGGTTAGTGTGGTTTGGAGCTCCTTTTAGAACTTCCGGGTCGTGACCACCCTCGTGCAGGTCCCCCAGTGCTTTAGCCTGAAGAACCTACAGTAATGCCGTAGCATACAAGGCGGAGGCAGCTTCTCCACAGGCCACATAAGCATCGCCGGACAGACCAGACAAGTACCTACAGACCTGGGGGAGGAGGCACGGTTCACCCTGCCGGGCGGAGGCGGTATTAGGACACAATTGCATCGGAACCGACCGCTCCACCGGGGGGACCCCTGTATAGCCCCTAGCTGCACCACCGTCGAGAGTGGTGAGGGAGGAGGAGTTAGCAGGTCGGTTTCCAGCAGAAAAAGGTGCCATCCACGACCTGGTAAGCCCCTCGTGCACCTCCGGGAAGAATGGTACCAAGGCAGGGCGCTGAGAACCAGCGCGTACCACCCCAAAGAACCAATCGTCCAACCTTGAGGGCTCGGGACACGGTGGAGGTCTTCACTCGAGCCCTACCCTCACGGCAGCCCGGGAAAGCATAGCCGTCATTTCCAGATCCGATTCAGGCATTCTGCTTCAGGCAGCGCAGCCGAATCTTCCTTTCCAGAAAGCTCCGGCTAGCCCTCCGATGCAGCGATCGACATCCGGTCATCGGGAGGAGCGCCGAAGGATATCGCTGGTACGCTCTTTAAGAGGGTCCAGCATGTTCCCTCGGCCGCTCAACTGGTTACGGAGCGCAAGAGGAGTGATGGTCCCTCGAGGGTTGGTTCCCTGGAGGGTTTGCCACCACTATAACCCTCAGACCACCCGTACTTAATAATAATGTTATTCTTGTTATTCTTTTCCATAACACTGCATAGGTTACGTTTATGAGGCTGTCACGTGATGAAGAAATGACTCGAAAAACCTGAAGACTCGAGAGATGAACTAATCAATTCTCTTTCCGGGTCTAACTGCATAGGTTTAGCTTATGGGGCTGTCACATGATGAACGAACGACTCAAACCCGAAGACTCGAGAGATGAACTAATCAATTCTCTTTTCGGCTCTGACTGCATTGGTTAAGTTTATGGGGTTGTAACGTGATGAACGAATGACTCAACTTGTCAGACAAGAGGTGAAGTGAGCTAATCATAGACTGAAAACCCAGGTAAACAACAAATTATTATTTTTTTCTGTTTCTTATACCATTACAGTTTTGTATTGTTTCCAGTGTGATCAACGTTTGCATAAGTAGTAGATGTGTTAGGGAAGTAGCACGTAACATTTTAATTATATTTTGCTAAAATGAATGAAACGACTCGAAAAAAGATTCGTTCATTTTGCTGAACGAGACTCAAAGATCCGAGTCAGTAAAATGATCCGAACTTCCCATCACTACTCACTAACTTTAACGTTAGCTAGTTTTAGTCGGAGATACTTTGCTGAAGCACAAGATGACATTAATGTTCTGCTTTGGCAGATGAAAATTGTAACTTAATGAGTGTATGACAACCAGCAAATGAACGTTTTTGTCTTCATTTTTATTGGGGTTGAATGCTTAGGGACATTTTGCTCTGTTTTGTTTGGATTCAGGAAATGTAATAAAATATATTATATTGCCCATCCTCTCAGGATACCTGGATTCATTGTTACAAGTACCCCAGGCACATCGTTTTTCCATTTTTGAAGCATAAACCCCATAAAACCTATGCGTGCTTCGGATCTTTCAATGTTTCTCTATGGCGCTGAAATCTAAATGGGTCATTCTTGAATGATGAATATTTAATGTGACTCGGGAAGAACGAGTCGTCTCGGGGAGTGATTCGTTCAGTCGCGCATGCACATCTTATAGGTTCATCTCTCGAGTCTTCGGGTTTTTCGTGTCTTGAATCATTCGTTCAACTGATACTGATTCGTGCAACTGATACTCAGCCTGCGTTCGAGGGGAGGGGCTTACCGATAGATCAGTTGAGCAATTGACACTTTTCTCACGCTCTTACGCAATCAAAAGCACCTTCAGTTAAAACAGTAATAGGATATTGGTAAAACAGATTTAGTAAAGGCTCCTGTGCGTAATTGTGTGTGCGCTCTGGAAATCCCCAAAAGGTTCTATTTACAATGTGTTTTCGAAGCGCTGCCCAATGTAGCCAATCACAGACAGCTGTTGATTTCTCGATCTCAATATCAATTTATATGTATATACTGTACATATAAGGGGATAAAAGTTTCTTGTTGAATGCAGTTGAATGCTTTTTAGCACCATTTTGAACTTGGGTTAAATTCATTATTTGCTTGCATTCATTGTGTGTACTTAAACGAGTATCATTGAAATAAAGGATGTAAGTCATTAAATTTCACATATAAAAATCTAGTGTCTAAATATTTATTCAAATGAAAAACTTAAAAATAAGTAAGCAGGTATGACCTGATGCAATATTCTAGATACATGTAGGCTATATTTAGTAAAGAGCCATGTAGGTATGCATAAAAATAAGGCTTTTATGAAAACAATGAATAACAAATTGCTTACCACCACACAAACCATTCACAATTGCTAAATTGGGCTAAAATAGAAGGCTCCGAGTGATACTAACTGAAGAGCCATTTGGGAGCCGTAAAATCCGGCTCATCTAAGGGAGCCAAGCCAAAAGAGCCTAATCTTTGAAAAAAGCCGGACTTCCCATCACTATAATGTGCACCTTTTTTATTTTATTTATTTATTTAATTTATTTATATATTTTTTTTTTCTAATTCAGGTGAAGAGTAGGCTTTTCTCACTAAATGGAAGCAAGCTGAATATAGTCAGCCTTCTCTAGTTATTTATTTTATTAATATCTATTTTAGTTAAGTGTTTAAATTGTAAATATGCATTTATTAAATTATTTTATTTAGTGCATTTGTATTTTGTTGTTGTTTTTTATATAGTTATACAAGAAAAGTGTATCAACCAGGTTCCAGAAATAATCACTGAGGGTGCTTCTGAAATTAGTGAGGGTGCTCTAGTCTTAATGCACATTTTCACATATTTTGTCCCGTCTATTGCTATGGTTATCACCAGGGGCGTAGAATTAGGGGGGACGCAAGGGACATGTCCCTACCAATATCCAGCGATTACCAAACTGTCCCTAGCAATAATTTTGATCAAACAATTAAATATATGTATATGTTTTTTGTAATTTTAGACGCATCTGAAAGCTCATACAATTGACATATATCTAAGAAGTTAAAGTAAATACGTTAGAAAACTGCGCGCTTTCAAGGACGCGCATTTAATACATGGGAGGAATGTAGCTGCACATCGGATGAGAAGAGCAGCACCACATTTAGAACAACTCACAGGTATAGCACCCAATTCAAGACAGCAGTCTAAAACAGTAAATATAAAAGCCCACTTCAGGAATTAACAAAGGTGTATCGATGACTTTGAAGTACAGTGTTTGAAAAAATGGAAAGAGAAAGCCTATGGCTATTATTAGATTCAGACAGAAAGACAAACATTGTGCGGAAAGATACACAATCTTCCAGCCTAGGATTGTCACAATTCACACAAGGAACGAAGGAGCAAGGAGATTTCACAAAACAAGAGTCTTTAATAATCCAACAGTAAGACACAGAGCACAAGGAAGACGTTCAACAAGTAGACCCGACAAACATGAACTGAACAGACTGGGGCTAATAAACTCAGGATAAGGAGGGGAAGACAGGTGCGGGGAATCAACTAATAATGAGACAACAAGAACAGGAACATGACCAAATAAGGAAAAACAGGAACTGAAATGGGGCCAAAACCAGTGATGGGAAAAACGGCGTTATTTTTTCAGTAACGAGTAATCAAACGAATTACTGTTTCCCCCGTTACAACGCCGTTACCATTACTGACAATAAAATACGGCATTACTATAATTTATTATAATATTAGATTTTTAGTTTAAAAATACAGTGTAGCTGTATTTGACGTACTATAAACTCTAGCGTGAATGCGCACGGCTCGCCGTCGCTTTGTTTCAAGCGCAAAGAAAAATACAGAGCGAGAGAGTCTTTCATAACATGCAGAATTGACGCGCTACATGTAAACGATATTCTTTGTTGTATTTTCCTGTCAAAATAACGGAGTTCCTTAGGAATTCTTCAGCTTTTAAGAACTGCCGGGTTCCCTGGTGGTGGGCGGAACTAATGCGCAAACGACAATCTCATTGGCTGGCGCTCACCCATTATCGTCCCTGTTTTGATTTCAGCAAATCAATTCGAGCGAACGCAGACTACGTGATTAATATTCATGAACCTAGCAGCTCATTAATCCTTAGAGCATTTTATATTGTTATTAGTAGTAGAATTCATAGCAGTTTTGTTATCTTATCAATCCCCCCCCCCCTTTTTTTTTTTTAAAGAAACACTAAATGACAAACAATATCTTAAGCACCACCACCAGTCCTAAGTTCAGTCAACATGACAAATATGCATTCATACTTGGTTATTCTAATTACTAAAGTTCTATCATCATATAATGCTAAATTATCATAATATCATATTATAATGCTTGACTGACTGATGCTAAGTGTCAGTGGATAAATAGTGTAGATTAATGTACAATGTTTTATAATAATTTATTCTATTTAGTGTTCATTTAATTCATTTAGCATATTAATATTGGGGGCATCCAAGTTATTTGACAATTGAACATTTAAAAAAAACGCAATAGTTACTTTCCCTGGTAATTAGTTACTTTTATAATGATGTAACTCAGTTACTAACTCAATTACTATTTGTGAGAAGTAACTAGTAACTATAACTAATTACTTTATTAAAGTAATGTGCCCATCACTGGCCAAAACACAACAGTCCAGACATGTGACAAGGATAAAGTCATTATGAACATTAGCAATAATTTGGGACAAATGTAATGTGGATTTTATGGTAAACTATGTAAGTGGCACTCTGTGGTGCAGCAGGATTTGGAACATGCGTCCTGAGTCGCCACGGACAGTCTTTAACTATAAATTAATGTTATTCAACTGAATGTACAAATCAAACTGGTAGCTGAAATATCCACATAATAAAATACAACACTAAAATAAGAGTGTGCGGTTTATCTGTCAATCAAATGTGCATGAAAGTTCCTTTACTACAGCTTTTTTTCAGAAGAGTTTTCTTTCAGAATCTGGGTCGATTAATATTAAAATAAAGTGATGCGTGATAAAGACACTTTGCATAATTATTTGTTAAACATAATTAAATTAAAAAAAAAAAAAAAAACCTCTGTATATGAATTATGAATATGTTGGCTACCATAGGCTATATGGTATGTATAGGCTTATGTCCCCACCAATGTCAAAAGCAAACCTACGCCCCTGGTTATCACCATGTCAAACACTGCTACTTCGAGAGCAAATCACGCATAAATACGCAGATGTCATTCCCGAAACTTTGCAACGTATGTGTGGCCGAAAAACAAAGTTCTACATTTTAAATGGATTGCCAAAGCTTGCAAAGAGCGCTCATAATAACCACTAAAATGCTCTGTTCATCGCGATCTCACAAAGTTCTGTTATGACCAATGAATCTCACACTGCGCAATTAATAAATTATTAACATTGTGTATAATGGGAATGGGAGAAAATTATAATGTCTCAAAACAGATGTTCAAGAAATGCAAGACTGTTCTGTGTGTATATTGAGATTTGTCCAGCAGGGGTAACGCATTGTGTTTGTATGGGTTTGTGCACTATTAAAAGTCTGTGAAGAAGCGCATGTCTCACATCGAGGATTTTTTTCTCCTCTGTGTTTTCTTTTGCTAGTATCTCAAGATACTACACAGACTAAAAGATTAATGAAAATGTCAGAAAAATATTTTTAAATATTTATTATTGCGGTTGCAATAATTTCTAAAAGTAGCTAATTACCAGTAAATATTTAAATTCCTTCACTGTACATTGCAATTCTTTTTGTGGTAAAAAGTTAATAGTTTTGTAGCACTGCAACAGTTATTTACACAATTATTTATTACATGATTTTATGATAAAAACAAAGTATGACATAATGTCCAAATGTCAGACAAAACTCTGCTGGCAGGTGTTTTATATAAAATATGGGTAGTTGACAAATATAGCCAGTAAAAACTGCTCTTTTTTTTTTTTTTTTTTTTTTTTTTGTAAAAGACCATTTTTGAAGAAGAAATGCATGTGTTTATGTAGTGTGAAGTCTGATCTTTGAGAAAATATAAAGCGTCACCAACTTCGTCAGTTCCTTCATTGTTTTTTTTAAGGTTTTACTGAACTGTACCATAAATTTGTCCTATGGTGTGACAGCAAAAATTAAAAAAAAAAAAAAAGAAAAGAAAAAAAAAACTTAACATACAAACGGCATGAGAGAGATTTATCTTCATTGTTAGACACTTCTTTTCATATAGTGCTATTTATTTAATATGAAATTATAATTAACATTTTTTTCCCCATGACTTATTGGACAATTTCAAGACAAACTTTGCTGTCATTCATTCAAAACTGCTGAAAATTATACCATTTTAAGATGAGAGATATTTATATCTCCCCTATTGCAATACTCAGCTGTTATTTTTTTAAAGATATTTTGAGATAAAAACAAATTTGCTCTTTTATGTGTGTCACACCGTAGGACATTACGTCACACTAAAGGACAGAAATGGTAGTTATTAAATTATTTATTTTTAACTTTGAATTTCAAATGAGAAAGAAACTTTAATTTTGATACAAACAACATCAACATGTTTTTTAAACAAAAAATAATTTTCATCAACAAAATTCAGTCTCTTATTCAATCAGTATGTTACTGAAACTCTTCTAGCCCCCCGCTGCAAGTGCGGCACAGCTAAATATGAGTGATATTCAAACTATATTCATTAAGATGTGAATGATTTTTTATTTTTTTTAACTATATGGCTACTCTTTTTAAGGCATCATTTTTGTTCAATTTGCTTTCTGCATTGTTCTCTTAGGATCTCCTCCCTTCTGCGTGGATCCCTGTTAATTTTCTCTATATATTTCCGTGTCCTCTCTCTTCCACTAATTTTTCTCCCTCAATTCTTTCTGTTTCGAAAACAAAGTATCACATTTTATACTTATTTTCATGACACTTTATAACAGTAAATGTTTTCTGTAAAAACATCAGAAAATAGTTTAATTAATGTAATCATTGCGTTTAAGAACACTGTAAATTATCAAAAAAGAATAAAAAGTAGTTGAATAAATCTTATTTAATTATTTAAGATGCTTTTTAAAGAGACCTTGTCCTCTGGTGTGACGTCTTCGTCCTGTGGTGTGACAGTTAATTCAATTAATGATTATCATTGTCATCATCCACCAGTTCAGTTCTCATCCAATAGTGAGTGACGGTGGATTCAGAAGACTGATGAACCACAGTGGAGGAATCAGGATCTAAAAACTGACCGGTGTGATCATGTTACTTTTTGGCCATATAAATATCGGCAACAGGATTATATTGAGCAATTCTCCTTAGTTTGGGCATCTGAATAAAACTGGTTATTTATTTATTTATTTATGTATTTATTTTTTGGGGTGTGAGCTCCTATATCACACTATATGAGCCATAAGCGCTTGGTGTATTATTGTTTTTAATATTATTATTACTTTTTTAATGTCATAAACTGTTCCATTTTAAAATTAGATTTTTCTGTCTATTATTTCATATGTCATGCTTTACAAGGTTAATCACAGGAGGGTTACAATCTGTCAAATCTGTTTTACAGTGGTATTATTTTGATGAGTCTATATTTAATTTCCTGCAGCAGTATCAAAAATCATCTTTCTCTTTTTTTTTTCTCTCGTTTGCTAATCATCTTCACATTGCATCCACCAGAGGGCAGTCAAGTCAGTCATTTACACTTTTTTCACATTTAAGGAACAAAAACCTTACATCAGATGTAACTATAAAATAAGTTACAGCGCTAAAATAAAGCTGACTGCCATTTTCTCAGAAATATTTCCAATATAGGTAGAAATGTTTCATTGAATCCAACTGTTCTTTCTTAACCTGATCATAAATTAGCTAAATGCTCGGCTCATCTGAGACCAGCGCCCTGACTCTTCATCATATTCCATATAGTATATTCCCATATTGATCTTTAAAGAAAATGGAAACAATTAATTCCACTGTCATTTGACTTTTGGTTATTTGACTATTTGTAAATACCTACCTACAGATTGAATTTTACTCTTTGTAAAATGATCTGTATTGCTCTAGTATAGTTGAAATGGCATGTCTTTATATTCATGCAGTGATATTTGCATTAAACGGTTAACGTTTTAGAGAATTTATATAGCTGTATTACACAAGACCCTTACAGTATGTTTCAGAGAAAGGCAGTGTAGAGCTGTCCAGGGTGCTGAAGCTGTAAACCACTCTACTTCTGTTTTGTCTCTGAAATCACCACGCAGTAGCTAATACCCTGATAGCAAGCAGCCATTGAATCAATGTTAAAAATAGTTTATTTGTCAGTGTAAATGACATTGAATTAATATCACTTTTGCACCCGCAATTAACGTTGAAAAATTTTTGAAATTTCAACAAACCACCATTATTGTGATCAGTGTTTGCTTTAGTTGGGCTCTTGACTCTTTGAACTTTAATGTTAGGTTTTCATTGTCTCTTGTAAAAATGTGCTAAAATACATTTGTTGAGGCAATGAAAACTAAGATCCATTAGGATCAGATGATGGTCACTGAAATCATTGTGAGGTTATTTAAATAATCGCTCAGAAGTGTGTGTTTTTTATGTGTGAATAATGTGTGATACTACAGTGTGAGATTAAAGCAGTGGTACAGCTATCATACTTCTATGAACTAACAGTAAATATTTGAAAAAATAACTCATTAAATTGCTGAATCAATTAGACATCAACAATCAGCAGATGTGAGTTTACTCAAACATGTTCTGAGGGCAGAAAGGAAAATGATTGGTTTACAGATTCAACCAATGAAACTGAAGCAGAGGCGGGGTCAGGAAATTTGGACGTGTGGAGGGAATACTTCAGACAGATAGTTACTGACACTTCGTGGGAGGCATTTATTACAAGGTAAATGAATTTACCATGTATTTTCATGAAAAAAATGAACATCTCTAACGTTTAGTGAGATAATTAGTGAACAAAGATGCACAGAACAAATATTCATAGACTAAATATATCATATAGTATGCATTTTCAATAGACTGCTTCATTAGTCAATCGCACCAAAGCTGCTTATGAGGTAACTGGAGTAAAACATGCTTTTCCAATCCTGCCGTGCTGTCTGTGAAACCGATATGACCTAACCATTGTTCATACTTTTAAACAACACATTATATCAATCATGAAGAACATTCAGAGAACATGGCTGTCAGCTCCCTGAACATTCTTGACTGTTGTAAAACTGAAGCAAGTTGTCCCACAATCCCATAATATACAGTGTAGTCTACACTGCGTATATAATATAATATATAATATAATATAATATAATATAATATAATATAATATATATATATACACTCACTGGCCACTTTATTAGGTACACCTTGCTAGTATCGGGTTGGACCCTCTTTTGCCTTCAGAACTGCCTTAATTCTTTGTGGCATAGATTCAACAAGGTGTTGGAAACATTCCTCAGAGATTCTGGTCCATATTGATATGATAACATCACGCAGTTGCTGCAGATTTGCCGGCTGCACATCCATGATGCGAATCTCCCATTCCACCACATCCCAAAGGTGCTCTATTGGATTGAGATCTGGTGACTGTGGAGGCCATTTGAGTAAAGTGAACTCATTGTCATGTTCAAGAAACCAGTCTGAGATGATTTGAGCTTTGTGACACGGTGCATTATCCTGCTGGAAGTAGCCATCAGAAGATGGGTACACTGTAGTCATAAAGGGATGGACATGGTCAGCAACAATACTCAGGTAGGCTGTGGTGTTTAAACGATGTTCAATTGGTACTAAGGGGCCCAAAGTGTGCCAAGAAAATATCCCCCACACCATTACACCACCACCACCAGCCTGAACCGTAGAGACAAGGCAGGATGGATCCATGCTTTCATGTTCTTTACGTCAAATTCTGACCCTACCATCTGAATGTCGCAGCAGAAATCGAGACTCATCAGACCAAGCAACGTTTTCCAATCTTCTGTTGTAGCCTCCATTTCCTGTTCTTAGCTGACAGGAGCGGCACCCGTTGTGGTCTTCTGCTGCTGGAGCCCACCTGCTTCAGGGTTTGACGTGTTGTGCGTTCAGAGATGGTATTCTACATACCTTGGTTGTAACGAGTGGTTATTTGAGTTACTGTTGCCTTTCTATCATCTCTAACCAGTCTGCCCATTCTCCTGTGACCTCTGACATCAACAAGGCGTTTTCGTCCACACAACTGGCGCTCACTGGATATTTTCTCTTTTTCGGACCATTCTCTGTAAACCCTAGATATGGTTGTGTGTGAAAATCCCAGTAGATCAGCAGTTTTTGAAATACTCAGACCAGCCCGTCTGGCACCAACAACCATTCCACGTTCAAAGTCACTTAAATCCCCTTTCTTCCCCTTTCTGATGCTCAGTTTGAACTTCAGCAAGTCGTCTTCACCACATCTAGATGCCTAAATGCATTGAGTTGCTGCCATGTGATTGGCTGATTAGCAATTTGTGTTACCATGCAATTGAACAGGTGCACCTAATAAAGTGGCCGGTGAGTGTGTGTGTGTGTGTGTGTGTGTATATATATATATATATATATATATATATATATATATATATATATTTATTAATTTATAATTCTATATACTATTGATATTTTGGCATCATTTTCCTGTTTATTTTTTTACTAGTTTTAGTCTAGTAAATTTATGCATATTTTTAAGGGTATTCAATTTTTTTTTTTAAATCATTACATTTATAAATTAGTAGACAATTACTGTATTATTGATTGATCTTTTATTTTATTCTTCAGTTACCTGGAGGAGCTGGCAGAAACTGGACAAATCAAAGGAGCTAACACTGAAGAGGCATCTGATGCTGCCGAGTCCAAAATGGTGCAAAAATGAATATGTATGGAAAATGGTGTATGTTTGGTTCCACCTGATAAAAGCACATAATAGCAAGATTTGGACGGTAATTCGTTCTCATGGGGACACAAGCGATTTTCAACATTTACAGGGGTTAGTCTGTGATTATATTGCCATCCGAATCCAGAATGTCACTGTTATTCTCCCACCATCCCTGTAAAAATGCCCAGCCAAATTAACAAGGTCATGTGGTAATTTAATTGCTGTCCGAATCCACATCTCTGAGAAGAAGAAATCGATTCAAAATTAACTGTTTAAATCCTTTTTGACCACTGTTTAACACCATATACTAACTGTTGTACTTTGCATGCATATTAATTACTGAAAAAAATAAATAAATACTGAAATGCTAGAAAGTATTTACAAGAACAATATTTCATAACTGCTCCACCACAGTGATTGGGTGCTGTTAAGAACAAAAAGACCAGAAAAGCACGTAAACATTTGAAATGGGTCATTATTATGGCAGTAACAGGTTTGCAATACAACTTTAAAATATGTATAGGTCTACAATTACGTAAAAATGTAAACCAAGCAGCTTTGTTTACCTCATGTAAATAAGAGGTTGCCTTAACTTATTTCTGCTAATCTCCATATTTTTAAAGACACCCATCATTTTGAGAAATAAAATTTAAGAAAACCATTTCAACTATAGTGGG